>OZ012741.1:479336981-479453645 GCA_963859935.3 Lathyrus sativus | reverse complement strand
ACTTCTTCAGATGTAGAGCTGCAGCAATAACTTCAGGTTTAAGCTCCTTCTCCAAACCTGTGAATGGTTTCTGATCAAGAACAGGGATACCCAGAAGTTTAGAGAACTCCTCCATGGTTGGAACTAACTGATAATCAGGAAATGTAAAGCAATGGTGCTTAGGGTCAAAGAACTGAAACAGCACACTCATCATGTCTTCACTGAACCCTGAAGTAACTAGATCCAATAAGTGACCATGTCTCTTGTTGAACTGGAAATGATCAGGCACTAGGGAAACCAACTCCTTGAGCTTAGCAGGTATCCCTACAAAGTTGATCCTGATGGTGTTTCTACGAGCAGAAGCCATGACCTGCAACAAAGAACAAAGATAAATCCTTTGGTCCTTGAAATGGTTAGGGAAAATGATATGCTTATGATGCATGATGATGTCATGATGTCATGCTCAATCACAAACATGTGGCACACACAAACAAGTCACACTATAGCCCTAGGTTTAAAGGCTTGCATGAGGTTCAAAGGCAAGTACCCTCCCCTGAAGTTAGATGGTTCATCCTGTCCTACAAAAGTAACCAGGTTCTAAGGGATCTCAATATCATTGATCCTTCACAAGGGTGGTTGTTCAGAAGGCAACTTACTTGCCAACCAAAACCCTCCAAGTTTAAGATCTCAATGAGCGTAGTATCGAGTGTCAACCAACTTCAGTCTGCACCAAAGCCGGTTACCTCACTACTTTCTAAAGGCCAAGATGAGTTAACTAGGGTTCTAAAAGTCAGTTAGTGCATTGACAACATATGGCAGCCTCAATATTATCCTCAACTTGACTTAAGGAATATAAGCACCAACCAAGAAGTCGCACTAACTATGGCCACCAGATCAACCGTATCGATATACGTCGTACAGTTTCCTTGGTCTATTGCCATTTACCTAAGGTACACTAGATCCGGGTTAGGACCTTTCACACATAAGAGCACCCCAACAATATAATAATAAAGCAAACAAGGCAAACAATTTAAAGTGATCTTAATTCCTAAGGGTACCCCTCTTAAATAGAGTCCCCAGCAGAGTCGCCAGTTCTGTAACACGGTGGGAGAACTGACTTTAAACAATGTTGCGGATAGCAAGAGTCGCCACCGACTTTTATTTTATCCATAAGGAAAGGTTATAAAAGAACAGGAAAGACCTTAGAGAATATTTTGGGTCCGGGGGGTAGGTTATGAAAAGGGAAGGTATTAGCATCCTTTTCATCCATGGTTATCCATGGGCTCTTAGGTACTTAAGCTCACTTTTGAATTGTTTTGAAAGTGTAGTGTGTGAATAGCAAAAAATTTCAGAATAGTTTAATAATAATCCGTGTATGGATGTGAAAAAAAACTTGTTTGAAAATTTTGTTGGAAATTTGTTTAAGTGTGAAAAAGTTTTGAAGTGAGCAAGTATCTAGGAGTAACCTACCCTAATGTTTAAAGGTCTTTCTTATTCTTTATCCTTTCCTTAGTAAGATTATCCCTACTAAAATGGAGTAGGTAGTCCTTACTTTGGATGTTAAGGGACATGTGAGGGACAATTTGACTTTGAAGGCCATTGTGGGATGTAATAAGCACATATAAGGGACCATCATCATTTTTCGAAAGGGACTCGATTCGTAAAGGCAACCATAAGGGACTTTGATGATTTTCTTTTTGAGGGACTTGCTTTATACACCCCACTTAACCAATATTCATAGGCAACTTGAGGGATATCCTTAGGAAGTGAGACGGCGATTAAAATCGACTTACGTGTGTGAAATGTTTAATTTAATTATCTTATATTAAAATGATCTAATTTATTTTTTTAAATATCATACATATTAGCACTCCCTAATTACTAACCATAATGATAATAATAATTAAATAATTACAATTTACATCCAAGAGGCAATTACAAAATTATAAGCAAAATAATTAAATAGCAAAGATAAATAAAATATAAATAAGCAATAATAAATAATAAAGGGGGTTAATTCTAAGTTTACTCGGCAAGACATCGCATCTTGTGCCTACGTATCCTTACGGGAGTGGAATCAGAGTAATCGTAGTTCCCCTCAAAAGGGAAGTTAGAGACTTCTTGACTGTGGTCAAGGTCTCAAGGGGAATAAACGCATCTTAAGGACACGCTTACGCGGAGTGTAGAAACTCCAAATTTCTACGTTGAAATGTTAAGTTGTAATTAGGGTTAAATTAGGTTAGGGATTCCGCGACGGGAAACCCTAAAATAAGCGCGGCGGCTCTTTGACCTAATGCTAGGGGTAAAGTTGTAATTTTGCCTGCGGCGAGGCATTTGTGAAAAGTAGGGTTTGTAAGGTTGTAAGGGTTTGAAGTTGAATGTGTGAAGTTTTACGGACTATTGGCGCGGCGGCCAAACAGTTAGACCTAACCTTCGGATGTGTGCAATGTGACAGAAATAATAGTAAACGCGTGAGATAATTGAATCATGCAAACAGAGAGATAATGTCATAATTTAAACCATGCAAGCAGAAATTTAAAGGCAGAATTTAAAGAGCGATTGTTAAGTTCGCGAGGTTACATGAGAGGAGCAGATACAATATGATAATGAAATTTGAATTGAACAATAATAAAATAAAATAAATAACGGTTCTAGTTATTATTTTAAAAAAAAGATTTTAGTTATTATTTTAAATTTATCTAAAAAAAAGTTTTTCTTAAAAATAATAGGTTTTCATATTAATTTGGAAAAGATGTTAATGTTATTTATTTTAAAAAACAGATTTTTATATTATAACAAATTTTAATAAATTAATGATAACAATAATAATAATAATGGTAATAATAATGATAATAATGATAATAATAATAAATAATGATAATAATAATAATAATAATAATAATAATAATAATAATAATAATAATAATAATAATAATAATAATAAAGCAATAATGAATTTTAAATGTGCCAAATAACCCAACAATGTTGCTAACGCAGAAATGCGCTCATCGCAACCAGATCTAAATCGGCCGAAACAAAATTTATCGCAAAGAAAAAGAAATTAAGCAAAAAATAGTATTATTGCTCACACAAAAATGCGATCATCGCAACCAGATCGAACTAACACAAATGTCACGCGTCATGCACACAAATGTGCAAACATCGTATCGACATAATTCGATCAAAAATCTTATATATATAAACTCTAACAATTTAAAAATTATATATATATAAACGTAACAGTAATAGATAAAGAAAAAGAAATAACGGTAATAGATGAAGAAAAAGAAATAACGGTAAAAGATGAAGAAAAAGAAACAACAGTAATAGATGAAGGAAAAGAAATAACGGTAAACGATGAAGAAAAAGAAACAATAGTAATGGATGAAGAAGAAAACTAAATAACGGCAAACGGCACTCACTCCTCTTAGGTTTTTTTCATTCTCCTCCCTTTTTTTCCAACAAGGCAACACATGTATATATAGGGAACAAATTAGGGTTAACACCAAATTGTCAATAATGTCCCTAAAGCCCATTTTAAAGCCCAAACTAAATAATTAGTTAAGAAAAAATAAAATTTAAATAATTTAAAATAATTAAAATAAACTTAAAATAAAAACTAATAATCCTATTGATTCCTAAAATAAAAAATATTATAAAAAGAACAAAATTTTTTTCAATATTTTTTATTTTATGATTTTTTGGATATTTTTATGAATAATTTAGAAAAAAGTGAAAAAAATAATATTTTAAAAAATGATTTAATTAAAATACGAAAATAATAATTAAATAATAATAAAAAACTATTTTTGTTATTTTTTTAATGAAAGATAGAAAAATTTAGAGTAAAAATAATAAAAAACAAAAAAAAAAGTGACAAAGGTGAGATTCGAACTCTCAACCTCTCACACTCATAACTCCTTACACATGTCCTCCTGCCAATTGTGCCATTTTTATTTTTTAGAAAAAAAATGCATGCCATATGATATTTACCTGCAAAAAGTCAAACGACTACACAAATTTGTTAGTAATTGATTAAATGCAATGAAATGCGACGACAAATCTTAGGGCAAAATTTGGGGTATTACAGTTATTATGATAATATTTCTCACCCAACCTCTCTTTGATGTTGGCAAAAAAAAATCATGAAGTTTGACTTTGGTTTGACCACAGTTGACCTCAGTTTGACCTTTTAACTGCATTGACTGCTTTTGACTTATCTGATCATCTGACTGAGCAAACTTTTGAGAAAAGTCTTGAAACTTGACATGGGGGTTCTTATACACATATAAGATGTTATGAAGCTCACTTGAAGTCTTGGAAGTCCATTTAGCCTGATTAAAGTCAAAACCCTAGTTTTGGATGTACTGCTTAGGAGGTGCATTGTCTGAGGGAATTGTCAACTCTTCTGACCAATTGTGAATTTTGTGAACCTTGTGAACCTTCTTGGAACACAAAGTCTTGTATTGTGAGGGCAAATTTTGGGGTGCAACACCAAGCAAGAAGAGTCCACTGCTAAGATTACTGATCTTCTGACCTTGATTGCTTCTCGCCAGCCCTAGTTTTCTTTTCCATGTTTTTGCATTCTAGTTTTGCACTTGTTTTCTGTTGTTTTTTTTTTTCTATCATCTGTTGTATGAACATCTTATCTTTTTGTTCTAATTGAATCTGAATGAATCTGGTTGTTATGTTTTTCATTTATGTGTTAAGTTTTCTCTTCTTCTGTTATCTTTTCTGTCTTTTAAATTCTTTTTGATTATGACAAAAAGGGGGAGAAAGATAATTTGATTGTTCAATCCATAAGCAATACTAAAATGAAATTCAGACATAGTATTAATCTAACATTGAATCTTAAGACTTTCAGATCTTATTATTTCATCTGACAAAAATTATCTGAAGTTACCCTGAGAATTATCCAACCAGGCTCTTATCATTGAAGCATTTGACTCTGATTCTGGAAGATATACCAGACTCTTCATTTGAAAGAAATCATCAGACTATGATTCTGGAAAGCATCCAAGCTCTAATTCCTTCTCTTAAAAATGATTTCTACCAGGTTCTGAAAGTTACTCAAGCAAAAAGGGAAGTGTTCTCTTCTGTTAGAGTATTCATTTTAGGGGGAGATTCTTAATCTCAGGGGGAGTTGTATATTTTATTTCTCTTTATTGAACAGAATTCCCTATGTTTTGTCATCATCAAAAAGGGGGAGATTGTTAGAACACAGATTGGTGTTTCTTATATCTCTATGTTTTGATGATAACTTTTATGGAATTTTGTATTAAGAAAATATATACTCTAAAATTTGATCAAGTATTATTGTTTCAGGTATTAAATTAAAAACTCTTAAAGAAGCAAAATACATAAGTACAAGAAACTATGCAAGGCTCTGAAGCATCATATGCAAGACTATCAGAAGATTCTGAAGCGCTGCCAGAAGGATCTGAAGCAGAAGCTACAGAATGATCTGAAGCGTTAATGAAATAAGTGTACAAAGAGTTGAAAGCTTTGATAATCAGACTCTTATCATTAATATTCACACTCAAGCACTTACTGGTGCATACTCTGATGAAGACTCTGACCAAGATTGAGACTCTGATATATTAAGATTTGATCATCTATCAAGGCTCTGAACATCTCTATCATTTTAGCTCTGATCATCTTAAAGTATTTCATTCCTTAAGCTTGCTACAAGTTCTGAAGTGCAGTTTATGAAGACTTCATCCCGAAGGAAGCTTGTTGAAGAAGCTGTAAACTTGATTGGACGTGGTGCTACTTCCAAAGTAACCAACGGATATTTTGTCCAAAGAAGTGACGTGGTGCAAATCCCAAGGCTTATACAACCATACTTTTCCTACAGAAAGCATATCTCTGCCCAAACTTTTTGGTAATGAAAAGTCTTATATTATAATATAATATTCAGCTGCACATCACTCAAAGCATATTGGAAAAGCTATAAAAGGAGAACTTCTACAACATTTTGAAGCTTCTAATTTCCTGCTCACCACTTGCTCGTTGCTAGTTCACTCATAAAGAAATATTCATACAAGCTTGATTCATCAAAGTGAAAATCTCACAAAGATCTTATTCATTTGATCTTTCATAAATCTGTATAGTTTTAGTTGTACTTAATCTTAAGTGTAAATATCACAGTTGTGATACAGCTTATTAGAAGCATTCAAACATTTGTTAGTTTACATTAATTTGTAAGAAGTTCCTTAAGAAGACCAAGGTGTGGTCAGTAATTCTTGAGAAGACTAAGACAGTTGTTCTTAGTGCTTACTATTGTAATCAGTTGATTAATAGTGGATTAAGTCCTTGTGGAGAAAGGCAAATCATCTTTGATAAGGTGGACTGGAGTAGTTGAGTTCAACGAACTAGGATAAAAATCTTACGTTGTTTTTATTGCCATATTTCTTTAAAACTCTTATTCAACCCCCCCCCCCCCCCTCTAAGTGTTTTTCTCACCTTCAGTTGGTATCAGAGCTCCGGTTCTGTTTGTGCTTTCACTTAACCGTGACCAGAAAAGATCCAGTGGGAAAAACACTTGATATTCTTGGTTGATATACTTTATGGCTGCTGAAACTTCAACACCAACAACAACAAATATGAAGAAAGAGTCAGCACAAAACCTCCCATGTTTGATGGAGAAAAATTTGACTATTGGAAAGATAGACTAGAAAGTTTCTTTCTAAGATTTGATGCTGATCTTTGGGACTTAGTTATTGATGGATATGTTCATCCCACTGATGGGAATGACAAGAAAGTTGACAGAAAATCAATGACTGAGGTGCAAAAGAAGGAATTCAGAAATCACCACAAGGCTAGAACTATCTTTCTAAATGCTATATCTCATACTTAGTATGAGAAAATAACCAACAGAGAAACTGCCTTTGATATATTTGAATCCCTGAAGATGACTCATGAAGGGAACTCTCAAGTTAAAGAAACCAAGGCTCTGGCGCTAATTCAGAAGTATGAAGCTTTCAAAATGGAAGAATCTGAATCTATTAAAGTCATGTTTTCCAGATTCCAGATTCTCACTGCTGGCCTAAAGGTTCTGGACAAGGGTTACTCTACAGCAGATCATGTCAAGAAAATAATCAGAAGCTTGCCAACCAGATGGAGACCCATGGTCACTGCTCTGAAGCTGGCAAAGGATCTGAACAAGATTACGCTGGAGGAACTAATCAGTTCTCTGAGGAGTCATGAGATTGAACTAGAGGAAGATGAGCCTCTAAAGAAAGGTAAGTTAATTGCTTTAAAATCTAATAAATCTGTTAAAGCATTGCAGGTAATAGAAGAAAGCTCTGAAGAGTCTGCTTCTGAAGATGAAGAAGAACTATCCTTGCTGTCCAGAAGAATCAACAAACTCTGGAAGAATAAGCAAAGGAAGTTCAAGAACTTCAGAAAACCAGATCAACACAAAGAATCATCTGGACACAGAAGATCTGGAGAACACTCTGGATACATAAGATCTGGAGAATCCTCTGGACACAGACGATCTGGAAAAAGAGAGGTTGTTTGCTATGAATGCAAAGAACCTGGGCACTACAAGAGTGAATGTCTAAAGCTTCAGAAGGAGAACCCAAAGAGAAAGTCAGATCACAAAAAGAAAGTTCTGATGGCTACCTGAGATGGCTCAGATGCATCTGATTTGTCATCAGAGTCAGAAGAGGAATGTGCTAATGTAGCATTCATGGCTGACATTGAAGATAGTGCTGAATCATCTGGATCAGAATCAGAATCTGATTCTGAGGAGGTATTTGCTGAACTTTCTAGACAAGAACTTGTTGAAAGTCTATATGATATTCTTGAAAACTATAGCAAAGTTAAACTCAAATACAAAACGCTTCTAAAGCATATTGAATTTGAGAGTAACAAGTTTGAATCAGAAATAGCTGACCTAAAAGCTGAAAATCTTCAATTGAAAAGTAATTTAGAATCTGCTCAACTAAACTCTGATTCAAAGTCTGAACCATGCTCTAAAATTATTGTATAAGAGTATGACTATAGTTTCAGGATGTTTCTAACTAAAAGCCTAGATAGAAGCAAAATGGCTTCAATGATTTATGGTATTAGCAGAAACTATAGAAAAGGTGTTGGATATAAATCTTTCTCTTATGAAGATTCAAATCCAAAATCTGTAGATAAACTGGATATCAAGTATCCTCCTATATACTCTCACTTTACATTTGGTCACTTAAATGATATTAAACACACAAGTTCTAATCAGAACAAACCTGTGTTTAATAAATCTAAATCTAATCAGAACAAGTCTTATGTTGAAGGACAGAAGTTTAGAAAAAGCTTTAAGGCAACTAACCAAAAAGGACCCAAGAAAATCTGGGTACCTAAGGATAAGATAATATATGTTGCAGACATCCTTAGCAGCAAAGTCAAGACTCCAGTCATGGTACCTGGACTCTAGATGCTCACGACGTATGACGGGAAAAAGGTCTATGTTCCAAAGTCTGGAGCTTAGATCTGGAGGAGATGTCAAGTTTGGAGGGAATCAGAAGGGCAAGATAATTGGCTCTAGAACCATAGGCAATGGTAAACTTCCTTCCATAACTAATGTCTTGCTTGTTGAAGGATTAGCTCATAATCTATTGTTCATAAGTCAAATAAGTGACAATGGTTATGACATAATCTTTAATCAAAAGTGTTGCAAAGCTGTTAGTCAAAAGGATGGCTCAATCCTCTTTAATGGTAAAAGGAAAAACAACATTTATAAAATTAGTCTTTCAGAACTTAAGGTTCAGAATGTTAAATGCCTTATGTCTGTAAATGAGGAGCAATGGGTCTGGCACAGAAGATTGGGTCATATTAATATGAGACGTATATCTCAGATTAATAAGCTTAATCTGGTCAGAGGACTTCCTAATCTGAAGTTCAACTCAGATGCTCTTTGTGAAGCATGTCAGAAAGGAAAATTTTCAAAATCATCTTTCAAATCTAAAAATGTTGTTTCAACTTCAAAACCGTTAGAGTTACTTCACATTGATTTGTTTGGACCAGTGAAAACTGCATCCATCAGAGGCAAGAAGTATGGATTAGTCATTGTTGATGATTACAGTAGATGGACATGGGTAAAATTCCTAAAACACAAGGATGAGTCAAATTCTGTGTTCTTTGACTTCTGCAAACAAGTCCAAACTGAAAAAGATTTCAAAATTGTTAAAGTCAGAAGTGATCATGGTGGTGAATTTGAAAACAAACATTTTGAAAAATATTTTAATGAAAATGGCATTGCTCATGATTTCTCCTGTCCTAGACCTCCACAACAGAATGCAGTTGTAGAGAGGAAAAATAGAACATTGCAAGAGATGGCCAGAACCATGATCAATGAGACTAACATGGCAAAACATTTTTGGGCAGAAGAAATTAACACAGCATGTTACATTCAGAACAGAGTGTCTATTAGACCTCTTCTGGAAAAGACTCCTTATGAATTGTGGAGGAATAGAAAGCCAAACATTGCTTATTTCCACCCTTTTGGATGTACTTGTTTTATGCTGAACACTAAAGAGAATCTTAACAAGTTTGATCCTAAAGCACAAAAGTGTTTCATGCTTGGATATTCTGAACGCTCTAAAGGCTACAGAGTATGCAATACTCAGACACAGATTGTGGAGGAATCTATACATGTTAGATTTGATGATAAGATTGGCAATCAAAAGCCAAAGCAACTTGAAAACTCTACAGATGGAGAAGTTATTCTCACAGAATCTGAGAAACCAGAGGTAGAGAAAGCTCAAGAAGAAGCTACGCCAAATGCAACTCCATTGGCTGCTCAAATGAATAACATGAACATTTCTGAAGAACCAACAGTTAAAGGATCATCCAGAATCAAAGCTTCTCATCCAGAAGAAATGATTATTGGGAAGAAAGATGACCCTATAAGAACAAGGTCGTTTATCAGATCATCTGGAACATCACTTCTTGGGTTGGTGTCTATTATTGAACCAACATATGTGGATGAGGCTCTAAGTGATAATGATTGGATACTTGCAATGCAAGATGAGCTAAATCAATTTACAAGAAATGATGTGTGGGATCTGGTTCCAAGACCAAAAGGTTTCAACATTATTGGAACAAAGTGGATATTCAGAAATAAACTAAATGAGCAAGGAGAAGTTGTTAGGAACAAAGCAAGGTTAGTAGCTCAAGGTTACAGTCAACAAGAAGGAATTGATTACACTGAAACTTATGCTCCAGTGGCAAGGTTAAAATCTATACGCCTTCTTATTTCATTTGCCACACAACATAACATCACTCTATATTAGATGGATGTTAAGAGTGCCTTCTTAAATGGTATTATAGAAGAAGAAGTTTATGTCCATCAACCTCCTGGTTTTGAAAGTGATAAATTTCTAGAACATGTTTTCAAACTCAAAAAATCTCTTTATGGTTTAAAACAAGCTCCCAGAGCTTGGTATGAAAAATTAAGTAATTTTCTTCTGGAAAAGAACTTTATCAGAGGCAAAGTGGACACAACTCTTTTCTATAAAACATTTAAGAAAGATTTACTAGTTTGTCAAATTTATGTGGATGATATTATTTTTGGATCTACCAATATTATGCTGGGAAAGGAGTTTGCTTTGTCTATGCAGGCTGAATTTGAAATGAGCATGATAGGAGAACTTAGATTCTTTCTGGGAATCCAAGTAAATCAGACTCCAGAATGCACATATATCTACCAGACTAAATATGTCAAAGAGCTTCTAAAGAAATTCAATATAAATGAAAGCAAATTGGTAAAGACTCCAATACATCATACAAGCACACTTGGTAAGGAAGAGGTAAGTAAGAAAGTTAATCAAAAACTTTACAGATGTATGATAGGATCTCTCTTATATTTAACTGCTTCAAGACCTGATATTTTATTCAGTGTTTGTCTGTGTGCTAGATTCCAATCAGATCCTAGAGAATCTCACTTAACAGATGTTAAGAGGATTCTAAGGTATCTGAAAGGTACTACTAATGTGGGTCTGTGTTACAGAAGATCTAATGAGTATAAATTAGTTGGATTCTGTGATGCTGACTATGCTGGAGACAGAGTAGAACGTAAAAGTACTTCTGGAAGCTGTCAATTTCTTGGAAGTCATCTGATCTCCTGGTTCAGCAAGAAGCAACCCACAATTGCACTTTCAACAACAGAGGCAGAATATATTGATGCTGCTAGTTGTAGCACCCAGATGCTTTGGATGAAAAGTCAGCTGGAAGATTATCAGATTTTTGAGAGTAACATTTCTATCTTCTGTGATAATACTTCTGTTATATGCTTATCTAAAAATCACATTTTACACTCTAAAGTTAAGCATATAGAGATTAAACATCATTTCATCAGAGACTATGTTCAGAAGGGAATTATCAATTTAAACTTTGTGGATACAGATCATCAGTGGGCTGATATATTTACAAAACCCCTTGCTGAAGATAGATTTAAATTTATTCTAAAAAATATAAGTATGGACTTCTGTCCAGAATAAAATATTCATCAGATGAAATTTTTTCTCAGATGATAAATGTCTAAACTTTGAAGTATTTCTTCTTTTTAATTCTGTGTTTACTTATTTGTGTGTAAATCTGAACTAACAAGGCTCAGAGGATCTGAACGTTGCCTAACGTTTCATTTCTCAAAGAGTTTCAGAGGCACATGCAAGCAAACACGTGTAGCTCAGAATCTGGAAAGGTAGAGTGCACCATACTGAATTGACGTTTGAGGTATTGCTTTGAAAATCCAAAATCTCTTGATTTCCCCCCCTTCTGTCAGAATCTTAAATGCTTGATATGATTTTATTCCTTGCATTAATTGCTTGATATGATTATGTTTCACTTCATTCAATGCATATGTGTACGCGTGAGATTGTTTGTGACTTTTGCATGCCCTAAATTGCTTTATATATTCTCACAACACTTCACAAATCACACTTTACACTCTTTACACTTCTCATATGCATTTCTGTCTTCTCTATTGTTTCCATCTCATTTCAAAACCCAAAACCTCTCGTAAACCCAGACGCATCTCAAGAACATCAATGGCATCACCATCTTCAACATCTGCTCAGATGCAAACCTCAACTGCTGCTGCATCATCTCCAAATGCTGCTGCTTCATCTCAAAATGTTGTTGTGTACAAGGAACCAGTGAGAACTCTTCTCACTCCAATCAAGGATCTTGAGGTTCTGTGTGAGAACTTTGTGGATTTTGATTCCATTAAAGAAAATGGTTTTGATCTCTACCCAACCATCAAAACTCAGAGCTGGGAAAAGTATTTTGACAGGATGATGGTCCTGTTTATCCAACATTGGTGAAGGAGTTCTGGATACACGCTCAAGTTTTCCCTAAGTTCATTCATTCTTCTGTTCTTGGAAAGGAAATTGGTATCACTGAAAAGTTAATCAGAAAACTGATTGAGTATAAGGAAACTGATGGAATCACAAGTATGGCTACTGCTCGTGTGGACTTGGCTGATATTTTTCAAGAAGTTTGTGTTTCTGGGAACCATCTAACAAATTCAGAGATCTGAAGCCTATTTACAGAATCTGGGCTAATATTTTCATGAGTTCTATCTTTCACAGAAAATCTTCAAACTCTCCAAATTATATCAACTTATAACAAATGTACTTCATGTTCTGTATGTGTAAAGGCAAGAAGGTGGATCTGCCTTATCTTCTGTTTAGTCATCTTCTGAATCACATTAAGGAAACAAGAGAAGAAGTAAGAAGGCTGGAAAGATCAAAAATTGGATCCCTATGGGAAGACTGATATCAGACATTCTAACAGAGAATGGTCTTGTAAAGCATCTGACTAATGCTGGTGTGACAGAGGATCTGACTTACATTGTAGGATCTGTCATCAATGGGAACACTCTGAAAAGGATGAAGGTCATTTCAGAGCTTGCAGGCAAACCCAAGAAGTTTAACTCTGAGGAAGTCAGCAGAAGGAGAATTCCTTTAGCATATTTTCCCATTTCAGTGCAGATGAACCTAGGGAAATCATTCTGGCATTCATTGTTGAATGTTTGAGAGATTGTATTCCTCTGCCTGCCAACATAGTTCAGAAGGAAAGAGAAGTATTGCCAAATCTTCTGAGAGAAAGGCGCAAGAAGAAGGAAGCTGAGGAAGGATCTGTTGCACAACCTAAGAGGAAAGCCTCTGATGCTGCTGACAAGCCTGGGAAGGATAAGAAGTAGAAGGAAAATCCTCCAGAAGCTAGCTTGGAGGAAATAAGAGAAACAATTCAACATGTATTAACATCTGATCCCAAACCATTTGCCCCTTCACCCTCACCTTCACCTCCACCATCTCCTCCTCAACCATCTGAACCTCATTCATCTGAACCCATTTCATCTCTTCATACACATTCTCAACCATCTTCTGTTCAACAACCATCTGAACCCCCTCTACAAAAAATTTCTGAACAACAACCATCTTCTGAACCACAAAAACAATCTGAAGACATTCTGGATGTGCAACCCATTGCAACCATGTATCTCTTATCTTCCACTTCATGTCATTCAACTGAATCATCTGATTCTAATGAATCTGAAGTCCCCTCACCAACTAGCTTACAAATTCTTGATCCTTATAAACCACTACCATCTAACCTACCTACTTCTGACCACCCTCTTCGCTTCAAATTTAACTTCACAGATTTTATACCACCCTCATCTGATGTTGTTACATCAACACCATCTGATGGTGACACCTCTACTCCTCAACTCACCATACCACAAACATCCATACCACAACCATCTGAACCACAACCATCCATACCCCAACCATCTGAACAACCACCATCTGAACAACCATCATCTGATCACCCACCTCCTGAACAAAACCAAACACCTCCTGAACCATCACAAAAAGTCACCATAGAAGACTTTCTGAACCCCAAACCCAGATCAGATGTTTCTACTCTGTTCAAGAATTTCAAGAAGGAAATGCGTATGGGGATTGCTTCTGTAGAAAAAGAGTGCATGGCTAGTATGGATCCTGCTGAATCTGAAGCTTCTTGGAACAAATTCATCTCAAAGTTCAACTCTGCTGCATCTGATCTCAGAACACTTTGTGCTGATGATGCAAAGGCAAAGTTTGTTGAAATGGTCAGACAGACTCTGATGAGCATTCTCACAACCCCAGTGCTTCTTCTGGAAGATGCTCCTGCTGAAGATACTGCAATGATAGAAGATACTCCTGCATCTGACATGGAGATTGATCATCCTATGGCAACTGCATCTGCTTCTGAACCCTCTGCATCTGAGATGAAGACTGAGACTCCAGATGTTGTCCAAGAAGTCAAGGAAATCAGATCATGGATGATAAAACAGGAACAAACTACTGAAGAGATCAAGAATTAGATGGCCAAGCAAGAAGAGTCCACTGCTAAGATTACTGATCTTTTGACCTTGATTGCTTCTCGCCAGCCCTAGTTTTCTTTTCCATGTTTTTGCATTCTTGTTTTGCACTTGTTTTCTGTTGTTTTTTTCTATCATCTGTTGTATCAACATCTTATCTTTTTGTTATAATTGCATCTGAATGAATTCGGCTATTATGTTTTTCATTTATGTGTTAAGTTTTCTCTTCTTCTGTTATCTTTTCTGTCTTTTAAATTCTTTTTGATTATGACAAAAAGGGGGAGAAAGAGAATTTGATTGTTCAATCCATAAGCAATACTAAAATGAAATTCAGACATAGTATTAATCTAACATTGAATGTTAAGACTTTCAGATCTTATTATTTCATCTGACAAAAATTATCTGAAGTTAGCCTGAGAATTACCCAACCAGGCTCTTATTGTTGAAGCATTTGACTCTGATTCTGGAAGATATACCAGACTCTTCATTTGAAAGAAATCATCAGACTCTGATTCTGGAAAGCATCCAAGCTCTAATTCCTTCTCTTAAAAATGATTTCTACCAGGTTCTGAAAGTTACTCAAGCAAAAAGGGAAGTGTTCTCTTCTGTTAGAGTATTCATTTCAGGGGGAGATTCTTAATCTCAGGGGGAGTTATATATTTTATTTCTCTTTATTGAACAAAATTCCCTATGTTTTGTCATCATCCAAAAGGGGGAGATTGTTAGAACACAGATTGGTGTTTCTTATATCTCTATGTTTTGATGATAACTTTTATGGAATTTTGTATTAAATATATACTCTAAAATTTGATCAAGTATTATTGTTTCAGGTATTAAATTAAAAACTCTTAAAGAAGCAAAATACATAAGTACAAGAAACTATGCAAGGCTCTGAAGCATCATATGCAAGACTATCAGAAGATTCTGAAGCGCTGCCAGAAGGATCTGAAGCAGAAGCTACAGAATGATCTGAAGCGTTAATGAAATAAGTGTACAAAGAGTTGAAAGCTTTGATAATCAGACTCTTATCATTAATATTCACGCTCAAGCACTTACTGCTGCATACTCTGATGAAGACTCTGATCAAGATTGAGACTCTGATATATTAAGATCTGATCATTTATCAAGGCTCTAAACATCTCTATCATTTTAGCTCTGATCATCTTAAAGTATTTCATTCCTTAAGCTTGCTACAAGTTCTGAAGTGCAGTTTATGAAGACTTCATCCTGAAGGAAGCTTGTTGAAGAAGCTGTAAACTTGATTGGACGTGGTGCTACTTCCAAAGTAACCAACGACTATTTTGTCCAAAGAAGTGACGTGGTGCAAATCCCAAGGCTTCTACAACCATACTTTTCCTGCAGAAAGCATATCTCTGCCCATACTTTTTGGTAATGAAAAGTTTTATATTCTAATATAATATTCAACTGCACATCACTCAAAGCATATTGGAAAAGCTATAAAAGGAGAACTTCTACAACATTTTGAAGCTGCTAATTTCCTGATCATCACTTGCTAGTTGCTAGTTCACTCAGAAAGAAATATTCATACAAGCTTGATTCATCAAAGTGAAAATCTCACAATGATCTTATTTATTTGATCTTTCATAAATCTGTATAGTTTTAGTTGTACTTAATCTTAAGTGTAAATATCACAGTTGTGATACAGCTTATTAGAAGCATTCAAACACTTGTTAGTTTACATTAATTTGTAAGAAGTTCCTTAAGAAGACCAAGGTGTGGTCAGTAATTCTTGAGAAGACTAAGACAGTTGTTCTTAGTGCTTACTATTGTAATCAGTTGATTAATAGTGGATTAAGTCCTTGTGGAGAAAGACAAATCATCTTTGATAAGGTGGACTGGAGTAGTTGAGTTCAACGAACCGGGATAAAAATCTTACGTTGTTTTTATTGCCATATTTCTTTAAAACTCTTATTCAACCCCCCCCCCCCCCCCCCTTCTAAGTGTTTTTCTCACCTTCAGTTGGTATCAGAGCTCCGGTTCTGTTTGTGCTTTCACTTAACCGTGACTAGAAAAGATCCAGTGGGAAAAACTCTTGATATTCTTGGTTGATATACTTTATGGATGCTGAAACTTCAACACCAACAACAACAAATATGAAGAAAGAGTCAGCACAAAACCTCTCATGTTTGATGGAGAAAAATTTGACTATTGGAAAGATAGACTAGAAAGTTTCTTTCTAGGATTTGATGCTGATCTTTGGGACTTAGTTATTGATGGATATGTTCATCCCACTGATGGGAATGGCAAGAAAGTTGACAGAAAATCAATGACTGAGGTGCAAAAGAAGGAATTCAGAAATCACCACAAGGCTAGAACTATCTTTCTAAATGCTATATCTCATACTGAGTATGAGAAAATAACCAACAGAGAAACTGCCTTTGATATATTTGAATCCCTGAAGATGACTCATGAAGGGAACTCTCAAGTTAAAGAAACCAAGGCTCTGGCGCTGATTCAGAAGTATGAAGCTTTCAAAATGGAAGAATCTGAATCTATTGAAGCCATGTTTTCCAGATTCCAGATTCTCACTGCTGGCCTAAAGGTTTTAGACAAGGGTTACTCTACAACAGATCATGTCAAGAAAATAATCAGAAGCTTGCCAACCAGATGGAGACCCATGGTCACTGCTCTGAAGCTGGCAAAGGATCTGAACAAGATTACGCTGGAGGAACTAATCAGTTCTCTGAGGAGTCATGAGATTGAACTAGAGGAAGATGAGCCTCTAAAGAAAGGTAAGTAAATTGCTTTAAAATCTAATAAATCTGTTAAAGCATTGCAGGTAATAGAAGAAAGCTCTGAAGAGTCTACTTCTGAAGATGAAGAAGAACTATCCTTGCTGTCCAGAAGAATCAACAAACTCTTGAAGAATAAGCAAAGGAAGTTCAAGAACTTCAGAAAACCAGATCAACACAAAGAAACTTCTGGACACAGAAGATCTGGAGAACACTCTGGATACAGAAGATCTGGAGAACACTCTGGATACAGAAGATCTGGAGAATCCTCTGGACACACACGATCTGGAAAAAGAGAGGTTGTTTGCTATGAATGCAAAGAACCTGGGCACTACAAGAGTGAATGTCCAAAGCTTCAGAAGGAGAACCCAAAGAGAAAGTCAGATCACAAAAAGAAACTTCTGATGGCTACCTGGGATGACTCAGATGCATCTGATTCGTCATCAGAGTCAGAAGAGGAATGTGATAACGTAGCATTCATGGCTGACATTGAAGACAGTGCTGAATCATCTGGATCAGAATCAGAATCTGATTCTGAGGAGGTATTTGCTGAACTTTCTAGACAAGAACTTGTTGAAAGTCTATGTGATATTCTTGAAAACTGTAGCTAAGTTAAACTCAAATACAAAACGCTTTTAAATCATATTGAATTTGAGAGTAACAAGTTTGAATCAGAAATAGCTGAGCTAAAAGCTGAAAATCTTCAATTGAAAAGTAATTTAGAATCTGCTCAACTAAAAGCCTAGAAAGAAGCAAAACTTCTTCAATGATCAATGGTATTAGCAGAAACTATAGAAAAGGTGTTGGATATAAATCTTTCTCTTATGAAGATTCAAATCCAAAATCTGTAGATGAACTGGATATCAAGTATCCTCCTTTATACTCTCAGTTTACATTTGGTCACTTAAATGATATTAAACACGCAAGTTCTAATCATAACAAACCTGTGTTTAATAAATCTAAAGCTGATCAGAACAAGTCTTATGTTGAAAGACAAAAGTTCAGAAAAAGCTTTAAGGCAACTAACCAAAAAGGACCCAAGAAAATCTGGGTACCTAAGGATAAGATAATCTATGTTGCAGACATCCTTAGCAGCAAAGTCAAGACTCCAGTCATGGTACCTAGACTCTAGATGCTCACGACGTATGACGGGAAAAAGGTCTATGTTCCAAAGTCTGGAGCTTAGATCTAGA
The DNA here is from genome assembly GCA_963859935.3 of Lathyrus sativus. Taxonomy (NCBI): domain Eukaryota; kingdom Viridiplantae; phylum Streptophyta; class Magnoliopsida; order Fabales; family Fabaceae; genus Lathyrus; species Lathyrus sativus. The sequence continues at coordinate 479,435,358 of OZ012741.1, read as the reverse complement.
GGAGATGTCAAGTTTGGAGGGAATCAGAAGGGCAAGATAATTGGCTCTGGAACCATAGGCAATGGTAAACTTCCTTCCATAACTAATGTCTTGCTTGTTGAAGGATTAACTCATAATCTATTGTCCATAAGTCAATTAAGTGACAATGGTTATGACATAATCTTTAATCAAAAGTGTTGCAAAGCTGTTAGTCAAAAGGATGGCTCAATCCTCTTTAATGGTAAAAGGAAAAACAACATTTATAAAATTAGTCTTTCAGAACTTAAGGTTCAGAATGTTAAATGCCTTATGTCTGTAAATGAGGAGCAATGGGTCTGGCACAGAAGATTGGGTCATATTAATATGAGACGTATAGCTCAGATTAATAAGCTTAATCTGGTCAGAGGACTTCCTAATCTGAAGTTCAACTCAGATGCTCTTTGTGAAGCATGTCAGAAAGGAAAATTTTCAAAATCATCTTTCAAATCTAAAAATATTGTTTCAACTTCAAAACCATTAGAGTTACTTCACATTGATCTGTTTGGACCAGTGAAAACTGCATCCATCAGAGGCAAGAAGTATGGATTAGTCATTGTTGATGATTACAGCAGATGGACATGAGTAAAATTCCTAAAACACAAGGATGAGTCACATTCTGTGTTCTTTGACTTCTGCAAACAAGTCCAAACTGAAAAAGATTTCACAATTGTTAAAGTCAGAAGTGATCATGGTGGTGAATTTGAAAACAAACATTTTAAAAAATATTTTAATGAAAATGGCATTGCTCATGATTTCTTCTGTCCTAGAACTCCACAACAGAATGCAGTTTTAGAGAGGAAAAATAGAACATTGCAAGAGATGGCCAGAACCATGATCAATGAGACTAACATGGCAAAACATTTTTGGGTAGAAGCAATTAACACAATATGTTACATTCAGAACAGAGTGTCTATTAGACCTCTTCTGGAAAAGACTCCTTATGAATTGTGGAGGAATAGAAAGCCAAACATTGCTTATTTCCACCCTTTTGGATGTACTTGTTTTATGCTGAACACTAAAGAGAATCTTAACAAGTTTGATTCTAAAGCACAAAAGTGTTTCGCACTTGGATATTCTGAACGCTCTAAAGGCTACAGAGTATACATCACTGAGACACAGATTGTGGAGGAATCTATACATGTTAGATTTGATGATAAGCTTGGCAATCAAAAGCCAAAGCAGGTTGAAAACTCTGCAGATGGAGAACTTATTCTCACAGAATCTGAGAAACCAGAGGTAGAGAAAGCTCAAGAAGAAGCTACTCCAGATGCAACTCCATTGGCTGCTCAGATGAATAACATGAACATTTCTGAAGAACCAACAGTTAAAGGATCCTCCAGAATTAAAGCTTCTCATCCAGAAGAAATGATTATTGGGAAGAAAGGTGACCCTATAAGAACAAGGTCGTTTATCAGATCATTTGGAACATCACTTCTTGGGTTGGTGTCTATTATTGAACCAACATCTGTGGATGAGGCTCTAAGTGATAATGATTGGATACTTGCAATGCAAGATGAGCTAATATTTCTAATTCCCCACTAAATTTGATCCTCGTGGAGGACGGTTATTTTAGTATATTCCCATTTGAACTCATACCTCAATGGTCGAGTCTTGCTTGATAGTTTCCCTTCGGTTATTTCTCGAAGTGAACTTCGGTCCTTGGCAATCATATTGTGGACATCTCCAACTCTTGAATAAGGATTTAAGTGTGCATTTATTTTGCACTTGGCTCCCCAAGAAGTTCTTTCTGAAGATTATTATCTGAAGACGTATACTTCTCCAGCGTTATCAAATTCTTCAACAGTCTTTATCTGGATTGCAAGCAGCTCTTTATTTAAGCAACTTATTACAATCAGATCTTATTCAAAACGAAAAATGACTATCTACTCAAGACAGTTTGTCCATTCTCCAATGGGTTTATCAAGATTATCAATTCGTCAAAGTACATCTCTTTGGAAATCTACCAGAGAAGTTTGTCGAAAACTTTGTAGATATTTTCTCTTTATTTGAGAACCTACAACTACAACAAAGAAGATACTCCTCAGGAATGTATTCCCCAGAGAGTTCATCACACAAGTTTATTTCCATCAAGCGACATCTCCCTAGAGAAGTCGAGGACGTTTATCACATTAGTATCTTTATCTAAGAAGGCATACTTTACAATTCAACCGGCTTACATCTCTTCTGAAGATCCACAGTGAAACATTGACAATTACATCTACAACTTACATCTACAAAGTTCCACATCTACAAAGTTTTACAATTTACAACGACATCTACGATTTACAATGACATCTATGATCTACAAAATCTACAGCTGAGACCCGTTCATGGTACCCAGACCATGAGGCGTGGGGATGGGTTTTTTCAGAACTGAGGCCCGTTCATGGCATCCAGACCATGAAGCGTGGGGAGGTTATTTCATCCTTTTCAACAGTCACTAAGACATCTTACATTTCCTGGCTAATCTCGGCAGTAGATTTCCAGAAAACCTCGGCAGTAGGTATTTCTATCTCTTTTCCTGTTTAATCTCGGCAGTAGATTTTCAGAGGACTTCGTCAGAAGTATATCTCCAGCAGCCTCAACATAGAATCTCGGCAACAGATTCCCAAGAATTTTTAATAGTAGATACTTTGGCAAAAGTATTCTCACTTAAAGTTACAAGTCTCGGCAGTAGACTTCTCCAGCTGATATCTTGAAATCATTATATTTGACCTATGCAGTAGGTTCTTCAAATGGTTTTCTCACCAAGTTCTTCATAACATATTTACAGACACTTTGTGATTGTCAATCTTTCCTCGTGGAGTCTCGCTCTGTTGAGCCGGTTCTTCGTGTGTCGTGTTTAGCTTCTCCCCTGTGACATCTTTTCTTCATAGGACCGTCTGTCTTGCATTCTCATATCATTGCATATCATATGCATTTGGTGGCATCTTACGGCCAAAAATTTGTGCAATGTTTGTATTTAAGTCCCTTCTATCTTGTCGAGACGAAGATTTCAATCTCCATATCTCCGAATAGGAGTAACTTAAATAGGGGCATTTGTTGCACCCTAATTTCTGACCTTAAGATTCCACCTTTTTTGTTTGCATTCTTTTTTTATATACTTTTGTATATGTTTATCACGACTAACCGTTCAGTGCAGGCATAAATGCAATAAATGGATAGTACTCATCCCCACAGTCAAGCATTTCAGGGCATAACCAGAGGATGCCCTAAATTTTCCACTTAAAGGAGGGTCTCACTTCCGGACTTCTTTCTTTTTCTTTGGGCCATTCATGGAGCAATATTTTTGAAATGAATCTTTGCCTACGCCTCTTTAAGAGTCGATAGAGGACCTTGGGTTCCAATGTGTCAACGGTACTTCAAAAGCAGGGCTACGACATTTGATTATTGAAGACATTCAGAAGCAAATTATGTCACAAAGTGTGGAGTCGTGATCAAGCTATGTGTGCTTGGAATACTCAAAATTATGAATTTCTTCAAATTAAATACAAATTGAGGATGCATACAAATATGCCATCATAATCAATTTAAGTAACAAACAAGGTCTTGGTCGTACGAAGTTGAAGGAGGATCAGGAATGTATTCGTTGGCAAAACCATGATTTCATTTTGACTGGGCAAGACTGGAATTTCTTTTTAGCACATACCAAGAGCAAGTTTCCACGCGAGGCAACTGTCTTCTTTACAAAAGCGTGTGACTTAAGGAACATTAATTTATTCACTGCATTTCATTTTTCTCAGAAGATACAGGATATAGTTGTTTCATCAACTAAATGGAAGATTCACACTTCTTCACATTAACATCGGTTTCAAACTTTTATTACAAAATCCTGTTGATTACAATCTATTTTGTATGTCCTATACAACCCTAAACCAAGTATACACTAATTCGTTGCTTCGCCATAGACCCACGAAGTCGCTTTAATACTCCCGAGATGTGCTCCTGTAATGAATGGTTCCCAGCGGATCCGTCAAGTTAGAAAGCGCTATACCCACGACAACTTGAACCAACTGCACCGGTTGTATTACCTACAGACGAGGCGAGAGCTTCGCGAAGAACAAGTAAATCAACACGTTCTCTGGCATACTCGAAAACCTGAAACAGTAAGAAGAAGAATCAGGCTATGAACAACCAAGTTATAGGGAGCAGAGAGGTATAGGTAGTAACCGCGGTATCAACATACATTTCTCTCGAAGTGACAGTTCTTGTTCAGTAACTAAGACTTAAAAAGAAGTGCATCGGTTCTAAAAGTGGCTTACCGATTATTAATGCATAGCAGCCAGGAACATTGAAGCAAAGGCGATAATTGTTAAATAACCCTCATTGTTGTATTGAGATCCACCCTGACGTGACTCCTCATAATGGTGACAAAAAAAATGATGACTGAAAATGGAGGATAGTTGCATAATTTCCCATCAGGAACCATTTCAACAGCCTGCAAACCAAGCCAACATACACAATTAATTATTATGAACGAAGAAGAAAGTATGAGTATCAACTGTCAAATCATTTTTAAACCAATATTATGAAAGAGGAGCTATCGTTAAAGCGGAGCTGAACTTACAGCCAGAGCGTATCGGGTGAGAGTCCATGAGCAGTAACTAATAGAGGAAAAGGTTGCAACATCGAAGCTCAACAGCGACGCCCTCAGAATTCCTGCAAAATAACCAAAGTCAGTACCGACACCAGTTTGAAGTTAGAACCAAACCGTTTGCAGAACAGGTTTGAAGAAGGCAACCTTCCCCTTTGAAGATCAATTTTCCGTCATTTGTTTCACCCACACCATCGGTTCCTTGAATGTCTTCGTCTTTGTTAACAAGACACACCTGAGAAAAACATAAGAGTATAAAGTGCTAGTAGTCATGTCATTGCAAGAAGAAAACTATATGAGCAACCGAGAAGCTAAAGCAATTCAAAAAAAAGAAGATATAATAAAAGAAAGCAAGTTGCAATGCAGCAATGCCTATCCTGACCTGAGTTTCATTGAACTACATGTTGTTTACTTGCGAACCGAAAAGATCACTTCCTTCTAAGTACACACCTGAAAAAGAAAGAGAATTCGAAGCTGAGTCATTTGTGCAAGAACTAAAACCGACATATGACAGGGAATCACTCCAAAGCTACCTGCAACCAAAATTGATACCAACCGGTAATCAGAATACCGTTAAAGAATAAATTAAGATTAAAATTAAGAGGATTTGATTTGAATTCAGACTTCAGCTTTGAGCTCATCATCGGGCGAATCGAGCAGCCGGAAGGGCGACAACTGAGGTTATCACCAACTCTCTACTGAGCATCGAAAGAATTTAATTTCAGATAAAAGGCAATTGTTTCAAACGGCTCAACATAATTCACAAGCAAACTGCATTCAACAACATCAACGCGGTTCAGACCATCAAGTCATCATCACCGTTGAACCTTTCCCGACAATGGCACGAAACCGGCAGCTTCTGAACTTAGAGATGGGCCCTGAAAGAAGAAGAGGAAAAGTCAGTCTGGTCCAGAGCAAACAACCACAAGCATTTGCAAGCAACTGTAGCAGCCACGGAAAAAGTGTATCAGCGGGCAAGCTCGAGCAAACAACCATAACAGGTATCTCAATAACAGGAAAGTAAAAGCAGTATCTGGCAACGAAGAGCAGCGCAATATCCACAATGGCATAACAGCTACCCTGTCAAAACAGTGATAACAAGTACTTCAACAATTCACAACAACCATGACTAAAGCATCACATCCTCGGCCACAAGTATCAACAATGTCAGTACACCACCTGCAAGCATCAGCATTGTAACAACAGCCTCAAAACACATGGTTCAGACTCCTTGAGTCATCATCACCACCGCATTACCTTCCTCAGCACCAAGGCTAAGATGGCAGCCTCCGAACTCACTAACGGCAACCATATTTCCACCAGGCTCAGACACAATGTCATCACCGCCGGCTGCGACATCTTTCTCGACAAACTAAGATAATGCAACCTCTGAACTTCAAGTGTAACCTTCTGCCCTACGAAAAAGAAGAAGAGTAAAAGCATTAATTCGAAGCCAGTGATACAAACGTTTCCTAATTTGACGCATCCACAACAGGAAAGGAAAAGACTTAAACTTCCAAATCAGAACCGACATGTCTTCAACAAAATCATAAAGCGTTAAAACTCCTTCCAAAACAGACTTTCGACATGTTTAGACAGATTCAGAAAGGTTCTTAATGGTATTTCAATTGGAGATCCAATTTTCGATTATAAAAAGGAGAAGAAGTGAGATGGGAGCGAGTCGACGATACACACTACACACGCACAATGAAATTTAGGAAACACACCAAAAAACCTAAAAAGCAGTCGTAAAGAGGAAAAGTGAAGAAGATAAACTTATCTTCTTTTCATCAGAACCTTCGTACTCCAATCGCGAACTCTAGTTCGCCGTTCGCCAAAACCGTCACCGGAGTTCCCCGAGTTGCCATCCGCAAGTCTTCAACCCTCATCGCAAACCTCAGATCGCCATCGCTCTCAAACTCTCGTCATCTTCGCATTCATCGCCAGCAAACGCCACCGGAACGCTCACCACGAACCGCCCTCATCGCCTTGAAACCCCTTTTCGGTAAGGTTCTGTTTAGTTTGTTTTGAGGATCGTTAATGTTTTCTTTTGTGTTGTGTAACAGGTTGAGAAATGGTTGAATCTGAAGAAAGGGGAATACGACAAACAGAAATTGACGATGGGAGAAGGAGAACGAGGGAATCGCGATAGAGAGGGAGAAGAAAGGGGAATCGAGAATTCTAGGGTTTTCTGTTTTTTGTAATTTTATATATTATAATCTGGTACATGCACACACATACACCACACCGTGCACCTGCACATCACGGCCATGTATCTGCCATCAGACGATCCACATCGCCGCCCACAGAAGATACGGTACACCCGCGCTACGTCTGATTTGTTCCTCCACTGATCCCTTAATTAAGCTTTTCTTTTAATTAAACCGCTAATTAACCTTTTTCAATCAGTTGTTATTTAAAATAAATTAACAGACCTTTTTTAATTAGTTGAATTAAATTTAATCGTTTTTATTTAAAATTAATTGATGACATTTTAAATTTAATCTCTTTATTTAATCAATTAATTAATTTAATATCAACTTTCTATCAACCTTTTAATTAATTAATAATTTCAAATGGACTTTTTATTTATAAGTAAATAAACTAATAACTCTTTTAATTAATCCTTTTAATTAATTTTTAATTAATCTATTTCAATTTTTTTTAATAACACTTTTAAAGTAAACATACAACTTGTTTTAAAATAAATCTTTTTCACAACCTAATAACTTGTATCTATTTAATATAAAAACTATCTTTATAATGAAAAACCATTTTCATAATTTTAAAGGTATATTCACTTGTTAATAATAATAACCTTTTGTATCATAACAAAAATCAAACCTTTTTCTCAAAACTTCTATTTTTTTTAAAATCTCATTAAAACCTAAAATCAATTCATGTGATCTAATATAACTCTTATTTATTTAATAAAATCTATTTAATAATAATAACTAAAACTATTTGTTTAATATATTAAAACTTTTATTTAAGCAAAACTAATAAAACTAATATTCACAATTTCACTAAAATACAAATCAACTAAAATTAATCGATTCAACTTTTCTCAAAATTAATCTCACTAAAAAAAGGGTAATCAAGTCACATTTTTCTTAAAATCAATTTGTCACCCTTTTATCTAAAATTAATAATAATAAATTCAACCTTTTTCCAATCAAATACCCCTTAAAATAAATCAATCCTCTTAAAATCAATCCAACCATTTTCTCATAAGTCAACCCCAATTAAGATTAATAAACTCGACTAAAATCAATCTCACATCGTAAAACTTAATCAATCGTGCGCGTAATCACTTCCACTCACAATTCACACACCTTAGCGCTTTCATGCGTTTGTGTATGTTTATTTATCGTCTTTATCTTCCGCAATTTATTTACCGTATTTATCTTTATTGCATCGCATTACCGCATTTCGTCCAAAGGAAGAACTTGCACGTAACGTAAAACTTGCGCATATGTATACCATTTGCATCATACTCCCACTTGATCCTTGATCCCATTCGAGTTGATCCTTTAAGTTTAGATCCTACCCCATAGGAAGGACCGTTACTTTTTACAACTTAGATACAAACAATCAACTCAATACAATATTCAAACATTAGAGAACAAGATGTTAATCATCTTAAGCGAGATAGAATCTCCATCCCACATCAATACAATTAATATGTAGGGACTTTGCCTTAAGAGAGATAGAGGTGTACTCGTTGATCAATATCCGAGTACTTGAGCCCCTTCTCTTAAGACGATGCAAAGACTATTTTCCTACAATTTGTGGCGGTTAAATCTCTCTTAAAATGACAACTCATCTCTTCTCCTAAAATCAATCAATTAACTACCCTAATCCCGTAGGAACTTTGACCACAGTCAAAGAGCTCCTCAAACCCTTTAGGGGAACTACAAATACTCTGATTCCACTCTTGTAAGGATATGTAGGCATAAGATGCGATATCTTATCAAGTATACTTAGATATAAACCACTAGGTCTTTCAACCATTAAGCAGATAACCCTTAGCAATAAACAAACATAAAATAAGAGGTTCCTATAAAGTACTACAGAAACATAGGATGCTAGTACCTTCCCTAAGTTTAACCGACCCCCGAACCTATAACACTCTAACCTTGCATTTGCATTGCATTGTGGGAATTTCGATCTTTATCCCTTCCTCTGGACAAATCAAAGTTCGGTTGCAAAATGAATTAAAGATTCAAACTAATCAATAGTTTGGTATCCAAATTTCACTGTGACAAAAATGGCGACTTCACTGGGGACACTTAGTGGGTTTCCCTAACTTGCTTTTTATGTTTGTTTATATTTGCTTATATTTGTTATTGTTTACTTGTTTGTTTATTGCCTTTGGGTTGATACCTTTGAGTGGTGAGACAAAGTCCTACACCCGGACTTGAGTGAACTTAAGATAGGATAGTGATATGTTCAAAGAGGCTTATAGGGGGTGGAATCCCAACCAAGCTGACTTGAAAATCACGCTCAATTGAGGCCCTCTCGAAAGTTGTATTGTTGAACGAGTTCTTAATCGTGAAAACGTGCACTATATTCGATGTTGGAGCCTATGATATTGAGGACCTTAGTTACCTTAACCCCACTTCGGCCTTTATTAGGATGTAGTGCGGGGCTATGAGGGGGTACCCCCAAAATAGTGCTACGCGATGCTACACTCAAAAGAGGTTCTCTTGAGAATATTATTAACCACTGAGTACTTGGGAAGTTGATAATATCCGAAAGATGGACTAATGACTTTGGGAACCTTCTTAGAACCTTGTTCCGTAGGTACAATCAACCTTTAGTCCACGTCCTTTGGGGATGGGTATACCCTTTGCTCCATGCTCGTTGCAAACCTAGGGTCTCCCTTGTCTGTTTTATCTTTATGTGTCCTTATGTGCTTACTTGTGTTTGTTGCATCCATAAAGCATCATATTGCATTAGGTTTCATGGAATTCCTAGTTTATTTATAAACATTACAAAACCAATATGGATTACAAAAGAAAAATATTTTGAAATATTCTTTTAAGAGTCCTAACTTGGATGGCCTAAGGAAGTAGGAGCTCAGATTGAAGAAAACTCAAAGGACAAATACGAGAGGATTCCCCTATCATGGAGAATCATTAGAAGTTCAAAAAGACTCTTATTATCGTTGAAGATCCAAAGGATTTCCCCCTTACCTCCAACAAGAACAAAGGAAGAGATGGAGGATTTATCCAAACTAATCTTTAGATGTTAATCATGGACGACTCATGTTCAAGAAGATCCAAATAGACAGCAAATCAACAAGCATGATGAAGGACTTCCTTAGGGCTTTTCTTAGCTTTTATTTAGCTATTAAGTAAGGATTCTTATGAGGTTGTTTCCTTGTAATCCATTATCAAAAAAATAGTAAAGAATTTTCTTTGGTATTCTGTAACGTTCATAAAAACATGAGTTCCATGAAACTTTTCATTCTCTGCATTATGCATCCTGCATTTAGCATTTTTGCATATGCATGTGTCTCTCCTCTTCTGTGGCTCATCCGGTCTTCTGTCTTTGTCTGTCAGCTGACATCTCGACCATCTGACCAAACTTGAAGTATTACTAAAGGATAGAAAAGAGAATGAAAGATATGGATCCCATGACTGGCTTCAGAGTTAGGACTAATCCGATATTTGACCTTCCTTCTGATGACAATTATCAACAAGCGGATATTCCTACGCAACCTCATCCTGTGCAAGACAATCTAGTTGTTCAAGTGGATGAAAGAGTTTCCCAATTCCCACAGCCCATACCTAATCTTCAGAATGTTCGTACTAAGATAAAGATGGATGATCCTAGATTCATAGCAATGAAGAAGGAATTTCGTGATCTTAAAAAACAATTGAAGATGATGAAAGGAGCTGATGCATTTGATCTGGATGCTCGTGACTTATGTTTAGTTCCAGGCGTAATTATTCCTCCGAAGTTCAAGATGCCTGTCTTTGAAGTCTATAAGGGTGTTAGTTGTCCAAGATACCATTTGACGATGTTTTGTTGAAAGATGGCTGCTTATGTTGGCAATGACGAATTAATGATTCACTGCTTCCAAGAAAGTTTATCTGGGGCATCCTTGATATGGTATGTGAAGCTACAAAGAAACTGTATTTAGTCTTGGAGAAACTTAGCTGATGCTTTCGTAAAGCAATACAATTATAATTTGGACGTGACTCCAGACAGTGATCAACTAGAAGGAATGAGTAAGAATGATGATGAATCTTTCAGGGAATATGCTCAGCAATGGAAAGAGTTGGCAGCCCAAGTTCGTCCACCACTTCCAGAGAAAGATTTAACCAAGATGTTTCTAAGAGCACTGCCAGACTCTTATTATGTTAGGATGGTAGGCGTTGTGCCATTAGATTTCTCCAAAATTGTGGAAGTTGGAGTAAACATTGAGAATGCGCTCAAAAGTGGAAGAATCCGAGATGACTCGAACAACCGAGCTAATGGAGAAATTTCAATTGATGATTCCCTAGAGAAAAGAAACATTGATGTTAATGCAGCTTGGGATTCCTCTCAAATCCTGCCAGATCCAGTTCCAGTACCTTATCCTCAACATCAGTATGTGGCGCCTGCTCAACGCAAGCGACGACTACCTCATAAACGAAGGATGATATCTCCAGATCGACATCAGAATCGACAAGTTCGAAGACGGTTTCGGAATCAGAAGACACCTCTGGATATCCCGAAAGAAGAAACACGCTGGTTTGATCTTATCCCAATGACTTTATAGTCAACTATGGTCTTATTTTGCTAGAAACTCAGTAATGACGCCCCGAAAGACTAGAACCATGAAGTCTCACCCGCCATGGTTTGACTCGAACACTAGCTGTGAATTTCATGATGGAGCATTGGGGCATTCGATTGAAGAATGCAAAGTTTTCCAAGAGAAAGTTCAAGAAATGATAGATGATGAAGTGCTAACCTTCAAGGGAGGAAACCCAGTCATGAATGGAATACCGTTACACTAATATAAGTAAAAACTCCAGAAGATACTGAGAAGGGATTTCATCATATTGTTTATTTTGTCCGCTCATATTTACTTTTGTTTCTTTGATTAAGACGAAGCGTCGGGAAAGCATCAGGGTCAGGCGAGTCATAGAAGGATCAACTCATGGTGTTTGTCTGTGCCACATTGCCGACATTTTTGTACACTTTTGTATATTTTTGTACATATATGTATTTTTTTTTGTGCAACTTCCTCTTTTCAGGGGTTGCATCTTTTGTAAAACTTTGCCTATTTACAGGTCATTTATCAATAAATATATACTATTCAGTATCTCGTTTGTTTTAACTTTTACTATTTTGTTTGTGAAAAACGCCCAATGTTTTGATAAACTTGCACATACATAAACTTGCAGACCTTGGACAATAATTGTTAAAACTTTGAATTAATTTAATAACATCATGAATGATGACTGAGATAGTTCCGTTTGCGTAGGATATCTTGTCTATTTGTTCGGTTTTGCAGGGTCGTTACCCTTGGGGCAAATAGGTGTGGATGAAGTTCGTTCTATCCCCAGTCGGAGTCTATTTCCCTAGTAAGTAAAGTGCACCTCTATCCCCAGTAGAGTTGGTATGCAGTTTGTGCGAGCAGGTAGCGTGTATGCTTTTTCTTCAGCAGTTGGTGCACATTCAATCCCCGCAGAACGCATGTTCGGGTGCACTCCCCAGTTGAGTTGTGATTGAATTTCCTTCCCACTGAGTCGTCTACAGCCTGGGCAGGTTCGTCCCCCAGTGGAGCAATCCCCATCAAGTGGGAGGAGGGTGGTTTCCTCAGCAGATTTGTTCTCTTTTCCCCAGCAGGATGGAGGAATGTTGTTTCCTCGGCATAAGCTCAATTGTTATTGGCATGAGCAAGTTTGTGCTCTTTCCCCGGCAGAGTCGTTGATTCCCCAACAGGTTTATTTTCTTGCCCCAATAGGGTGGTTTCTGTATCTCTAGCATTTATTTTGCTGAGTCAGTTTCATTGCATCTGCATGCGTGCATAACATCTACCCAAACGCGTAGCATTTCCATTTCGTATGGAGCATTACACCATTTTCAAACATATGCATGTGAGATATAAACCAGGTTTTTATCTCTCTGTTTCAGGTGTATCACGCAATTGGTTGATATCTTTGCCCAGGTGGTATCTAAATCCCGGCTTATGTTATTTCCCCAGCGGAGTTTCCTTGTGATCATTATCATTGGATGATTATAACTTCGTACGACTCTTGAGGCTCGCTTTTATTTAGCGAAGGCCTGGTGGCGAGGTCAGATGCCCTTATCTGCGGGTCCGGTGCAGGAATTTTTATTCCCTACAGGTGCTTGACGGCGATGTCATATGATTCTCAAGTTTATAGATGCCTGACGGCGATGTCAGATGTTTCTCAGATTTTGTGATCTGCTGACGACGATGTCAGATATTTGTTTAGTCTATGGTGTTCTGGCGGCGATGCTAGGTATTTTCTCAATATTGGGTTTTATTTGACGGTGATGTCAAACGTTTGTTTGAAGGCGATGCCAAATGCTTTATCAGCATGAAGTTTTACTGACGGTGATGTCAGATGTTTATCCTACTTTGTGATTATCCGACGATGATGTCAAATGTTTACCAGAAGTATGATTATTTGACGGTGATGTCAGATGTTTCTACTTGTACTGGCGGCGAGGTCAGAGGCTTTACAAATTTTTAGTTACTAGCGGCGATGTTAGGACCCATTATCAAATTTATGTTGGTCTGGCGGCGAGGTCAGATGTTTATTAGCTTTCATTTTCTGGCGACGATGTCAGGTGTTTTGTGTTTTCTAGCGACGATGTTGGATGTTTTGGTTTCTAGTGGCGATGTCAGGTGATCTGGTTTTCCGGCGGCGACGTTGGATGTTTTGGTCTTCTAGCGGCGATGTCAGATTTTTGTATACTTTGTGGTTTTTCTGGCGGTGATGTCAGATGTTTATCAACTTTGAAGTTGTCTGGCGGTGATGTCAAGTATTTCATCGGATTTATGTTTTTCCGACGACGATGTCAGAGTTCTTTTATCCCCACAGGTGTCTGGCGGCGATATCAGATGTCTTTACCTTTTGGGTTCGAAGTTTGCTCTTATTTAGCAAGTTACTGATGACGATGTCAGAGATTTTTTAACTGCACGGAGACTTGACAGCAAGGTCATTTTGTTTTATCCCTTGCAAGTTACTGACGGCGATGTCAGGTGTTTCTTAATTTCAGGGAGTTCTAGCGGCGATGTCAGAGGTGTACCAATTCAGCAGGTGCCTGACGGCGATGTCAGATATTCTGTGTGGATTGGATCTTCAGATTTGTCACTCGCTTTTATTTAGCGATGACCTGGCGGCGATGTCAGAGGATCGTATCTTTGGACTCGATGTCTGTTTTTATTTAACAGAGGGATAACGACGACGATAGCTATTTTACTGACTTAAGGTAGGAGATTGACGGTGATGTCAAATGTTTTTATAGACGAAATGTCTATGCCTGACGACGAGGTCAGGTGTCTGACGGTGATGTCAGAGGAACTCAATGCGGATAACTGACGGTGAGGTCAGATGTTTCTCCGAACTGGCGGCGATGCCAGAGGTTCACGGAAATTGATGTTGACGCTTGACGGCGAGGTTGGGGATTTACCCTTCTTTCAAATCAATGTTGGTATTTGACGGCGATGTCAGATGTGCTTCCCAACTTGATGCTAATGTTTGATAGCGAGGTCGTGTATTTTCTAGACTGCGTATCATTTTTGTTTACTGGATTCAGTTATCTCCGAAGATTTCATCCTCAATCGAAGCTTGCAGTTTATTTCTGCGGTTGGCAAATTTCCGGGTTTGTTGGTATTCAATCTTCCTGTACCTTGATTTTCTGAAAGTCGTTCGTTTTTCATCCATTATGGTCTAAGTCGTTTGAATAGGGGCAGCTGTTGCACCCCAAAATTTGACCAACCTTTTCTTAACTTGGTTTATGTTTCATTTCAATTTCTTCTAGCATTTGCATTGCATATCATTGTTCATTTGGCAGGGGATCAGGAGGTTGTGCATAGCAAGAGGATGTTACCAAGAGTGTTGAGCCTAAGCAAGGGGTTTACTCAAGCATGAATGGTCATCAAGTCACCAAGGAGTGATTAAAGTTTTGTGAAAGAGTTGATGGGTGTATGTGGAATATCTCCTAACTTGGAGGCCAGTTGAAGATCATCAGAGGATTGTGAATTCATGATTATGGATATGGGATGTTGAGAAAGCTCATTGAAGGCTTTGAGAGCCATGTTGGAGCTTGTTCAAGTTGTTGTGACATGTGGAAGAAGTCACAGTCAAAGGTGTTGCATCTAGGGTTTTCATCTGGTCAACCCTAGGTCAATTGTGAAATTAGAGGAGATTAAGACTCAATTCCAAGTCTCTATGGTCATGGAATGTTGTTTTGAGATGCCTAATATATCATTTCAAGATCAAATCAAGAAGAATCAAGAGTGTGAGAAGTTACTAAATTAGGGTTCTCAATGTAAAATTCCCTGTTTAGTACCCAACTTCAAGACCACCTATCTCAAGATACAAGTCTCATCTCATCTTGACCCCAAATGAAACTTGTAGATCATTTTTCTAGATTTCTTTTGAGTACTAGAAGTCATTCATCTGATTTCTAGAACTCAAGTTATGATGCTGGCAAGTTACAGGTCCTCAGATGAATGTGATTTTGGTCAACAAAGGTCAACCAACTTCCAAGCCACTTTTTACCTAGAAGGATGTTTCTCCTTACCTTGACCAAAACATGAAAGTTGTTCCTCATGATCTTAGCTTTCAAAAGAGTACTATAAGTCCTTCATCTGACTTGTAGAACTCAAGTTATGAGGCTTGCAAGGCAGGGGTATTTTGGATAAGTAGGATTACAGGTCATTTTCATTATAGGTCCATTTCACCACTTTGCACACTTCAAATGAAATTTTTTCCAACATCAAATGTGCTCCAAATAGGATCATTTGCTCAACCAAACATCAAGTTACCGTGGATTTGGCTTGTATTGAAGGATTGGTGTGAAACTTTTCCATGAAGAAACCTTATGCATTTTTTGAGTCACAAAGATGAGGTAAACAAGATGCATACATTGGATTTGAGTTTTGGTCAAGTTTTCATGTGTTTTTCAATTGCCATTTCAAGTGAAATTTTGGTAATCAAATGTCAACCATTTGATCAATTCAAGGCTTGAATACCATCCATTTGATCAATATGAGGTCCCAACAAGCTAAATGAGTGACTTTCTAAGTGTCGCAGATCAGTTTTCGTGCACATTCATGAAGCTCCATGTTCAATTTTCTTGAATTTCAATTGGACCTAAAACCATTATAATTGGGCCTCAATTCTCTCCAAATCCATCATATTTAACTTCAGAATCATTCACAATGCATCAGAACGCGTTTTGGTGAAGAATTGCTGAGAAAATAGTTTGAACAAAGGAGAGAAAAATTGAAAATCGTTTTTGGTGTTTCATCACGTTTCAAGGAGGATTAAGAACATCTAAGGATTCAGTGAAAATCAATGAGTGATTCTGGCTGGTTTTCATTAAGCTTCATCAAGGAACAAGGCTCAGCGGAAGTTCTCCACTAGGTAAGCTACAATTCAAAAATTCTCTCGACCCATGATGGTTTAGCATGCCATTTTTGTGTTGTTGTGATGTATGAACTTCATGCTTGGATTCTGGATCCAATTGAGTGTTGTTTGTGAACATTTTGACATGACATGTGTTTTCTGTTTGGCTTCGATCTGGCTTGTTTATCCACTGAAAATTAAAATTAACTATGGATTTGGATTTTACATGAGATGTAGATCAGTTTTGACTAAGGTTTTGCATGTTTTGGTTGAGTTTTGTGTGTGCCTTGTCAGAGTTTCGTCGGAGAAGACGACCGGAACAGTGTTTCCGGCCGTCTGGTTGTGTTCCCTCCATTTTCAGGTTTAAATATGGAAGATGATGCGTGGCCGTTGGATCTTGTTTGATTGTTTGACTGGACCTTGATCTGATGGTCCTCATTTAATTGTTTTTTATGCTGAGTTTCATTTTATGACGTGGCAACGTGTGGACCCTTGGATGTCTGTGTGGTAATCATAATGTGTGGCCATGATGGTTTGAATGGGCTTTTAATGAAACAATGTGTTTCATTGGTTTATATCCTAGCCATTTGATCATTTGGTTGAGTTTAATCGTGTGGTTATGATTTAACTGTTTTTTATTTTAAGAGTTGACTGCACGCGTGTCAGGTTGTGGACCTTTAGATCGTTGACTGGTCTTGTGAACGTGTGGCTGTGATTGGGTTTCGCTTGCTTGACTGAATAGAGCTTGGATTGGGCCTCTATTTTTATTTGCACCCCCTGCTTGGGCCCAACTGTGATTTACACGCTTCTGGACTGCTATTTGCACCTTGTGTTTTTTATTTTCATTTTATTTTCTTTTCTTATTTTTGTTTTGTTTCTGTTTGGATTTAAATCATATAAAATATTTCTAATGGTCCAAAAATTCCACAAAAATATGTTTTAGATACTTTGAGATGTCTATTATTTTTAGGATTTTTTTTTTAATTTTTGGTTTTATTTTCAATTTAAAATAGAATTAAACATTGGAAGTGTTTTTGCTTGAGTTAAATCTTGACGTGTGTTTATTCTTGACTTGTTTCTCGTCATCCCTTTTGGTCCAATGACTAAAAATTCATCCTCATGTCCATGATGAGTTGATGAATTTTTGAGAACCATGTTTCCCCTGTTGGTTGACTTTTGGGTTAACTTTTGTTGCATTGCATTTGACCCCCGATAATCCTCATTCACAATGGAACACCCTTGTGAATCAATTTCTTTGGTGGTGTTGTGAATTGATTTTGATTGTGATTTCTTGGCCTCTGTTTTCCAACATGTTTAGGTGCTTTGTGCATTTTATTTGATCATTTTTGAACCATTTTCCTAATTTTGAGGTAACTTACAAGTCAAGTTACCTCCAAGGGAGGTTCATACATACACATTGACCTAGTTTGTCTTGGAGATGACATTTATGGATCCTTTGAACCCTCAATGCCTTTTGATTCATGTTTCTAACATGTTAAGGATGATGTTTGCTCATTTTTAGGTCATGAAATTGTTTCTTTCTTGTTCATTTGTGTGTTCCTTTTGGTGCTTTTAATTAGGGTTTCTAAGTGATACATGCTTGTTTTCCCTTGTGTTTTTGCTTGCATTTTCCTTTGACTGTTTTGCTTTTACTTTGGATCTCTCTTCTTTCATCTCCCTTTCTGTCCCATGACTTTAGAGTCTCATTTAAGGCATCTTAGTCCCTCCTTAGGAGGTACTTGAAGCATACCTAAAATGATGAATCCATGAGGACTCTTTTGTGCTTTCTTTTGCACTTTGTTTGTGATGCTTATGGTTGAGTGCATATTATGAGTTCCTTGATGTCCTCATATAGCCTCCCATCCTCACTTTTGTTTTGATATTCTTTTCATTTCATTTGGTTTGGCTTTTGGTACTTGTGGTTGATGTTGTTTGACTTATGTCATTTCATCCCACTTTTGGTGCGTTTTTGTGTGGTTTTTCTTTGTTGTTTGATATCATCTTGTGCTATTCTTTTTTCTCTTCTTTTCTTGCATTCTCATATGCATGCTTGATTGAGATGAGCTTGTGGAGGCTACTGCCCCACACTATTTTCCTCCCACTTTCATTCTTACTTGTGCATTCTATGTTTGCATTCTTGCATGTTTATGTTCTTTCTTCTTCTTCTTCTTTTGCTTTTCTTTGCCATGTTCCCCATAAGTTCTCTTACCTCTTGAGGTTATGATGGACATTGGATGCTTAACCATGCATGATAACATTAGGTAGTTCCCTTTTGTATCCCAAATTTAAGTCCATTTTGCATGATAACTTTTAGGATTGATTAGTCTCCCATTAGTGGTCCTTTCTTCTCTTCTCATCTTCATACAATCTTAACACACTTAATAAAGATAATGGATGTTGTTCCATGAGCCTTGTACTTGGGAAATGGTGAATGAGCGGATACCTCTCAGTTGCTTAGAGTGTTTAATATATGTCCTTAGGATGATATGCGACACATTCTATCCTAGGTTTTAGACTTTAGTACAACATACATTATAAATACTCAAATTCAAAACATTTCTTCTCTAAAAAACACAAAAGCACTTCAAACCTTTTTCATCCTTCGGGATTTTAATCAGGAAAATCTTTTCAGATAAAAGAGTGTTGTTAACTTTTAGTTCCACCGCAAATGGTAACGCCTAAGTCTCCAATGGCCGAGCTGCATACACCAACTGCTAGAACTATTTGTTAACCCTACTCGGGCATAAAAACTTTTGAACTAACCTGTGGTCTTTTTAGCCCGAACTACATTTGCTCTGATCTTTCATACCAGATGAAAGCACGTAGGCACAAGACGCGATGTCTTGGCGAGCAACCTTCCCCCCTTTACCCGTAGTTAGCCGAACTACGTTGACTCTGACTTTCCCATTGCACGAGGGAATACGTAGGCACATAGCGACGATGCTCTACCGAGTCTCCTTTTCTTTTTCTTTTGTCCCTTGACCTTTAGCGTAGATAGATTGATCACCCTTTTAGATAGACAATAATGCATGGATCCCATCGAGTACGACGGACGTGAGGGGTTCTAATACCTTCCCTTTGCGTATCCGACTCCCGAATCCAGACTTGGTTGCGATGACCTTGTCTTTCCCTTTTTCGTCAGGTTTTTCCGATAGTTTCCTTTCCCTCTCTTTGGGATAAATAACGAAAGGTGGCGACTCTTCTGTTTTCCACCGGGTGTTTTTCACAGTTGCGACACGATGTTATTGTTTATTCGTCATCAACTAGTCAAGACTTTCATGAAAAGAATAAGCTATAAGATTTGAGTTTAAGAGATGATAAGTGTCTCAAGGTTGTTTTAAAGCACTTTAATGAGTTTTCTAGAAGACAAGGGATGAAAATGAATTTACCATTGAGTTGTCATGGAGTTTCTAGGGTAAGACCAATGCCAAAGAAGCTTAACTAATTGGCAGGTAATCATTTACATGAGTTAACTTCCAAACACTTATGGAGGTTTGGAGAAGGAAGACTATAACCTACTCTATTTTTAAGGTCATCAAAACTTTTCTTATTGATCAAATCAAGCCAACTCTGCTTGATGGTAAATTTTTGTGTCACACCCTAATTTTTAACCCTAAGACCCCACTTCCCTTTGCATCATAGTGCATCATTATAGGTCAACCATCCATTTCATGACTAACCAATTTGTGTAGGCATATTTAATTTCAGGTGGTGATGGAACTCTTTCCCTCAATCAAGTACTTTAAGACTTGATTAATGGATTCTGATTCAAAGACCCTAGGGTCTCCTACCGTTCATTTTCCTCAGAAATTTGAGTGTAATCCAGTGAGAACTAGAGATATCTGCTTGTGTGAGTGTTGAGCATGGTCATCTGTTAAGAACTAGTTAAGGTTTCATGGAAAGCTGCATTACAAGATTTTATCATTATCTCCCAAAGATTAAAATCCTACTAAAGGGAATGTGATTGTTTTTTTTGGGACAAGCATGACATATGAGATAATGGACTCGTGGATTCAAGAATGTTCAAGAATTAAGTTCTTAGGCGTTTATTTTGCCCTAGAATTTAGTTTCAAGCATAGTCCTTTTGGTCATCAATTTTCTCAAGGCATCTATCTCATCCATCCAGAGTCGAAAAAGATTGTTATTTATTACAATGGTTTTGGGTGCATTATTTCCAAAAGTGTTTATCGTTGTCAAGAACATCATTAATCACTCAAGTGTTCAAATATCAGGGACGAACCTTAGAAATCGTATTCATGATGCTGCCTTAAAGTCATTTATATTTTGGAAGGATACAAATTGGACTTAGAAACTATGTAAATGTGATAGAATGCTTAGACATTAGGAAAGTATGTGGGGATTCCTATGACATTAAAAATCATAATTCGTATTATATTCCCATTCAGTTTATAAAAGCTATCACAAAAAAGTTAAGGCTTTCTGACTTAAGAATGATTTCATCCAATTCCGCTCAAAGCATAACAAATACAAGAATTGGAGAACTACATTTCATTTCTAAAGGTCCAAAGTCCCATCTATTTTCTTCACATCAAGCTACAAATATGTTGCTCATTACATCCATTCAGAAATTAGCAAAATAACTTCAACTTTGAGGTGATCGAAGAGGCATGTAGATTCGAGCATCGCGTCCGAAAGAGACCTCATGCTCTAGATTGCGGTTAATGATGATGTTGACTTTGTCAATCCTGCAAAAAAATTAGAGTAAAGCTGGAGACTATCTAAACTCTAAGAAAGGAGGAAGTTTCAAACTTCAAAGAAAATCTAGAATCATTATCTAGATTTTAGACTCCAACCACAAACTACAGCCGCCATCACTATCATAAAGAATTAAAATTCTATTAGGATTATAATGCTTTCAAGACAGACCTAAACGACAATGTCGCTACACCCTGGTCCTCACCATCTTCAATTACAACATCAGTAGACCATTCCAAAAACATGTATAAGTTAAAATTAAAGAGTCTTAGCTTTCCGAATTATCACGACAATTGTCACTAAAAAGAATCACCAAAATCGATTATCCAAGCAAAAGTCAAAACCTATCCAAAACAACTCACCATCATCCTCATTACCAGAACAATAAAACATTCATTTTCACCTGACTATGGTATTTTGTTTCCTTCAGTTGATGAAGGAAAAAATAAAATATTATGGGAATACTGACTCTAGTTGGTATGATGATGTTGAAGATAGAAAATCGACAGGAAGATATGTGTTCATGTTAGGTGGTGCACAAGTCACGTGGAATTCGAGAAAGGAACCAGCTTTATCATCATGTGAGGCAGAATATATAACAACTTTGCTATGTGCATGCCAAGCAACATTGATGATGAATCTATTCGAAGAAATTACAGGGAATAATCACGGAGCAATGACCATGAAGGTCGACATCATGTCAGCTATCAACCTAACAAAGAATCCGATAGCACATGGAAGAAGCAAACATGTCGAAATGAGGTTCCATTAGTTGAGAGAGCAAGTAGTGAATGGAAATTTGAGCCTGGAGCATTGTAGATCAAAGAATAAGATTGCAGATATAATGATGAAGGTTGTGCATGTCGAATTATTCAAGAGATTAAGAATAATGAATGTAGATAACTTAGACACAATTAATTAAGTGGTGTGTTAAATATGTAATTATTTGTGTCAAAGTTGAAATATGGTGTTTTAGTGTGTGTCGAGATAACATTCGTCGAATGCCAAATACAGTTTGTCGAAGCATGCAATCGAAGCATGTTGTTGTAGAAGGAGTCGACAGAGTCAAAGAAGATTGATTTAGCTTTGTTTTATTTGAGTTAGTTATTTTGTGATTACTTGGAGTGCAAGTAATATCATCTATAAATAGAAATGAATTCTATTTTATCTGAATTAGTTAGAAAGAAAAAGTTGTTCGTAGTAACATTGTGTAGCTTTCAGAAATCACAGCGGTGATTAACATACATTGTAACAAACACCTTGAGTGCAACTTGCACAGTAATACATTCATCTTCTTCCTCTATAATTTTTCTTTTTCTTTCACTTTCATTTGTCTTGCTTTTCTTCTTCATTTCTCAGTGTAGTGTAAAATTATTTTGCAACCAAGGAGTAGCTGTTTCACCTTAATAAAGGGTGAAGAACAAGAGGTGTAATCAATCAGAAAGATTGATTCTTGTTCATCAATATTTATTTGGTTAAATTCAATATTGGAATTTTCCCAACAAATATGTATACACATATGATTGATTATAGATACTATTTAATCGTAAACATCTATAAATTAAAAAAAAAATTATATAAATAAATAATTTAAATGACTAATTTGTTAAAAATATTTGAAATAAAGTGTCTATTTGGCCAAATATTTATTACATACCATAGATCATTACTTACTCATATTTGCATATCATTGCTTGTACTCGTTCTCATACCTATAATGCAAATTCTTGTGTAGAAAAATTTGTGATTGGAGATTGACTCAATCTTTATGTTCTTAATTTTTAAAACCTCATCATATATTTTTCGGATGTTAAAAAATATATGGTCTAACTACTTAATCCTCATTAGAGATATGGATTTCATTATTTATCATAGTGTTAAAGAAGACAATTATTATGCTGATAAGTTACTAAGTTAGACCTTTTTATTTTGAATAATGTTTTGTTCGACTCATGTCCTATTTTGATCAGAAACGAGTACATTAGGAATATGATTAATCTCCCTAATTTTAGATTTTTTTTAACCTCGTGGATGATTGTTTTTTCTTCCCCTCTTGTAATTTTCCCTCTCTTTAATCTATTCTGGGCTTTGACCCATTTTTTGTAAAAAAAAGGTCTTACTTTACCCATTACAAATATTTTTCAGATATCTTTTTATTTATTTATAAATCTTTAAGATAATTTTGAGGCAAAATACACTCAACACGTGTTTAACTATCTAAGAATTTTTATTTTTGATTTTGAGTGAATTGTGGAATTTTGTTTATGACAGGACAAATGTTGGACATAACGTCTTAGACAATATGTACCATAAAAAACAGATAATAACAGACTAAGAAATATAAAGCAGAAAGTAATAAAGAACACAAGAGAATTGTTAACTCAGTTCAACGGAACACTTACATCTGGAGACTTCTAACCTAATAAAGGAAATCTGCTCTCAATAGTATTAGTACAATTAGTCTTAGATGAATAAATCTTGTTCAATGCCTACTTCCTAATACTACAAGTGTCTTTATATTTAGGACTCTCCAAAATATGAGACCCCTCACACTTTCTTTCAATCACTAGCCTAGTGATCAATGCTTTTAAAAGATTACATATTTTGAATTAAAACTTAACTAAAATTAAACCTCTATATCTTGAATATTTAGATTAGGATTCTTTAGAGGTTTACAACAAACAACAAGAATACAAAGACTCAAAGAACAAAACCCTAGTACACTAGATCTAATACTTGTGTGTCTTCAAATGTAGGAAATAGTCTCCTTAAATAATAAACCATCTTCAGGGATTTTCTCCAATGGACTTTAGATTTGATATAGAATTATTTCTGATGCAGATTTGATTTGCTTAAACATTAATAGCCACCAAGAGAGTAACTCACAAACTTTATTTAGTTTCCATCACTCCAAAACTAGCTGGTACAAACAGTCTTCATAAACAATAGTAATAACACCAAATGTTCTTTGAATCAAACATAATTTTTCTCATAATAACTCACAAACCTTGACCTGCAGACTGAGGACAGATGTTACACACATGTTGGAACATCTTGTCTCACATGTTGCCTCTTCATCCAAAACACATCTTGTACTACTCGTGTTGTTTTACCTAAACAGCCAATCAAAAGAATAATAAATTGATTCTATAAAATTGATTCAGATTAAAAGTAATTTGAAAGTAATTGATTATTTAGGATAAATTTCTATAACAGTGTATGAATAATAAATTTTAGTGTAAAAATCACGTTTAAACTCAAAAGCTATAAATCCTAACTTTAAGTAAAATTAATTCTAAAAAACATGATCAATTTTATTCGAGAGCAATCAAATATATCAAAATTGTTTCTATATATAAAAAATCAATTACAAATCCAAATGTGAACCAAATATACGCTCATTCTATCTCAGAAATATTCCATCTTAAATAAAGTGAGTTTCTCTTTAAAAATACCAATATTTAAATTTATAATATATATGTTATAGTTTGTAAACTAACATATTTACAAAAAAATTTTTTTTTATAAAATAGTTGAGTGATAAAATTTCATCAGGTGAGATGTCGCATATTTAAACTCGCGCCTCTATGTTTGATTTCTCTAACAAGACAACATATATACAAAAAACCTATATAATGTAAGATGTTGGATCGAACTCTAGTATGGTCGAAGTCTGTTCGCGAGTAATGCATGTTTTAGTCAAAGTCTGTTCTAATATGCATTAGTCAATATTGCTAGGGTTGTTAGCATGTTGAATTGGGTCTTACTTGTAAGCCTAATTGTTTAAGTTATCTTGTACCCTAAGTTAGCTTATAATGGGTAATTGTTAAAAAGCCCATTAGGTTAGTGTGCTATTTTATTATAAATAGGATGCTAGTTTCTTAATCTTGGCATAAGGAAAAATAGGAAG
This sequence comes from Lathyrus sativus, assembly GCA_963859935.3. Taxonomy (NCBI): domain Eukaryota; kingdom Viridiplantae; phylum Streptophyta; class Magnoliopsida; order Fabales; family Fabaceae; genus Lathyrus; species Lathyrus sativus. The sequence continues at coordinate 479,410,517 of OZ012741.1, read as the reverse complement.
ATAAAATCGTAAATTCAAGAGAGAGAAGTTATTTTTTTATTCTTGTATACTTGTAATCTTGTTCTAAGAGAAAGGAAAGAATAGCAGTTTAATAACCAATCCTTGTTGTTTTCTTCTTTATTAACCCTAACCTTTGTGTGTTTCTTGCTAAGAAACTGTTTATACTTTGTTTAAAGGTATCCGATTCACAACAAATTGGTGCAGTGAGCATGGAGAAGATGTCTTCAACAAAGTATGAGATTGAAAAGTTCACCAGAGTGAACGACTTCGATCTGTGGCGCTTGAAGATGAAAGCCCTATTGGTTCAGCAGGGTTGTTTAGAAGCGTTGAAGGGTGAGGCAGCCATGGATGTTGCCTTAACGGCAAAAGAAAAGACGAGCATGATCGAGAAAGTCCACAACGCAATATTGTTGAGCCTTGGTGATAAGGTTCTTCGACAGGTATCAAAGGAGACTACAACATCGGGATTATGGGTGAAACTTGAAAGTTTGTACATTACCAAATCTCTAGTGAATCGACTCTACCTGAAGCAAGCTTTATATTCATTCAAGATGAGTGAAGACAAAGTGTTGGCTGAGCAGTTGGATATGTTTAACAAGCTGATTCTTGATCTTGAAAATATTGATGTGAAGATCGATGATGAAGATCAAGAACTGTTGTTGCTGTGTGCTTTTCCCAGAACACATGCTCACTTCAAAGAAACTCTCTTGTATGGAAGGGAGTACCTGACCTTTGAAGAAGTTCAATCAGCCTTGTATCTAAGGACTTGAACGAACAAAAGGCGCATAAACCTTCGACGGTGGGCGAAGGTTTGGCCGTTAAGGGAAAATTCTTGCAAAAGGATGGTAAGTTCGACAAGAAGAAAGGTAAAAGTCAACAGAAGTCTTATAGTGGCGAAACATCTAGTATTCGATGTTATCACTGTAATAAGGAGGGTCACATAAGAAAGGTGTACCCTGAACGCCTGAAAGATTATGGAGGTAATGGCAATGCAGCCATTGTTCAAGATGACTTTGACTCATCTGATGTTCTTATGGTTTCAAGTGGCGACTCGAGGAAAGAGTGGATTATGGATTCAGGTTGCACTTGGCACATGACTCCAAATAGAGAATTGTTCGAGTAGCTATGTGATCAAGATGGTGGATCTGTGCTGCTGGGAAACAACAAATCTTGCAAAATTGCAGGTATTAGATATGTGAGATTCAAGCTCCATGATGAGTCAATAAGGTTATTGACTGAAGTTAGGTACGTACCTGACTTGAAGAGAAATTTGATTTCTCTTGGTGAACTCGACAGAAAAGGATACGTTTTTCAAGGAGAGAAAAGTATCCTAAGAGTCATGAAGGGGTCAAAGAAAGTCTTGAGAGGCGTGAAGAAACAAGGCTTGTATACCCTTGAGGCTAAGGTTGTAAGTGGTTCAACAAATGTTGCATCCACAAAACTTATGTCGAAGAGGTGACAAAGTAGAAAAGTTGGAATTTTGTGAATCTTGTGTATTTGGTAAATCCTGTAGGGAGAAGTTTAACAAAGGCAAGCAAAGAACACATGGATCCCTGGATTACATTCATGCTGATCTTTGGGGGCCTGCAAGGAATCCTTCAAAGTCAGGTGCAAGGTATTTTCTATCCATCGTTGATGACTATTCCAAAAAGCTATGGGTATTCATTCAGAAGACGAAGGATGAAACATTTGAGAATTTCAAAAGTTGGAAGATTCTGGTCAAAACTCAAATTGGCAGAAAGGTTAAGAGGTTGAGAACCGACAATGGCCTTGAATTCTGCAACGAAGCGTTCAACAGTTATTGTGTTGAGTCTGTGATTGCAAGGCATAAGACTGTAGCAGGTACTCCTCAACAAAATGGCTTAGCTGAGAGATTCAATCGAACAATCCTTGAAAGGGTCAGATGCATGTTGGTTAGTGTTGGATTGAAGAAGGTGTTTTGGGAGGAAACTGTTTCGACAACAACTTACTTGATAAATAGATGTCCCTCGACTGCCTTGGGAATGAAGACACCTGAAGAAGTTTGGTCGGGACATCCACCTAGTCTCGACAGACTGAGAGTATTTGGCTGTGTGGCATATGCTCATATTAGGCAAGACAAGGTCGAACCTAGAGCTCTGAAATGCATGTTCATGGGATACTCTGAAGGAGTCAAAGCTTATAGGCTATGGTGCCTAGAGCCAGGTCACAGAAGGTGTATCACCAGTCGAGATGTAGTTTTTAATGAAGCAAAGATGGCTTTCAAGAAAACTGATGATGCTGACGAAGAGCTGGAACAGGGAGAGATTCCTATCGAGGTGGAACATGTTGATGCTGAATTGCTTACCCCAGATGAAGTCAAAGAAGATGCAGAAGATGTTGTCGAAGATGAGGATATTGATAATGACTACCTGCTAGCAAAAGACAGGTCGAGGAGAGTCATCAAGCCACCTCAGCGACTTAGGTATGCAGATCTTATAGCTTATGCCTTAATCTCTGCTAGTGAGGTTCTAGATGAAGAACCTAGATACTATAAGGAAGTTATAAGGAGTCGAAAGAAGACTGAATGGATGAAGGCCATGGATGAAGAGATGAAATCTCTTCATGATAACAACACCTGAAAACTAATCAAGAAACCTGCTGGAGCCAGGTTAGTCAGCTGTAAATGGATTTTCAAAGTTAAGGAAGGAATCGAAGGAGTAACGTCGAAGAGATACAAGGTAAGATTGGTTGTTAGGGGGTTCACTCAGAAAGAAGGTATCGACTTCAATGATGTGTTCTCTCCTGTTTTGAAGCACATATTCATTCGAATGTTGCTTGCCATGGTGGCCCAGTTCGACCTTAAACTAGAACAGATGGATGTGAAGACTGCGCTCTTGTATGGTGATCTAGATGAAATAATTCTGATGAGGCAACCTGAAGGGTATGTCAAAAGGGGGAAGGAAGATTATGTGTGCATTGAATAGATCTTTATATGGACTGAAACAATCTTCTCGACAGTGGAATAGGAGATTCGACAAGTTCATGACACACATAAGTTTCATCAGAAGCCAGTTCGACCACTGTGTTTACTTCAGATTTCGATCGGGTAATTCATTTATTATTTTGTTGCTCTATGTGGATGATATTCTAATAGCAAGCAACAATGTCGGAGAGGTAATGAGCGTGAAGGCTGAACTCAATAAAGAGTTCGACATGAAGGATCTGGGAGCTGCGTCCAGGATTCTTGGGATTGACATTCGGAGAGATAGAAAGCAGTCGAAATTATGCTTATCTCAAGAGGCATACCTACATAAGATTCTCGAAAAGTTTGGTATGTCGAATTCAAAGCCTTTTGTGACTCCGACAAACCCTCAATTTAAGCTGAGTATAGATCAGTGTCCCAACACTGATGTTGAAAGAACATACATGAATAGCATTCCATATGCTAACATAGTAGGTTCTTTGATATATGCTATGGTCTGTACTAGATCCGACATAGCATATGCAGTAAGTCTTGTAAGCAGGTATATGGCGAATCCTGGAAAGGCTCACTGACAAGCATTAAAATGGATTTAAAGGTACATAAATGGGTCTTTGAATAGAGTCCTAATTTATGGTGGAGCCTTGGGTGAATATAATAAAGCAGCAATCAAAGGATATGTCGACTCTGATTATGCAGGTTGTATGGATTCCAGAAAATCTATCTCTGGATATATATTCACTATGTTTGGGACAACAATCAGTTGGAAAGCAACACTTCAGAAGGTTGTTGCCTTATCAACCACTGAATCAGAGTATATTTCCCTAACTGAAGTTATAAAGGAAGCATTGTGGCTTGAAGGTTTTGCAAAGGAGCTAAAACTTCAAGGTCGAGTTATCACTGTTAAATGTGATAGTCAAAGTGCAATACACCTGTCGAAGAATTCAGCCTATCATGAGCGAACCAAGCACATTGATGTGAGGCTGCATTTCATCAGAGGGGTAATCGAGCATGGAGAAGTCCAAGTGCTGAAGGTTTTGATAGATCATAATACTGCTGATATGATCACCAAGACGTTGTCTAGTTGCAAGTTTTTCCACTGTATGCAGTTAATAAAGATGCATGAAGAAAGTTATTTTCTTGATGTTATAGAGTTAGATCCAAGGTGGAGATTTGTGAGATGTTGGATCGAACTCTAGTATGGTCGAAGTCTGTTCGCGAGTAATGCATGTTGTAGTCGAAGTCTGTTCTAACATGCATTAGTCAATATTGCTAGGGTTGTTAGCATGTTAAATTGGGCCTTGCTTGTAAGCCTGATTGTTTAAGTTAGCTTGTACCCTAAGTTAGCTTGTAATGGATAATTGTTAAAAAGCCCATTAGGTTAGTATGCTATTTTATTATAAATAGGATGCTAGTTTCTCAATCTTGGCATAAGAAAAAATAGGAAGATAAAATCCTAAATTCAAGAGAGAGAGAGAGGTTATTTTATTATTCTTATATACTTGTAATCTTTTTCTAAGAGAAAGGAAAGAATAGCAGTTTAATAATCAATCCTTATTGTTTTCTTCTTTATTAACCCTAACCCCTGTGTGTTTCTTGTTAAGAAACCGTTTATACTTTGTTTAAAGGTATCCGATTCATAACATATAATAATTAAACTTATAACTTATTTTTATTTAACTTAAAGTTGATAGTTTATTTTTTTCTCAAGTTTATTTATATAGAAAAATTAAAATCAATTAAATATAAATTTTTATGACATTTGTTACAAGAAGAAGTTTTTCAAGTACAAGCAACCAAAGTATGTGAATTTAGACATGTGGTTACATTACAAGTATGCATTATAACTTTTCTAAATAATCAATGAATTTAAAATGTATTTCTACCAAGAGTTTGTTATTTATAATACAATATCAGTTAGAGAAATTTAGCTTCGTCCATTTCTTTTTGTTGTGAGAATTTCTCAATTCAGTTTTGTCTCATTCATCAAGATTATGTTCTCGATTTCATCTTCATCTTATTTCCTTTTCTCTTTTTCATTGATCTACTTTCATATTCAATCTCCATACCTCCACATTTTGCTTTGGTCAGACAACAATTCGGCACTGATTCTATCAACTATATTCATCCAAGTGAGGACCCGAATTCAATTTCCATCACTCTGAAGCTAACTGGTTCAAAATATCTTGCATGAAGTAAATTCATGCAACGAGTATTAGTGCAAAGAACAAGTTTCAATTTGTCGATGGTTCCATTGAAGTTCCACCTAAGAATGACTTGATTCTTGCTCAATGGGAAATATACAATTATTTAATTCATTTTTGGCTGTTAAACTCTGTTTTTGAACAAATAACATCCACCGTTGTTTTTCATGTAAATTCTACATATGTATGGATCGATTTAAAAAAATGATTTTCTAAGGCTGACCATATTCGTATCTTTTCACTTCGATCTTCCATTAATAGTTTGAAACAATCTATCAAATTTTTCATGGATTACTTCATTGAGTTAACAGTTTTATGAGAATAACTCAATGAACGTCGACCACTAGTTGTTTGTACTTGTGTTCATCAATGTCGATGCACGGTTATGCAGAAGGTTCATGATTATCGACATGAAGGTCATGTCATGCAATTTTTGATAGGTCTCAATGATCAATTTTCAGTTAATAAAACACTTTACTCCTTGGTTATGTAACAAAATCAATCGAAAAACATGTTAATCCTACTGAAGAGGACAATTTTGTATTGATCAATGCAACTCAAATATTTGATTCCAAAGGCAAGCCAAATCATTTTAAGAACTCTCCTAGGAATTACAACTTTTCTAATAGAAATGAACACACTGTTGTTTTTTGCTACCAGAAACATGGACATCCCAACTTTAATAAGAACAAACCTCATGTCAATTTAGTTTGCCTTTGGCTTGTGACCCCACTCATCCAATTTGTGCCACTGAAGAAGCTTCCTTTGTAAGTAACAGTTCCTCCATTTCTCAAGAGAAGTATGATCAACTAGCTAGCTTGCTCCCACAAGTAAATTTAATTCCTTTAACTCACCATTCTACCACTAATCACATTTTTATTTTCCCAATGACCATTGTTGCATTGCTGCGAAGAGGGGCCGACAAGGACAGAAGAGTCGCCACCGTTCGTTATTTATCCCAAAGAGAGGGAAAGGAAACAATCAGATAAAACCTACGAAAAAGGGAAAAGACAGGTCATCGCAACCAAATCTCAGGTTCGGGAGTCGGTTATGCAAGGGGAAGGTATGAGCACCCTCATGTCTGTTGTACTCAACGGGATCCACGCTTGTTATCTATCTAAAAGGGTATTAATCTATCTAAGCTACAGGCCACAGGGACAAAAGAAAAGAAAAGAGACTCGATAGAGCATCGCCGCTCTATGCCTACGTACTCCCTCGTGGAATGGGAAAGTTAGAGTCAACGTAGTTCAGAAACTACGGGTGAAGGGTGGGAAAGGTTGCTCGCCAAGACATCGCCATCTTGTGCCTACGTATCCTCGTCTGGTACGAGAAATCAGAGCAAACATAGTTTGGGCTGACACGACTACAGGTTGGTTAAAGTGTTTTAACCGAGTAGGGTTAAACCTTCGTTCTAGCAATTAGGTGTATTGCTGCTCGACCATTGGAGACTTGGGCGTTACCTGCTTGCGGTAGAACTAAAAGTTAACAACACTCTCTTTGAAAATGGTTTTCAATTAATCCCGAAGGATAAAAAAGTTTGATGTTTGTTTTTGAGTCTTTTATGAAGAAGAAGTGAATTGAATTGTGTTTGTAATTCATGTTGCACTAAAGACTATGACTTAGGAGCGAATGCATCGCATATCACCCAAAGGGCATACGCTAAACACTCTAGACAATTTAGAGGAGGCCCCCCAGTCATCATTTCTCAAATGCTTAAGGCTCGTAGCGTACAACACTCATTATCCTTTATTACATGTTTTGAAGAAGTTTTGAGATGAGAAGATAGAAGACACAACTAAGGGGAAACTAACTCAACCCTAATGTTATCATGCAATGTGCTCCTAAGATTGAGATTAAGAGGAAAAAAAGCTATCATAATGTTATCATGCTTGGATTGAACACTTAATGTCTCTCCTACTCCCAAGGGACTAAGAATCCTAAGGGATCATGGCAAAGGAAACCAAGTAAACACAAGATAAATCAATCACAAGTGAGAAGGAAGAGAGGGATGCAAACATGAAATGCAACACAAAGAAAAGAGGGAGGAAAAAAGTGTGGAGGCAGAAACCACCACAAGCACATCTCAACCTCTTAAAAGCAAACAAAGAGATGCAAAGCAAAAGAGAAATGCAAGCAAAAAGACTTAAACAAGTCCAAGCAAAAGGTGAGATGAAATGAGAGAAGTTACAACTCCTACAACCATTCAAACATCAATCACCAAACCAAAAGGAAAACAAATAAGCAAAGTAAGAAGGCATGATCAAGATGAGGATGGGAGAATATGCTTGGGCAGCAAGCAACATAAGAAGAATCTCAACCATATGCATCAAATTGATCATGCAAAAAGAAAGCACATACAAGTTCTCAAAGTGGCATCTCATTCAAGGCAAACTCAAAGTACAAACAAAGAGTACCAAATCACCTTGAATAAGTTCTAAAGTCCAAAGGACAGAAGTTAGAACAAGAGAAGAAGGTTCACAAACCAAAGAACAAACAAAACCAAGACAAGTTACAAAGTATGGCAAAGTAATGAACCAAAGTTCAAAACACTTTCAACATTCAAATGCAAATGGAAAGCCCTAATTAAACGTAACTTACAACATAAAACAACAAAATGCGTGACCTATAAAATGAAACCAGCATCCTAAACATGTCAAGAATGTGATTCAAGAGGCATAGGATGCATATGGGATCCACAAAGGTCATTTCCCAAAAGAAATAGGTCAACTAGTTTATATGAACCTCAATTAGGGTGACTTGACTTGCAAGGTTCACCAAAAATAGGAGAATGGTTCGATAAATGCCAAGTAAAGTGCACAAAGCTCTTAAGTATGTTGGCAACCAGAGGCCAAAACAACCAATCCAAATTCCAATTAAGGCATCACCAAATGAATTTATCAACTAGGGTCTTCCTCCTTGAAGGATATTTATCAAGGGTCAAACAAATGCAAACCAAAGTCAAACAAAAGTAGGTCAAACCTTGACCAAAATCAGCCTCAAAGACACCTCAATCCATCATCAAAATGGAGAGGAAGCCTTACTCATAGGTGATTGCAAATGGTCCACAAATCAAGCAAGAACAAATGAAAACCATATTAAAAACACTTCCAATCATAAAATTTCAAATTAAATTGAAAAATAAAAGATAATCAAAATTAAAAATTATGAAAAATTAATTAAGACTTTAAAGTGTTGGAAAATATTTTTTGTTGAATTTTCTGATGTTTGGAAGTATTTTTAATGATTAAAAATCAAAACAGAAAATAAAAGAAATAAAAATAAAACAAATGAACAAGGGAGGTGTATGAGTAATTCTGGAAAACAAAGCAAATCAGTTCAAGCGCATTTGGGCTTATAAAAGAGGGGGTGTGATTAGCAAAGGAGGCCCAGATCCGAACCACACTCAGTCAGATTAATGAAACGCAGCGTTTCATTAATCCGGCGTGGAGTCAACACTCCAACTCACCCATGTCAAGCCAATGAAACGCAAGCACGCAAGCAAGTCAACATTTCAACACAACGCCACCTCAAGTCTGAGGGTTTAAGACCAGACGCCGGAGCCCTAGCTCCGGTCATCTTCTCCGGCGAGGTGGTCGGAGTTCAGGTCATCCAATCTCCACCAAACTCAACAAAATTGGTACCAAATTAAACCTGAACTCACGTAGGTTCCAAATCCAACCTCCAATAACTGAAAACATGCATAGATTGAGAGAATCGAAGGCAACAAAGATGCACATCTGAAAACTTAAGCAAACACGAGCAATGATGGATCAAACATGGCCTACACAAGGTAGGGCTTCAGATACAACCAATATGAACCTAGATCATGACCTAGAATGAAAGAAATTTGGAGAAGAAGCTTACTGAACGGAGACATTCTGTTAGTGCTTCAGAAGCTTGCAAACTTGCTTTAAATCGTCCAGACCCACTCCAAACTGCACAAGAAAACTTAATTGCTCTTCAATTTGCTTTGATTTGCAGTCAAAAGTGAAAAACGATTTTGAATTTTACTTGAGAATTTCAAAACTGAATCTGCTCTCCCTTGCTCCAATTTCCACTTCTGAGCTCTCCATTCACGTTTTGAACTTATATATGTTGGATATCTGATCAATTAGAAGGCCCATGAAGCCTTAACTTGTTGAATTTGGAAAAATGCCCAAAATGAAATTCTCTCATGCACATGTGAATATGCTTGCCTACACCCCACAAAAATCATTCAAACTTGAGCTGGTGAGCTAAATTACATAATGGAATGGACTTGGGCTTTGTATTTGATCCAATTTTGAAGTTTGAAGGTGAAACTTCTTTGTGAAGGAAGTTGTATTTCCACGTGTTTTTGCTCATTACCACCAAAACCAAAATGTGCATTTTGCTCATGAGTACATCTTGAAGAGAATTGAATAAAAATGGGGCATGTAAATGACCTATAATGTGTTCAATTCAAACCATGATTTAAAGTTCATTTTCTACTTGAATTTTCATCCCTAAGTCCATAATCAAGCATAATTCACCCAATCCATGAGTTTTATGGTGTAAATGAGGTCCTTAGGAGAAACTTTCATATTGGTTGAAAGTTCATGTGAAGTACACAAGTGCATGAAAATGGCTTATGTAACAAATGACCTACAATCAAACTTTCCCAAAATACCCTTGCATTGTAAGGTCCATAACTTGAGTTCTACAAATGATATCAAGGACTTCTAGAACATTTTGGAAATATGAGATCATGAGGAAAAACTTTCATGTTCACCTAAAGTTTAAGAGAAACATGATTCTAGGTCAAAAGTGCTTTGGAAGTGAGTTGACTTTTGTTGACCGAAAACTATGTTCATCTGAGACCTATAACTTGATCGCATCATAACTTGAGCTCCACAAACCCAATGGATGAGTTCTAGTACTCAAACGAAAGCTTAGAACATGCCCTACAAGTTTCATGTTCACAAGAAAATGAGATTGAACTTGTATCATGATGTAAATTGTCCTTGAAGTTGAGCACTAAAGAAGGGGATTTTACACTGAGATCCTCTGAAACCCTAATTTAGTAACCTCTTGAACTCTTGATTCTTCTTTATTTGAACTTGAAATGACATACTAGATGTATAAACATAACTTCCCATAGCTCCAATGACTTAAAATCAAGTCTCAAACTCCCTCAAGTCCACAGTTAACCTTGAGCTGACCAGATGAAACCCTAGGTGCACAACCTTTGACTGTGAACCTCTTGCAAGTGAAATAAATGTTTATATGAGCTCCACAATGGCTTCCAAAGCACTAAATGAGCTTCTCAAACATCTCTTATGCATAACCATGACCTTGTGAACCCATGATGATCTTCTGTTGACCCCCAAGATAGGAGGTAAGCCACATACATCAATATTTTCTTTCAAAGACTTCTGACCACTTTCTAATGATTGTGAGTACTTGATAACTTGAATAAACACTCTTGCTTGGGTTTGCAACCCTAAGATACTCTTCTATTGAATGGCACACCTCTTTTGATCACCTGTAAAGGACTATGCTATGCAAATGCAAATGTTAAAGATGAAATGAAACATAAGCCAAGTAAAGAAGAAGGTTGGTCAAATTTTGGGGTACAACAACCATTGACAATCGTTCTTCTTTTAAGTCCTCGTCAAGTATTATTTGAATCACTCTTAAATCACTCTATCATAATAGTAATCTTTGGATTCTTGTTTCTGGAGTGAATGGCCATGTGTGTTCTTCTTTAAATTTATTCACTTCACTTCATAATATCAAGCATGTTAACACTACATTACCAAATGGTAACAATGTTCTTTATTCTAATGAAATTCATTTTAATTTGATTTCAATATCCAAGCTTTTTCAATCTCTACAATGTTCAATTAAATTTTTTTCCATTTCACGTGTCTTACGGGAATTGAAAACCAAGAAGATGATTGGTTCGGGGAAAGAATTTGGTGAATTATATAGGCTGCAAATGGATGCTTATTCTCTTGTTGATGAAAAAAAGTCTCTTCCCTCACATAACACAAGTATAAACACCATTTTACTAAGTAATGCATTGTGAAATTTTAGACTATGACATGTTTCCAATAATAGTGTAAGTAATATGACCAAGTTGTATCCTTCTATTTTCTTTGATAATAAAGCAACTTGTGACATTTTTCATATGGCTAGACATAAGAAACTTCCTTTTCCTCATAGTTCTTCTATTTCTCTCTTTAAATTTGAAATGCTACACTTTGACATATGAGTCCATCTATCTGTAGCATCCATTCATAATCATAAATATTTTATGACAATACTTGACGATTACACAAAACGTGTGTGGATTGTGCTCTTAAAAACCAAACCTGAAGCTACTAGAAGAGTTCAAGAGTTTATAACCATGATAGAAACCCAATACAAAATCACCCAAAAAATAATTAGAACTGATAATAAACCTGAGTTTTTACTCTCGCTCTTTTATGCTTCCAAAGGAATCATTAATCATAAATTATGTGTTGAAACCCCACAGAAAAATGGGAGGGTAGAAATAAAACATCAACATTTTCTCAATGTTGGAAGGGTGTTGCTTTACAAATCAAAACTATCAAAACCATATTGGTCATATGCTATTCTTTATGCTACATTCATCACCAATATGGTCCCAAATGCTATCTTACAAAATCAATCTCCTTATAAAAAACTATATGACGAACTTCCTGATATCAATTCATTCAAAGTACTTGGATCTCTATGCTATTCTTCAACCTTGAGTATCCATAGAATCAAACTTGATACTAAAGCAAGAAAGTCAATTTTTATTGCTTATACTATTGGAATCAAAGGATATACCCTTCTTGACCCAGGTCGACCCAAGGGCAAGGCGACCCACGCGAGGGCTTTTGACCTCACAATTTTAGGTTATAAAAAGGCCTCAACTTTTTTTAATTTGGCCATAAATATTTCAAGTGACATATTTTCTACATAAAATCTCATTGTTGAGTTGTTAGAAGAGATGCCCTGTATCTTTTAGGTCTTTGGTTCAACTCTTGCCAAGTACAAAATTTTATTTTATTTATTTATTTTGAAGACCTTATTTAAAAAATTTCTTTAGGCTTCTAAGCAGGTTGGGCTAACCCTGTCTTGGCAAGTCTATTCAGAACCTTCATCCTAAATCACAGTCCTAAAACACTTCAGCACCCGATCCTGCCACACATGATATACCTATGAATAGAATTGTTACACATACTTCAATTTATACCACACCAAACACCAATATTCAACCTACTATACCAATTCGTGCTTCTTCAAGAATCACACAAAAGATATCTTATTTGCAGCATTATGTATTCTCCATATCTCAACACTCAAAGAAATCATCTAAAGGTACCATCTATCATATTTATCTTTCCATGTCTTATTCAAACCTGTCCACACCATATTGTCATTATTTTCTGTCCTTAGTTTCCCACATTATGCCCAAAATATATGCTAAATCTTATTAATTTAAATGTTGGAACCAAGCCAAGAAAGCTGAACTTAATTATCTTAAAAAGACAGGTACTTGGAAACTTGTGGTTTTACCTCCAAATGTCAAGCCTATTGGATGCAGGTGGGTATATAAGGTATAACATCATACTGATGGAACTATTGAAAGATTCAAAGCTAGGTTGGCTGCCAAATGCTACAAACAAATTGAAGGACTTGATTATTTGAGACATTTTCTTCAGTTATCAAAATGATAATTGTTAGAACAGTTGTAGCTCTTGCTTCCATTAACAGTTACCATATTCACCAACTTTATATGAATAATGATTTCTTTCATGTAGAACTCCAAGAAGATGTGTACATGGTGATTCCACCTAGTGTTAAACATACAAAACCCAATCAAGTATGCAAGCTTGTTAATTTTTAGTATGGTTGAAACATGCTAGTCGAAAATGGCATGAAATATTGACTTCACTCCTTATAAAACACCAATACAAGCAAGCTAATACATATGTTTCCTTATTCATAAAGCAAAATCAATCATCTTTCACCATAATGCTTGTTTATGTAGATGATGTTACCTTAGTAGGTAACTCATTGCAGAAAACGAAAAAAATCAAAGAAGCTATGCACAAGGAATTCAAAAATAAAACACCTAGGACAATTGAAGTACTTTCTTGGAATAGAAGTAACTCATTACAAACATGGTATTTCCTCATGTCAAAGGAAGTATTGTTTAGACCTCTTACATAATTCAGATATGTTATGTGCCAAGACAATATCCACACCATCAGATCCATCAACCAAACAACATAAAGATGGTAGCTCACCATATCACGATATTCATGCATATAAAAGATTGGTAGGAAGGGTGCTATACCCCAATGCTACTAGGCCAGATACCACATTTATTACTCAACAATTGAGTCAATTTTTATCTGCTCTAAGTATGAATCATTTTCATGCAGCTACCCGTGTCCTTAGATACTTGAAACATGTCCTGGCCAAGGGATATTCCTACCAAGAGATTCACAAATCAAGCTGCAAGGGTACTCAAATGCAGATTGGGTTAGATATTTAGATTTTAGGAGGTCAATTTTGGGTCAATGCTTCTTCCTTGAAAGATCTCTTATTTCATAGCGAACTAAGAAGCAATTGTGTGTTTCCAGATCATCAAGTGAAGTCGGGTATCGAGCTTTGGCTGCTGTCACATGTGAACTTTAATGGCTCCTATACTTATTCAAAGATCTAAAGGTTAAATGCATCAAGACACCAACGATGTATTGCGACAACCAAAGCGCTTTGTACATTGCAACAAATCCTATGTTACATGAAAAAACCAAACATTTGGAAATCGATTGTCATATTGTTAGTGAAAAGATGTTAGTAGGAGTAATGAAGTTGTTGCCATGTTTTGCAAAAGATCATTTGACAGATTTCTTCACCAAACATTATTACCTAAACCTTTTAATTGCTTACTATCCAAATTAATGATGCTTGATATTTATCAACTATCAACTTGTGGAAAGGTGTTACAAGAAGAAGTTTCTTCAAATACAAACAACCAAAGTATGTGAGTTTAGATGTGTGGTTAATTAACATAACTGAATAACTTACCGTTAGTTATTACAATTATGATATTGTTAGTGAGAATATTCCATTGTACTCAAGTTTATGGATCATAGCATGTACTCTAGCTTGCATTATAAGTAGAGTTGTCAAAAGGGACTAGCTCAATATGAGCCTTAAAATTAGAGCTCACATTTTTCAAGATTTTTTAAACTTGATCCTAAAAAGCCCGTTGCCCATTAGGACTAGCTCGTATGAGTCGTGGGTAGCCTTTTAAGCCCACATAGCTATAAAATTTTAAAAATTATATTAATACTTATATTGTTTTAGACCAAAATAACACATTGATTTTTTCCACCTCACTAAATTTTATCTCAATTTTATTCAATCATTCTCTTTTAAATTTTATACATTAATATAATCACCACTATTTCCTCGTATTCTATTAATTTCTCTTATGTTAAATATTTGAGTATTATTTTATATAATTTAGACATGTGTTGTATTTAAAAACACATTATAGTATTTATGAAAGATAATATAATACTTAAAAATATATTATATTTAAAATAATATAATTATAAATTTCATTTATAAAAAATATTATAAAATTTTTATTTTTATTTTTTATTAAAAAATATTCCTTTAAGGTTGGATAATCCAAAACCCATCTAATGCTAATGTTAAAGCTAAATAATAATTTTTCAATTCATATTAAAGCAAGACTTTTTTAGCCTAGTACTATAAAACCCAAAACCTGCCAAGGCAAATCCGTTTGGAGTTTAATAATCTATTCTGTCATCTCTAATTATAGGTATGCATTATAACTTTTCTCAATAATCAACAAAGTTAGAATGTATCTTCACAGAGTTTTTGTATTCACAATAACATTTCATATTTATAAGTTTAACCACTAATTTTATTAAAACCTATAAAGCAAATCAATTAGCTTATCTAATATAAACAACCGCTAACAAAAATATAAACTAGCTTTTCAGTTATATGTTGTTTTCTAAGCCTATACACTTTTTTTTTTAAGAAACGATTAATTGAATATAACAGTAAAAATAATATAAATTTATTAAAATATTCTTATTAATTATATTTAAATAGAATAAAATCTAATAAATAATTATCTTACGGATTATTATTATAAACAAATTTAATTTTTTATAATATATTTAATTATTAACGTATTTAATTCATATATGAACTAGATATATTAATAATTAAATATATCACAAAAATAATTTTATTTGGTCGTAGAGTGTATTTATTAATAAAAAAAGGCGAAATATTACTATTGTTTTTTCTTTTTTGATACAAAGGTACCAATTAAAAAACATACATTAGATATTCAATCCACAAACTATTGGTGAGAATTGAAATGTTACTTATTATGGAAAAAATAAATAGATAATCACGAAGTTGACATTCTTCATTCATATTTCATTTTCACCATCAAACCAACATTGAATTATGAAAAGAACGAGAACAAGAACAAAGTTCAAATTGGGAACTTAAATATTAATTTTTTTTTTAATTTAAAAAAAAAAACAAGAAAATGAAAAAAAAAAAAAAAAAAACCAAAAATTGAAAACCTTGAACCTGGTAGACCAGCTGTGACTGTCGGCGAAAAACCAAGCACACCCATAAGCCCTCCTCCTCTTCTTCTTCTCTCTCTAAAAACTCTTCATTTAATTCAAGAGAGAGAAAGTGTTTGTGTTTTTGTGTTGTGTCTTGCTTTGTTCTCAGCATTCATTGGCAATAAAGATTGAAACTTTCAACCTACTTTATTGTGATTCTTCACAAAATTCATCAAGGGTATGTTATTGTTGTTGCTCATTGTTGAATGAAAACCATACCAGAGTAAGAAAAATTCTCATAGAAGCAATGTAGAAGAAGCTTGTTTCAGCAATTTGATGTGGAAAGTAACGATTTTGAGAAGTGGGAAATGGTGTGAGATTGGTTACTAAAATTGGGTTTGTTTTTGTTTGGAGAATTGTGTGAACAATGGAATCTAAGATGGATCAGTATGAGATCATGGAACAGATCGGTCGTGGAGCTTTTGGTGCTGCTATTCTTGTTAATCACAAGGCTGAGAAAAAGAAGTAATAGTCAACATTTTTTTGGGTTTCAATTTCACTGATGTCTTCATGTGAAATTTGATGATTTGAGATTTTTTTCCTTTCATGGTTTGTTTGTAGATATGTGTTGAAAAAAATCAGGCTTGCTAGGCAGACTGAAAGATGCAGAAGATCTGCTCATCAAGAGGTGACTTTTTCTTTTTTTGATGTATTGTATCCCTTTTTGTTGATTTGATTCATATGCTTGGAATCTGCTTTTATTTGTTTGGAAGAGATTTAACTGTCGTTGATTGTTGCGAATTCTAGATGGCTCTTATTGCAAGAATCAAGCACCCTTACATTGTAGAATTCAAAGAAGCTTGGGTTGAGAAAGTGAGTCACCCTCCTAATTCTCTGTTGATAGCTAAAAATTTCATTTTGTATGTTTTAAACCTCGACGTCATCGCTGGAATTGTGCTATCGGTTTTTTTCTTTCTTTCTAAACTTGATTATGATTGTTTTCTTATCAGCTAAGTTCGTTCTACTTGTGTTGTAGGGCTGCTATGTCTGCATTGTCACCGGATACTGCGAGGGTGGAGACATGTGAGTCTAAACTTATGAACTTGCAGTTTCAGTTCATAAATTTTGTATGCTGAATTTCGCAAAGTTTGTTATACTTGTTTGTTTCCGTCAAACTATTAAATTTACTTGTTTTCTCCGCATATTTGTAACAGGGCTGAACTAATGAAAAAGTTAAACGGCGCTTACTTTCCTGAGGAGGTATTCTTGTTTTGCTACATCATGAGTTAATGTTTAAACTACGTAACGGTTCATAATGTAAGTTATTGAAATTGTTCAGAAACTCTGCAAATGGTTCACTCAATTACTTTTGGCGGTGGAATACCTTCATTCAAATTATGTTTTGCATCGGGACCTAAAGGTAAATACTTATATAAAGCAAAATATATTGCCTGCATTTCTTGTCATCCATTCGAAATATATTAGGTCTGATTTGTTGACTCTGCTGACAGTGTTCCAACATCTTTCTTACCAAGGATCATGATATCCGCCTCGGTAAATTCATCTACCATTTTTTTTTATTAAGTCCGACTTAGATACTTATGTTTTCAACTTTTCATTCTAAGTTTGTCTGTATTTTCTGGATTATAGGAGATTTCGGGCTTGCGAAGACACTAAAAGCAGATGATTTGGCTTCTTCGGTATGTATGGAATACAAATCAAATATTTCCTTAATCACAAGCTAACAAGTGCGTTTCATTTATGTAGAAATGCGTAGTTACCAGATATGGAATTAGTAACTGTCGTAAATGTTTCTATGCAGGTGGTAGGAACTCCGAATTACATGTGTCCTGAACTTCTTGCAGATATTCCATATGGATTCAAATCTGATATTTGGTCATTAGGTATGTATTCTATAAGCAAGGATCCGATACTCTTGCAGATTTGGTTTTTTGCACAACTGAAATAAAATTTTGTTGTTCAGGTTGCTGTGTATATGAGATGGCCGCTCATCGCCCCGCCTTTAAAGCTTTTGTAAGTTTCTTTCGACATTTTTACTATATCGGTGATGTATGCTAGTCATGTGATTCTCTACACCGTTTCATAGATTTTTATGTATGTTAAGGTATCCCAAAATATATTATTTCTTATGCGTGTTTAACAATGCGTCGTAAATTACGTTTCAGGATATGGCAGGATTGATAAGCAAGATAAACCGTTCCTCTATCGGTCCTTTGCCTCCGTGTTATTCCCCTTCATTGTAAGTATCTATCTATTTTTTGCTATGATCAATACTTTTTCATTATTTTCCTATTGTTGAATACTCTACCTACAGGAAAATACTAATAAAAGGCATGTTGAGAAAAAGCCCCGAGCACCGACCAACGGTAAGCATCTCTCGAGAACAATATTTCTTTTTCAAATTTGGAAATGATTTACCATCCTTGTTTTTTACACCTAAGCTAGTTCACTATATTTTCTCACAACAGGCATCTGAGGTGTTGAAGCATCCTTATTTGCAACCTTATGTCGATCAATATCGACCGTCTTTCGCTCCTCTAACAGCCTTTTCTCCTGAAAAACCACTTTCTTCTGTCAAGGATACCAAAAAACATATGGCTGAAAGTCAGAACAGTACCAGTTCAAGTAGTGACAAAGATAGTTTAATGTCAATTGAGAGAAACATAGCAACGGAAACGACAACGCTAAAGAGTGATAGCAAAGCCACTGAGATAGATGTTGCATTAATCAATGATGATGGCTCAGAGCAAGAAGCGATCAAATCTTCTCATAATGAACAATGTTCGAATGTTGAATCTAAACAGCCAAAAACAATCAGAAATATAATGATGGCATTGAAGGAAGGGAGAGGTAGAGAAGCAACTTCTCCAATGAGGGGAAGTCGTGTAAAGGCCGTTGGAGTATCAACTCAGAAAGTAAATACAGAAGTATTGTCTAAATTGCCTAAACCTACTTTCATTTCTCCTGGTTTGAAGCTTAATTTAGAGTCACCGGCTGTTCCACTTGTAAAGGCAACCCCTGATTCCGCAAAACGAATACAAGGATCATATCATTCAAAGCTCCAGGTACAATATCTTTTGAAATCGTTTTAATTGGTATGCGTTGGTAGTATAATTTTTTTCACACTATCAATCGATTATAATCGTTGGATCATTAAACATGTTTTATGTACTGGCAGTTACTAATGACAGAGCCGTCACCGAAAGTTAAACCAAAACATGATATGACTCCACTATCTGGTTTGATAAAACAAGTTGAAGGAGATGGAGTTCCTCCGAGGCCAAGGCAAAGAACTCCTCCGAGCTTACTTCGACGGCCTTCTTTTGCAGGACGAATGAGGCTGGCAGGGGTTGATGTTCCAAATGCAGCGAACGATAGCGGGAAGCTAGGTCCGAGTAACTCAGGCCAGGAATCTGAGATGAGCCATTGTCATATGTTTAACGGTGTTCCACGTATTTCTAGACAGATTACTAGAGAACCTCAGAAGGCTTTTGAAAGAAGTTCTAAAGGATTGCAAACAGAGAGTAGTAATTCTGCATCGTCTTCGGTTTCGATTCAAGGATGTGAACTGGCTGATGATGCAACAACTTTTATTGACATGCGAGAACATGTACTTCCCAATCATGACAATATAACAAACATTATAGGTGTGGAATCACGTCCAGACAGCAGCCAGTCGACAACATGTTCGCATTGTAAGATGGCTGAAGAAATGTCCGAGGATTCCAATGACGTCACCCTGAATTTTAAGAATACTATTAGTGATGAAAAAGTGAGTTCCAATTTAACTCTTGATGATCTCCCTGTTGAAAATTCTAAGAAAATGTTTGCTTCGGAAGATAGTCTTCCAAAAAATCAGACAACTAGATCCGTTGACACACCTACTGAAGTGGCAGAAGAAATCGAAGATCTTCGAGATATTTCTAAGGAAATGGCTTTAACCAAGTCTCTCAAAAATCCGCCCTCAATCTCCGGAGAAAAATCTGTTTGTGAAGAATTTGGTTCGGTAAACAATCTCAATAATAGACCTGAAACTGTCACCGGTGATGACAAATTCACAGTGAAGGATCGATTGTCATTGGTCTCTGAAACAGCTCCTGTAATTACCGCTACTAAAATATCTAGCCAAGAAAGGCCAGATGCTAGTCATCTTCCCGCAGCATTTGACGATATCATCCATGTTATTCGCCACAGTAGTTACCGTGTAGGGAGTGATCAACCGGTAAAAGAATCGGTGGAAATGGGAGTTCAGAATGTCGACGTTGGCAAGTTTATCAATGCTATGAGAGATGACATAGAAATGAGAAACATAAGCTCTCCTATGACTCTTAAATCTTCAACTTCCTCTGAATCCGCTACCTTGAAATCAAATATTCCCGACCAGTTCGAAATGAGAAATGCGAGCACAAGTTTCTCCGACGCTGAGAGCTTGAAATCGAGTGTCTCCGATCATCCCAGCCTTAAGGAACAAGAAGTGAACAACACTGTTTCTTTAATTTCAGAATCCGATTCAGCTGAGCATAGTAAATGCAACACTCCTACAACCACCGAAGACAAACCACCGCTGGCGAAGGAAATACTCGACGTGAAATCTTTTCAGCAGAGAGCAGAAGCACTCGAAGAGCTCTTGGAATTGTCTGCAGACTTGTTGCAGCAGAACAGATTAGAGGAACTTCAAGTTGTTCTAAAGCCATTCGGCAAAGATAAGGTCTCGCCAAGGGAGACCGCGATTTGGTTAGCTAGGAGTCTTAAGGGAATGATGTCGGACGAAAATGGAAGACGCTGTTCGTCATGAGGTATCTTAATTCTTGTTTTGTAATTGAATGCTTAAAAATTTGTTTTTATAGTTCATAGCTCTATTCAAGCACCACTTGAATTTTGAAGAGAAAAATGTTATTTTGGATTTGTTGCTGGTTCTTGAATTGTTGTAATTCTTTTGGTACTTTTATGATGCTGTAAATAGTGATCATACGAATTAATAATATCAACTTATGATTAATTGTATGGACATTATGTGCCTTTGAATAGTTGTTAAATATAGAGTAAACATCCAAACTAGTCCTCAAGAAAATATACAGAAACTTATTTGTTTTCTGAAAAATCAGTAAGTATTTATTTGGTCCTTAAAAATCTCAAATGCAGGTCATATTAGTACTTTTGGAGTAGTTGCAGTGACATTTTACACTCCCTCAGAAACCATTTTGATCAATATTTGAAATTCTTAAGGACTAAATTAGTATTTTTAGGATGTTATTTGTGTTTTTTTTAGTGAATATCAATTTTAATCGTATAGCGTGTATATATTAATGGTTGGAAATGGAAGGAATAGTTGGAAAATGCATATATTAATGGTTGGAAATGGAAGGTATAGTTGGAAAATGTATATATTAATGGTCTTTCTGAATCAAACAAAGCAAACTAATGACAAGAAATTTGTGAATTCGGATGGAACAATTAACTCTAATGAATATGAATATGCTACACAAATTAAAGAAAATGATTTACATCCGAGGAATGAAATCTCCCTATAGAAAGATAATGATTATTTCTACAAAAATTACATTCTGAATGGGCACATAGATGATCTGTATGATTATTATGTTGGTTGTGGTGCTACAAAATAAGTCTGAGATGCTTTGAAAAAGAAGTATGATATTGAAGAGGATGAAGTAAAAAAGTATGGTGTTAGTCGCTACTTAAAGTATTAGATGGTATATGAAAGATCTGTGGAGGCTCAATGTCACGAATTTTAAAATATTGGTCACAAGATCATCAATGAAGGTATACCATTAGATGCAAATTTTCAAATTACTCTTATTATTGACAAACTGCCATCACGGTAGGAAAGGTTTCGAAAAATTCTTTCGCCAGAAAACAACCGAACTTTCAATTGAAAGTCTAATTACTCACCTTCGAATTGAAGAAGAATCTCAGACAAGATTAGAAAGATTAAGTCTTGGTTGTTTAAAAAAAATGCAGTGCAGTTATGAAGCCATTTAGCAAACCATTAAAGAATTAGAAATGGGAACCGTTCAAGAGACCTATTGCTCAAATTGACAGGAAACAATTACTACATTAAAAAAATGTTGTTGGTATTTTCTCTTGTTTAAATTATGGAAAACCATGTCATATGGCTAAAAAATGTAAGAGTAGGCATGAACTTGGTGTTGCCCCTAATGCTCATGTTATATTGAGTGATGAGTAATTTATTGTTATGATCACTGAAATCAATATGGTTGGTGGATCTCATGGTTAATGGATAGACACCTATGCCTCTCATTATGTATGTTATGATCGTCCAATGTTCAAAACATACACGAATCCTGAAGATGAGAAAGTGTTATTGGAAAATGCTCGCACCACTAATGTTGCTATTATTGGAGACATGAAGCTAAAGTTCACCTCCGAGAAGACTTTAATGTTAAAGGATGTCATGCATAGTCATGAGATTAGAGATATTCTTGTTTATGAGTTTCTTTTTTATAAGAGAGAGTTTAGTCAATGTATTAGAAAAGATTTCTACACTATATCACTAAAAATGCTATTTTTGTTGAAAAATGGTTCGTCACTAATGACATATTTAAGTTGAATGTTGAAATGAATAAAATGTCTCTTTCTATTTACTCTTTTTGTGATTTTATTGTTTAATATGCTAGACTTAGTCATATTAATAAACACATTATTTTTAGTTTAAGTAATCTAGCCTTAATCCCAAAGTTACATGTAAATGATTTAGAAAAATGTAAATTTTGCAGTCAAACTATGACAACTAAGACTTCACATAAATAGTGATAAGAGAATTCAAATCTCTAGATCTAATACATTATTACATATGTGAACTTAATGCAACTTTAACTAGAAATAATAAGTTATTTAATCACTTTTATTGATGATAGTTCTGATTGAATTTTGTATACCTAATGAAAAATAAAAGTGAAACACTTGATATGTTTAAGAATTTTTTTGAATGAAATTAAAAATCAATTTAGTAAGAAAATTAAGAGGTTTTATGGTGATAAGGGAATTGAGTACGACTCTAGTTTATTTAATAAATTTTATAAGCAACATAAAATTATACATGAAACAACTAAACCATATTATCTTGAAACAAAAAGAAAAAAATAAAACTCTTATTGAATTAATCGTTGCTATTATGTTGAGTTCTGATGCTACATCTCATTTGTGGGAGAAATTTTTATTATCTATTTGCTATGTCCTGAATAAATTCCCTAAAATATAAAAACAAGATATCCCCTTATGAGATATTGAAAAGAAGACAACTAAACTTATCTTATTTTAGAAGTTGAGGCTCTCTGACTTATGTTAGGATTTTGAATTTGAAGCGAGTTAAAACCACTAGTAGAGCCTATGAATGTGTATTTATTGAATATTTAGCAAACAATTATGCATATATGTTTTATCACCTAAATGTTAAACTCATCATAGAATCAAATGATGTGAGTTCTATGAAAACAAAGTTCTTTTCAAATCAAGATATAGTGAGAGAACTAAATTCACATTTATGTGATAAGAAATACCAAAAGCAACGATGAAGTAGAAACAATACTTTGAAAAAGTAAGAAAGTAAGAGTTTCAAGATCATGTGTCTGATTATGGGGCATATATAGTAGAGAAGATCCAAAAAATATTCAAGAAGCCTTATCATCTATGGATGCATCGTTGTGACAAGAATCTATTTATGATGAGATATATTATCTAGAATCTAACAAGACCCGAGAGTTAGTAGACTTGCCTTCTTGTTGCAAATCAATCGATAGTAAATTGATTTTGAAAAAGAAACTAAAACTTGATGGAACAATTAACAAGTATAAGGCTTGCCTTGTAGCCAAAGATTTTAGGCAAAGAGAAAATATAGATTTATTCAATACTTCTTGTCCAATCACTAGAATTATATTCATTAGGGTACTGTTTTTAATTTATGCTATTTATCATTTAATAATACACCAAATGGATGTTAAAATAAATTGTATAAATGATGTTTTAGAACAAGAAATGTATATGGATAAACCGAAATGGTTCGTGATTCATGGGAAAGGAAACAAGTGTGTAAGTTAGATAAGTTTATGTATGGTCCTAAATAAGCACCAAAGCAATGACATGAAATTTTTGTTAACTTAATAACATTGAATGGGTACAAAGTGAATGAAAGTGACAAATCCATTTATTACAAATATGAAAAATAACATATCCAATATCATATGTCTCTATTTAGATGACTTACTCATATTCAAACAAAAATTTAGGTTGTGAATAATGTGAAATCACTATTGTGCAACAACTTTGATATGAAATATCTCGGAGAATTCATTATGATTCTTAAAATCAAGATTACTAGACCTGATAAGGGAAAATCTTTGGATCAATCTCACTATGTAGAAAAGATTTTAAAGAAATATAATAACTTTGACTGTAAACCTACTTGCACATCATACATTTCTAGTGTAAAACTATTTAAGAACATCAGTGATAATGTTAGAAAAACTGAATATGCGAGCATCATTGGCAGTCTTAGGTATGTCAGTGATAGTACAAGAGCCGACATTGCATATGTCATGAGATTGTTGTGTATGTTTACTAGTATACTAAGTAATGAGCATTGACAAGCTATTGATTGAGTCATGTGATACCTTAAAAGAACTATGAATCTTAGTCTACGTTAATAAAAAAATTCTAATATACTTGAAGGATACATTGATGCATATTGGAATACCTTATTAGATGATTTCAAAGTAACTATTGGCTACATATTCAATATAGATAGATGAGCCATATCTTGGAAATCAAAACAAACTATCTTGGCTCAATCTATGATGGAGTCTGAAATAATAAATTAGCAATTGCTAGTGAAAAAGCAAGTTGGTTAAGATGCTTTCTAGCTGCGATTCCTTATTGAAAAAAACCTATGCTAACTATGTTGATATATTACGATAGTAACACAACTATTGCAAAAATTGAGAAACCGCTATTATAATGGCATGAGACATTGAATAAGAAGAAAAAATAACAACGTTAAGAAGTGTATCTCTAAAGGATTTGTAAGAGTGGACCATGCACACACTGATGAAAATTTAGCAGAACCTTTAACGAAATGATTTGTTAGAGAGAAAATTCATAATACATCAAATAGGAGGAGACTAATGAAGCGAGTTGCTTATGATGGTAATTCGACCTAAAAGACTACAAAACCTAAGAATCAGGTTCAATGGGTAATAACAAGTTGCGAGCAATACGAGATGATCAAATCTAGTATAAATAACAGAAACATGAATTCTGAAGCGACAAGAAGATGAGATAATATAAACTCTTAATGAAATCTATACTCTATATGAGTGGAGTACCAAATTACACGATTACTCTTGATAGACTCACATGTTTGATTGTGAAGCTTAGGCCAATTCCTATGAAATTTCGAAACAAAATTCCTAGAGCCTTCACTAACTTGGATAGAAGTGCATGGTCATTAAATAACGAGCTTATATAATACACATTAAGAAAATGTTATGTGCGAGTTTGATAAATGAGATAGAGGTCAAGATAATGAGTACTCTTGTTGAGTAAGAATTCTACTTGCTATGCAAATGTTCAAGTCGTATACATCTTTATTTATGCACAACCTTAGAAACGTTTAACGTTACTTTTGAAACAATTTCAAATTCATTTGGGGGATTGTTAGAAATAAAAGGTATAGTTGGAAAATGGAAGGAATAGTTAACTTGAAATTGGTAAGAAATAAGCCTGAGTAAGAAATCATGTGTGAAAATATGAATTTGAAAAAGTTCTTTAAAGTCCCACCTTGGAAGGAGATCACACTATATTAGCGTTTATATAATGTAGGATGACCTCTTAGGACGTGTTCCAAGGAAGTACATATTTTTGTTAAAATAGAGAGAATGTGCCATCAAAAACCATCAATGACGTATTTTTGTTAACCTTTACATTAACTGCGTTTAACCAAGACTTCCCACATTTTCCTTGCTGACCAAAACTTCCTATTTCTTGCTGACCAAGCCACCTTCAAAAATTGGTAAGTTTCACTCTGCTCATCCCTCTTTTTCTCTTTCAGGTATGAAATTTCTCTGTAAAAAGAAGCATTTGCACCTCATGTTCTCCACTCCAAATTCAATATTAATCGAAATCTTTTTTGTCTTTCTTGTCTCCACGTCATCTATACTTTTGTTTTTCAGTTTTATTTTCAAGTGGTTGTTTTGCGTCTAATACGGCGAATATTCATACTAGATACTACAACTAGTATTCATACCTTATGTGGTTGATCTTTGTCCTATTAAAAGATGTATTTTGATAGATTATCTATTGTACGGTAGTAATCGTACAATTAAGAACTTATCTTTTATTTTGAAGAGGCCGTGGTTTATTATCTGCCTTGTACAATTTTTTAATTGGGTCGCAAAACGTTTTAAAGAGAACCCCTAGTATGCGATTTGTCCTGGTAGTTTCAAAATCTTAAAATACACCTTTGGCCTTCACTATTAAGCCTAAGATAATTATATACCAAATATTTGCTATGATTAAATGAAGCCAAGCAAAAGAAGGCAAGAGTTTATTTTCTAATCACACAAAAACAGAAATCATTCTTCAAATAACAATCAGATACCAATGCTTTGTTGACTATAATTTTCAACAAAGCAAATGGAAAAGATCCTACTTTTAGCTATAGAAATTAACATAACTTTTGTCCTTGGAATATTGGCCCCATGTCATAGCCTTACAATTCAATAGTTTCCACTCTTCCACCAAGTTTCCACACATGCAAATTTTGCCTTCAAGGAAGCATCAAAGCTACTACACACTTTGGTCACAACCTCTTAACAGAAAACCTAACAGAAAGTTAGTTAAGTAGTTTCTAATTGCTATAAAATCCATTCACACCATCTTCATCTTTCAATTCTGTTACATTCTCTTATTACATTCAAACCACAACTTTTCCACCATGAAAAATAACAAAGAAGCCTCTCTTTATACCATTGATCTTGATGATTCATCTCTGAATCAAGCTTATGAAACAGCAACTGCATTCTTTGCAATTCTTGGCGAATGGATGATCTTTGTCCTCGCATGTTCCATCTCGTTATTCTTCATTCCTCTAACTCCATCTTTCACACTCCATTCAGCAACTTCAACCGTTCTCAATGTCACCAATGAAAAAACCTTCGCAGCCAACTTGGGCTTCGAGTTTCTCGCAGAAGATTCCAACCCCATTGGAAGCACCATCCACTATGACTCTCTTGATGTCTCCCTCTTCCATCATCAAGAAAAGCTTTCGGTCTTCTCTCTTCCGCGTTCTTTTTACAACGAACCCGCATTAGGTTCAACTCAAGAAGCAAAGTTCAGTAACGTGTCTATGAAGGTTGACGAATGGAACGTCGCGAATGATGATCGCAGCCACGGAAAGTCTTGCTGGTTTGTGTATTTGGATTTATTTTTCAGTGCTAATGCGAGATACGAGCAACCAATGTGGCCGGTTATGAAAGACAAACTTGAAGGTCATTGTGGAGAACTGAAAGTTGAAATGTGTTCTTCTGGTTCGAGCACGGTGGTTAACTCGCTTCGCGCGCCGTGTGATGTTTATAGTGATCTGGTGACGAAGGTTAGGATCGCATTGTTTGGAATGTTGATCTTTCTTCTTGTAACTGCTGTGGCTGTTCCACTTGTTGTTGAGTATCTTGTTGAATCTTAGGTTTCATTTTTCTTCTTCTAGGAATTGTATATTTGGTTTCTTTCATTCTGTCATGGATTTCAATTCCATGTGTTAGATATGTTGTAGAGTTTCAGTTTTTTTTTTGAGTCATGAAGGTGTAATAGAGATAGCAATAGTAAAAGTGTTGCATGTGTTTGTTCTAAATAATACTCGAGAATAAAATTGTTCTCTTACATCTTATTACCATCAAAACAGAAATTAGAGATCACTGTTCTTCAAAACATTTTATGAGATAAAGTATTATAAAGGATCAGACTAAAAAATTTCCCTTATGAATATGTCAAAAATATTATTTAAATGATGCATGAAAATAATATTTTTCCATAATAACCAGTGGCACTCCTCTTAAAATTGGTTTTGTTTAAAACATTTTAAGAAATACTAGACTAAATTATCTCCTTTTCAAATCAAATATTTTTCTCCTTATTTTATCATTAAACAAAAAGAGTAGTAAATATATTTGAGAAGTCATTAAATAATTTAAACGAGAAAAATGTCAATCAAAGAAGAATACCAACAAATCATATAACAATATATTCTTGCTTAATACTATTTGAAGAAATTTCCCTCTAGTTAATCAGGTGAGATCAATTATTCTATTTGTTAAGAGTAGGGTTGACAATAAATCGAATTAATTCAAAAATAGTTTGGAATTCGGTTCGATAATTAAATCGTTGAAATAAATTCATGAATCAAATGAGTTGAATATGAGTGAAAAAACTAAATTTGTTAACTAAGTCTAAATGAGTTGAACTTGAACTATACATAGTTTGATTCGTTAGGTTCATGAGTCAACTCGATTATATATGGGAAGAATTACATTGTCTTTAAGAATATGTTTAAAGATTTACTCTAAATCTTAACCCTATATTTTCTTTTAATCTAATGGTGGAAAATATAGAGGGAGAGTTATTGATTTATTTTAAAAGTTGTGTAGTTTTTGAATAGTAGATTTTTGAGACAAAGTTGAATTCATATATGATAATTTTTATTTTATTTCAATATTTTCTTTTTAAAAAACTATTAATTTAAAATGTCAAATATGTAAAAAAAATTATACTATAAAAATGGCTTTTAAGTCCGTGAAGTAAACAAGTTGAACCTAACGAGGGGAACCGAGTTATTCGTGAACTTATAACGAGTCGAGTTTGAGTTTAAAAAAAGTTCGAGTCAAACTCGAACCGAGATTTGAGCTGAACCAATTCTTAATGAGTTGAGCTGAGCTGATGAGAGTTCGACTCGACTCATATCCAGTCCTAGTTAGGAGGTATTAGATGCCGTCCTTTTTCCTCGTTAGAAAAGTCTCCTTTTGTACTCGTTCACTCATCAATAGCTCTTAAAGGGATACCCCCTTCATATCCCATGTTTAAAGCAACCTTAAGTAATGACCGTTGTCTTCCCTAAGTAATGCTTCTTCCCTTAATTTTTGTAACTCCCATGCAATTATGGAGATGTTTCATAACTGTCATTTATGGTTGTTCATGTCACCTTCTGACACCCAACATCGGACCCAACTTGCTCATCCGCTAGAGTCATTACGTAACCAGATCTGACTTGCTCATGCCTTATAATAGTGTTCACCCTGACCGGGTTTCGACTTACCTAGGATTATGTTATCTGACTTGCCTACCCTTTAAACTCGGTCTATAAAAGCTCGGCCCTTCAGGAATTCCAGGATGTACATAAGCCCCCCGATGACAAGGTCTGGTTGGACTGAAGTGTTCATACAAGAAAATCTTAGAATTCCTTCTGCATTGAACCGATCACCTGTTTGGCGAGTTATCGTTGCTAGTGATTCAGTGATGAATATTTCTCTCTCTCCTTATCATGATGACTTTTTTTATGAGAATCCTAACTTGTCATCATTATTTTAGTTCGATACAACTTCCTGGCCGTTGTAAACTTATTTCAATAAAAGGACCCTTTCATTTGTTTCTTCACCAAATCTATTGACCCATCTTTCAAGTGATGCTGATGAGTTTCTTTTCGTTTCCTCAGTCAATCGCTCTTTTTGCAAGCTCAAGCCCCAGGTATTTTTCTCTTTCACCCTTTCTCTTTTTATTCTTTATAATGGTTATAATACAAGATTGTGATAATTTGGGAGAGCTCCCAATTTCCCTTACTGCTAATGAGAGAAGTAAAATCTGGAATGAATGCATGAGAGAGTGTGAGGGTCATGTGGGTCGAGCAGAGTTTGACTTGATTATTAGGAAAGTTAATGGTGAAATCCCCTCACCTAATAGTAAAACTGACTGAGAGTCTTCGTCATCAGGTCTCGTGGATATTCTGATGGAGACAATAGGATCTTTGATTGATAAAGAGGATCTAAGTTATGACTACAGTGTCATCGATGATAACTATATTTCGATGCTCTTATCTAATAATCAAGTTTCCTCCAGTGGTAATGAGGGGGATTTTGTGTTAGAACCTTGCGTTGTTGGTGAGAGAGTTTGTATTACTCAGCCAAGAGGAGTGTCCAATCAGTATTTTTATTTTTACACATGGGTAATCGAGGGTTTTAAAGTTCGTATTCCCTTTAGTGATTTTGAATCTAACGTGCTGAAAACCCTAAATATTTCCCCTTCTTAGTTACACTCAAATGGTTGGGGCTTTATCAAAGCTTTTAAACTCCTTTGTGAGGCGGTGGATATACCTCCCACCTTATGTTTGTTCTTCTCGTTCTTTGAGCTGAAGGGAATAGAAAAAGGAGGTTGGGTCTCCCTAAGTGGAATCCTAGGGAAGAGCTTCATTCAGGCTTATACTACTGTTGCAGTTAGAATATGATATCAAATTATTAATTAATTTGAATCGCATCTTTAGTTCACAACCGCTCTTTGATTTATCCGAAGGAAAAGGTCAAAAGAGGAAAACCTAATTTTGCATCGTAAAGACAATGCGGGGAGAGATCTAGGTAAGGGGTTGGTTAAGCTTAGGGAAGATACTAGCATCCTAAACTTCTGTAGTACTCTACAGGAACCTTTTTTTTACTGTATGCTTTTTTATTTTATTATCTGATTTAGGTATATATATTGAGCTAATAGACAGAGTGACCTAAAAGACCTAAGGGTTAGTCCTAAGTTTACTCGGCAAGACGTCGCATCTTGTGCCTACATATCCTGACGGGAATGGAATTAGAGTAATTGTAGTTCCCCTTGAAAGGGAGGTTAGAAACTTCTTGACTATGGTCAAGGTTTCAAGGGGAGTAAACGTATCTTAAGGACACGCTTACGTGGAGTTTTGAAACTCCTATTTCTATGTTGAATTTGTTAAATGAAATTAGGGTTAAATTAGGGATTCCACGGCGGGAAACCCTAAACAGAGTACAGTGACTCTTTGACCTAATGCTAGGGTAAAGGGTATTTTCGTCCATGGCAGGAAACCCTAAACAGAGTATGGCGACTCTTTGACCTAATGCTAGGGTAAAAGGTATTTTCGTCCACGGCGGGACGCCTAGGCTAAATAGGGTTTAGAAGCTGTTGAAACTGGGGTTATTGACTCGGTGGTCAAACGGCTAAACCTAATTCCTTCGGAGGGAAAATAACGGTAAAACATGCAAACATGGCAAGATATTATATGGCAGAAATTAAAATGCAGAAAGTAAAGAAAGCATCGCGACGATCACTCGCGTAAATTACAAATCCCTAAAAAAAGAAAGATAAAATGAAACCGCGACCATGGTGTCGCTTCCGCGAAAATAAGGTGCCGGCAAAACAGAAGAGTCGCCACCTTTCGTTATTTATCCCTCAGAACGGGAAAGGAAACGATCGGAAAAACCTGACGAAAAGGGTAAGACAAGGTCGTCGCAACCGTTGTCTGGGTTCGGGAGTCGGTTACGCAAGGGGAAGGTATTAGCACCCCTCACGTCCGTCGTACTCGACGGGATCCACGCTTGTTGTGTTTATATGACGAGTTGGTTTATCTATCTACCTATCAAGGCTGGCTTAAACAGAAAAGAAAATGACTCGGCAAAGCGTCGCGCTTTATGCCTACGTATTCTCATCAGAGAATGAGAAATCAGAGTCAACGTAGTTCGACCTACGACGGGTTATGGGAAAGGTGGCTCGCCAATACGTCAGTATTGTGCCTACGTACTCTCAACAGGTATGAGAGATCAGAGCTTACGTAGTTCGGGAAACTACGGCTTACGGGAATTCAGATTCATCTGTTTTAATCGAGTAGGGTTAAACAACAGTTCCAGTAGTTAGGGACAAAGCCTGTTTGCGGTGGCGCTGAAGTTTAACGACACTCTTTTCTTCAGAAAAGCTTTCTTTGAATTACGGGCCCACGGGGAAAAAAGGTTTGAAGTTTGTTTTCTGTCTTTTACGGAAGAACTGTTTTTTATGGTGTTTGCAATTTCAATCGCACTAAAGACTATGACCTGAGAGTGAATGCGTCGCATGTCACCCAAAGGGTACCATACTAAATATCCAGACTGTTGAAAAGAAGCTCTCCAACAATCCTTTCTCAGATAGCTTAAGACTCGTAATGTACGAAAGAAATCATTCATGATTACTGTATCTTAAGCTGTTTTAGAGATGAGAAGAGAACGGCTCAACTACGGGGAGACTATCAAGTCCTACTGTTGTCATGCCAAGGATTCATCCTATGATTGAGGTTTGAAACAGGGAACTCCTAGAAGTTATCATGCATAGGTTTCAACCTAAAGTTCTATCATCACTTCCTTATCAAAGGGAATGAGAGTCCTAAGGGATCATGTCAATGATAAACAGAAACAGATAAAGCATCAGCTTAAACAGTAAACATTAATCGACTGTAAAATGCATGCAATGCAAGTGAGGGAGGAAATGTGTATGGGGCAGCAGCCTCCATAAGCTCATATCAACCTCAAGCCAGAATGAATAACAGTAATCATACTGAAGATATAACAACATACTATCAAGCAATAACAGTAAACTGCAATCATACAGATAAAATAAAATCATGCTATCAAGCAAAATAAACCACATGGGTAAGGGAGTTGGGCTCTACTGAATACCCGCAAGCAAAGCCATACAGTAACAATACAAGCAGAGGGAGCAACTCAACCTCTAGTGCAATCATGCTCCTAGATTAAAGTCTAGATATGAACTTATTCTAATGCATCAAGCAAATCAAACAAGGCATATCAACACAGAAAAGAAAACAGACAAGAAAGCAGATCAACAACTCCCTCTCTCTTCCAAGCCTCAGCTCTTCTGATAGCAACTCAGTCTTCAGACCTCAATCACTCTTGACAAATATCAATTTGCTTCTCCAGGTTTCAACCCTTCAACATAAGTTTCAACTTAATATTCTTCTTCAAGCTTCAGCTCCTTAATCAGCTCCACCTTCAGGCTTCACTTTTAACCACAAGTATCAACTTGATTCCTTCAGGATCTCCAAGCTTCAAAGTAAGTATCAACTTATCCTTTGTCTTCAAGCTTCCAAGCTCTCTTTGCTCTACCAGTATCAACTTGGTCTTCTCTTCTTACAAGCTTCAGCTTCTTAGAGTAATCTTCAATCACTTAGAAGTGTCAACTTCATCCTTCAATTCTTTAAGCCTCAGCTCTTCATTCAGTCTTTATTAGATCTTCAAGTATCAACTTGTTCTTCTTGCTCTTCCAGCTTCAGCTACAATGGCAATACTCAAGGAATCATCCTCTTCCATACTCTTAAATGAAGTCTTCATCTTCACACTCAAGCCCAACATCTTCAAGATACTCAAACCAAGAGAAATCACTTAACAGGATAAGCTAGGATATTAAACTGCTTATTGACCACCAAAGGTGACCTATAAGGGTTCAACATCAAAGGAATGGTTCCCTCAAAAGTTATACTTCCTAGGCACAATCACTTATCCCTCTAAAGGAGAGAGGTGAATACCATGGAAGGACCTTGAATCATGGGGAAGAATGGAGGTGAAAGGTACCATCCATGTTTAATAAAGAAATTAGCTAGGTCTAAGCTCTACTTAATTCCTAACCCTAAAACAACAACAAAACAAACAAGGCTTCAAGCTCTCAAGCTCCTTCTCAACTTCAAGTCTTATACTATGCTCCTCCATGCTCCTCAAAGCAAGACCAAGCCCACCAAGCCAAGCAAAAACCCACAAAGCAAGGCAAAATAAAATACAAGCCCACAAGGGCAACACAAACAACAATCAACTACAAAAATCAACTAAAAATAGCATACTATTATATTAAAATCCAATATAATTTATAAGGTATCCTATATACCTACCCTTAATACCCTATATGTCCCAATATCTATCTTGACCTCAAAACCCAAAATTCTAGTGTTATTGTGGACCTATGTTAAGGATTGACCTAAATCTACACAACCTAAAGTCATCTAATCAAAACTAATCAAAAATTAATCACAAAATTATGGAATAAATCCAGAGGGGAGCTAAAGTCCTAATCTAACTATCCTAAAAAGAATGGCCTAAAAATTCAAAGGGAACTAGCTAAACAAAATTCTACAAATCTATGCATCAACATAAAAAGGAACTAAAAGCTATTAAAAGAGAAAATACACAAAAAATATTAAAAATGCATGAAATGCAAATATTTTTATTTTATAATTTTCTAGACATTAATATGAAATAGGATAAAAAATTCCCATGCAAAAATCATCATTTTTCTATTTATTATGATTTTTCAAAGATTAAAGAAACATAGAGAAAAAGAAATTAAAATATGAAAACATTGGTGCAGATAGCAACTATATGCAGTTCAAATCATGACTGGGCTGGAAATGGGGGTACATAAAGCAATGCGCGCCAGGCCCAATTTGCATCAGAAAATCAATTCAAAAAATATAAAGAAAAAGAAAAGGACACGGTGCAAAGAGTAAAGAAATTCAGTTCAAAATGCAAATGGGCCATGGATGGGGGTGTGGTTATCAAACTCAACTAAAGCCCAAAACTTCAAGTTTAATGAAACGCTGCATTTAAGCTCTTTAGAACTTCCCTCTTCAAACGTGAGATTAAACCTCATCCTTCAGATCCACACCCAGTCAATGAGTTCACGCATGATCCAACGGCTAACACGTTATCTTCTTCCTCCAGCCATGAAAATGGAGGGAAAGCTCCATAGTTGCAGAGCTCAAATACCTAGCTCGAACTCCCTCCAAACTCAACCAAAATCCATGGTTCAAAGTCCTAACCTGTTCTAAATTCCATGCTGATCACAACCATGGCCTTAAAATCAATTGAAATGCCATAAATCTCTGAACCCGATCCAAGATCAAAACTATGCTCAAACTTCAATTCTAACAATTCTTGAAATTGATTACCTCAGAATGATCACCACCTCACACTGGTTAAATCTTGATACTAAACTCATGTTATACTTCACTAAATCTCGTGTTCTTGATCAAAACAAAAATGGTGTCATCAACTCAAACTTCATCAAATGATCTCAAACTTCCCAGAATCCATCTCCTACTTGTCTCTAACCATTCTAACCTAACAATTCTATCTAATCATGCTTAAATTATGGTGTAGAAGAAAAGTTACAAACCTGTCAAATCTTGATTATCAGATAGGGAAAACCTCCACTTCAACCTCTCAAACTCTTCAGAAACCTTCCTTGATTGATGATAAAGCTTCTGTTTGCAAAAGATTCGATCAAAGAAGCATGAATCTCCAAACCCGATTGTGACTTGCAGCCTCCAAAATCCAAAATCTAACTCTTCAATTCTTCATGATCTTGCCCTCAATTTGGTATGCACACATTCAGTGTGATCAATGGAAGGTGTTGGGATTGAAAGAAGCAATGAAAATGGTGTGGAATGAAGAATTTGATTTCAACTTGCAATGGAAGAAATTGAAATGGCTATCTCACTCTCCTCTCTAATCTCTCACCAACCTTGCATCTGAGCAAGTTCTAATCCATATATAGAATGCATTGGACCTCTCTAGATCCTTCTGGAATCATCCAATGAGAATTTGGGATTCTCATGCCATTATTTTTTGATTTCATCTCATCTCACATGCCATCTCATGCTATGCCTCTTGCAACAACTTGTTCTGACCTGAAAATATCCTTAGATGAGATATATGATGTGTTAAGATACTTTACTAGCTTGTACACTGCCTTTCCTTGTGTTTTGCATATGTACCTTAATATGCAAGCAATCATTTTCCAAAGCAAGTCCATGATCTAACCCTTAAATCAAAAAAGTGGATGAACCATTGTTTTTAAAATGCTTTTTAGAGTCAAAATGACCTATTACATACCATGGTTTGGATGTGTAACTTGGAAATTTCAATTTCCAACTTTGACTTATTTAACTTATGCCTCCATTTTAAGTCATTTTTACCATTTTGAGCTACAAGCCTTTTCAACATATAATGACCTCCTCACTAGCCTTAAAACATCATTTTAAGCAAGTCTGATGTTGAAGATTTTTCCATTTGAAGCTTGGAAATAGGAGTTATGTCCTTATGCTTGAAATGACCTGTAATCTCCAAATGACCAAAATGCCCTTGACTTGTCAAAGCCATAACTTGAGTTCTACAAATCCTATCAAGGACTTCTAGTACTCTATAGAAAGCTAAGAAGATAAGGAATAACATTCATGTTGATCAAAAGTTCATAGGAATCATCCTTCTTGGGAAAACGTTTGATGCAAGTTGGGTGACTTTCAAGGCCCTAGATTCACATACCTCAGATGACCTGTAACTTGTCAAAGTCATAACTTGAGCTCTACAAATCCTATCAAGGACTTCTAGTACTCAAATTAAAGCTAAGAGCAATCTCTACAACATTAATTTTGGGGGTAAGATGAGATGACAATCACATCTTGAGCTAAACTGCCTTGAAGATAGGGGTCAAACTAGGGGATTTTACACTGTCAAGTCTTAGAAACCCTAGCTTAAAACTTCTCAAACTCTTCAATCATGATGAGTTGACCTTGGAATCATCCTTATAGAATCTCAATGCATCAATCCATGATCACATGGCTCTTGGATTAGGTCTCAACCCTCTCCCAATCATCAGTTGACCTAGGGTTGACCCAGTCAAACCCTAATTACACCACTCATGGCTAGGTCTTCTTATTCTTGCACAATAACCTGTCTAGGCTTCATGATGGCTTTCAAGACATCTCATGAGCTCTCTCAAGGCTTCAAGTTCATATTCATGGCTTCAGAATCATCTGAGGAGCTCCCACACAACTCTCAAGTTAGGAGGCACACAACCTTGGTTTCAACCAATCTCTCTGAGGATCTCTTAACTTCTCTGACAAAGATATCAACCCTTGAACACTTGAGTAACCTTCTTGTCTAGCTTCATAGTCTTGATTGTTACTCATACCTCTTGATCTCCTGCATACATATCAATGAGATGCAAATGATAATGCTAATGTGAATGAAATAAAACATGAGCTAGGTAAAGAAATGTTGGTCAAATTTTGGGGTGCAACAGCTGCCCCTATTCAAACGGCTTGGACCTGACTGGGTGAGAAGCGAACGACTCTCAACCAATCAAGGTATGAGACGGTTGAATACCGACAAACCCGGAAATTTGCCAACTGCACAAGTACACGGTACTCTGATGGGAACACATCTTCGAAAACTGAAATATTAGCTGCACGGCAACTAGCTGGGGAATTGGTCACACGGTAACTAGTGATACATGGTCGATCATGCCGTCAGGCATCAGGATTCTTCGGGACTCATCAGGTCACCGATCACGTTAATCATGCCATCGGGCATTCAAAGAGAACTTTCGGGCATCAGTCGGACTCCATCAGTAAGTCGGGAATAGAATTCTCGGTCAATCATGAACCGCTCGGGGATATCCAAATTTCTGCCATCAGGCACTCCGCATCAGCTGAGAGGACTGCTTCGTTAATACGGTCGGACTTCAATCATCAAGTCTTCAAGGGAAGTTTCAACTTCGCTGTTCGGAAACCCGCTGGGGATGACGCACCTCCGCTGGGGACTCTGGAGAACTATCGAGTAACTCTGCTTCGGGGATCCAGGAATCATTCTGGATGAATCAATTCTGCTGAGGACTTCAAGAATCATCTTGAACAAGTAACTCTGCTGGAGATTTCAGGAATCATCCTGAACGGATACTCTGTAGGGGATTTCAGGAATCATCCTGGGCAACCTTTGCTGGGGACTCTAAGCATCAACTTGAGCAAACAACTCTGGCGACTGCACTAGGGATTTTAAGAATCATCTTTAACAATCAACTTCGCTAGGAATTCAAGAATCATCTTGATCAAGCGACTTTGCTGGAGAATTCAAGAATCATCTTGAGCAAGCGACTCCGTCGGGGAGAATTCAAGAATCATCTTGATCAAGCGGCTCTGCGGGGGATTCAAGAATCATCTTGGTCAAGCGACTCCGTTGGGGAACACCTGCAAAACAAGAACGGTGACGACCTAGCTCATGTTTAGTATGCATATGCTTCGACAATGGTGCAATGCTCCACACGGCGGAAATGCTATGCGTTTATGATAAATGCTATGCAATCATGCAAAACTGCGATCCCGTCAGCAAAATAAATGCTGAAGGGAGAATCCTCCTGTCAAGGAGAAAGAACCACTCAGATAGGGGGAAGGATCATACTGCTGAGGAGAAAAAGTCACACCAATCTCAATTGGACGCTGTAGGGAAGTGAACTTCAGTTGACTGCCACAGGGGAACGAAGCTCTACGAGAACCTGGACCTGCCGAGGAAAGCGATGTCAATCGCAGAAATAAACTGCCCGGCATTCGCAACCAGACCCTCCTGGAGATAATGACTCCGGTGGGGAAATACAGCATCAGCTGTTCCGCTGGGGGAAAACCAATCATGGCCCGAACGGCTTCCAAGGACTCGGCTCTCTTGGGGAACTGCAAACTCGACTGGGGAAGAAGAAATCATCCTGCTTCGGGGGGGAGTACGACTCTGTGGGGAATCTCAATTCCGCTGGAGACTTCAGTCTTGAACTATCAACTACTGCACACTTCAGTGAATAGTCTCCTACGAGACCTGCACTTGTGACCCGGTGCTGGGGGATGAACACACGCTTCGGCGCCTGACTCAGCTGGGGAGATGCCGCTCCTTCAGGATACATCTGATTGGGGAGAATCTTCTCTGCTTGGGGAGACATATCAATGCTCATGACCTCACGTTCAGACTCCGCGGGGAGAGGTTGCTGAACCTTGTTGGAGGGGAGGAATCATCCTGCTCGGGGACGCGTACGGCGTACTGCCTGGAATCTGCTACACCTGTAACAACACAAACAAACAGACAAGATACCCTTCTCAAAGGGACCTATCAAGGTTATTATCTTGTGGCAATGTCTAAGTAATTCATTGTTTCAACAATCAGTGGCCTAGGCCAGTAAGTTTATGTATGCGCATTTTGTCAAAAACATCGGCGTTCTTTTTCGCAAACAAAACAGATAAATGCTAAACAGACAACAAAATTGCTGAATAGTATACATTTTATTGATAACAAACCCCTGAATGGGTAAAAATGTTTTACAACAGATGCAAGCTCCTGGAATGAGGAAGCCGCGCAAAATAAAACATAAATATACATCAGTATATACAAATGTCGGCAACGAGGCGTAGACGAACACCATGAGTTGATCCCTTTATGACCCACTCGACTTCGATACTTCACCGACGCTTCAGCTTCAGAAGAGATTGATTCAGATAAACGGCCCTCAGGTCTTCCAAACCATTAAACAATGAAAGTCCACACGCGGAACGCATTCATTTGCTTTTCAAATCCCTAACTTTTGCGTGAACCGCCCTTTGCGGGTTTTCAGTTCATCGGGATACCCTTTTTTGCCAAAGTCGCCCATCCGGGTTTTCGACTTTGCGGGTGTACATTTTTTCAATTTATATCCCTAATTTTTTCCCGAACCTTTTTCCTTTTTTATGGTTCGCCGGGATGCCCCATTTTTGCCTGGACTCTCTTTTTACTGTCCAGCGGGTCGCTTTCAAGAAAAGTATTTTTTAACTGCGTCCGCGTTCACCGGGGATGCAAAATCTTCACCATCCATCGTGGATAACAACAAAGCTCCTCCCGAGAAGACCTTGCTGACGACATACGGACCTTCGTAATTGGGAGTCCACTTGCCCCGGTGATCGGAGTGTGGAGGAAGAATCTTCTTCAGGACGAGATCACCCGTCTGAAAGCTTCTAGGACGCACCTTCTTATCATAAGCTTTCTTCATTCGGCTTTGATATAAAACGACCATGCGCAATCGATGCCAACCTCTTCTCGTCCATCAGGATGAGTTGGTTCAGTCGGTTCGTAATCCATTTTGCCTCATCGAGCTTCACATCAACCAAAACTCGCAAAGAAGGGATCTCCACTTCTAACGGTAGGACAACTTCCATACCGTACACCAAGGAGAAAGGAGTTGCCCCGGTTGACGTACG
Source organism: Lathyrus sativus (assembly GCA_963859935.3). Lineage (NCBI taxonomy): Eukaryota > Viridiplantae > Streptophyta > Magnoliopsida > Fabales > Fabaceae > Lathyrus > Lathyrus sativus. The sequence continues at coordinate 479,370,629 of OZ012741.1, read as the reverse complement.
TACCGTGGTACGATAACCGTGCAGTGCAAACGGCAGCATCTCGTGCCAATCTTTGTAGGTCACAACCATCTTCTGAACAATCTTCTTTATGTTCTTATTGGCCGCTTCAACGGCGCCATTCATCTTCGGCCGGTAAGGAGATGAGTTGTGGTGTTCAATCTTGAAACTCTGGCACAGCTCCTTCATCATCTTGTTATTCAGATTCGAACCATTATCAGTAATGATCCGCTCGGGAATCCCATATCGACAGATGATGTCCCTCTTTATGAATTTAGCCACCACCTGCTTGGTCACATTAGCATATGAGGCTGCCTCCACCCACTTGGTGAAGTAGTCGATAGCTACTAGAATGAAGCGATGACCGTTAGATGCGGTAGGCTCGATCTTGCCTATCATGTCAATGCCCCACATGGAGAACGGCCACGGGGAGGACATGACATTTAACGGGCACGGCGGCACGTGAATCTTATCAGCATAAATCTGGCATTTATGACATCTCTTCGCGAATTTAAAGCAATCCGATTCCATCGTCAGCCAGTAGTATCCTGCTCTCAGGATCTTTCTTGTCATAGCATGCCCGCCGGCGTGCGTACCAAATGTGCCTTCATGGACTTCTTCCATGAGCATGCTCGCTTCTTTCTCATCTACACATCTGAGTAGCACGAGATCGTGGTTTCTCTTATACAACACTCCATCAGGATTGAGATAAAAATTTCCAGATAGCCTCCTCAGAGTCTTCTTATCCTGGGTTGACGCACCCGCAGGATACTCCTTAGTCATAAGGAAAGTCTGGATGTCATGGAACCATGGCTTGCCGTCGGAGGCTTCCTCGATTGCAAAGACGAATGCAGGTCTATCAAGACTGGAAATGACAATACTCGGAGCTTCATTCCAAAAATTGACCTTATACATCGAAGCCAACGTAGCTAAGGAATCAGCCATCTGATTTTCTGCTCTGGGCACATGATGGAGTTCCACTCGATCAAAGAACGGAAGCAGCCTTCTGGCATAGTTCATGTACGGCACCAAATTCGATTGACGAGTCTCCCACTCCCCTTTAATTTGGTTGATTTCAAGCGCCGAATCACCATATACATCTAGGTTCTTGATTCTCAAATCAATTGCTTCTTCTAGACCCATAATGCATGCTTCGTACTCCGCTTCATTATTGGTGACCGGAAACGTCAGTCTCGCAGTAAACGGGATGTGGGATCCATAGGGAGTCGTGATGATCGCCCCAATGCCACTTCCGTAGGAATTAACCGCCCCGTCAAATATCAATTTCCACTGGGATTTCCTATCTGGCCCCTCGTCGGGAAACGGTTCTTCGCAATCCTTCGCTTTGAGAAACATGATATCCTCGTCAGGGAATTCAAATTTCATCGGCTGATAATCCTCGATCGGCTGCTCGGCTAGGTATTCAGACAATACGCTACCCTTGATGGCCTTCTGGGAAACGTACTGAATGTCATATTCCGTCAACACCATTTGCCATCTGGCAATCCGGCCCGAAAGCGCTTGCTTCTCGAAGACATACTTGATCGGATCCATCTTCGAAATTAGCATGGTTGTGTGATTGAGCATGTACTGTCGTAAACGTTTGGCAGCCCAGGCTAGTGCACAACACGTTTTCTCCAGCATCGAGTAACGAGATTCACAGTCTGTGAACTTTTTACTCATGTAGTAAATGGCATGCTCCTTTCTGCCCGTCTCGTCGTGCTGACCGAGAACACACCCCATACTATTCTCAAGAACTGTCAAGTACATGATTAATGGCCGTCCAGCCACTGGGGGTATCAAGATTGGAGGTTCATGTAGATACTTCTTTATCTTATCGAATGCCTTCTGACAATCCTCATTCCAGATAATCGCCTGATCTTTCTTTAAAAGCTTGAACATCGGTTCACACGTGGCAGTGAGCTGAGAGATAAACCTTGCAATGTAGTTTATTCTGCCCAAGAAACCACGAACTTCTTTTTCTGTTTTTGGCACTGGCATTTCTTGTATCGCTTTTATCTTCGCAGGATCAACCTCGATGCCTCTTTCCATCACGATAAACCCCAGTAACCTTCCGGACCGTACTCCGAAAGTACACTTGTTAGGATTTAGCCTCAACCTGAATTTCCTAAGCCTCTCAAAAAGCTTCAGCAAATTGACCAGATGTCCTTCCTCCGTTTGGGACTTCGCAATCATGTCATCAACATAGACTTCAATCTCATGATGAATCATGTCATGAAACAAAGTAACCATTGCTCGTTGGTAAGTAGCCCCTGCATTCTTCAGGCCGAAAGGCATTACCTTGTAGCAAAATGTTCCCCAGGGAGTAATAAACGTAGTTTTCTCCATGTCCTCCGGCGCCATCTTGATCTGATTGTAACCGGAGAAGCCATCCATGAACGAAAATACGGAGAACTGAGCTGTATTGTCGACCAACACATCGATATGAGGCAGCGGGAAATCATCTTTAGGGCTCGCCCTATTCAAGTCCCGATAATCGACGCACATGCGTACCTTACCGTCCTTCTTCGGTACAGGCACTATGTTGGTGACCCACGGAGGGTAAGTAGTGACCGCTAAAAAGTCAGCATCAAGCTGCTTTTGCACTTCTTCTTTGATTTTAAACGGCCATATCTGGTCGCGTCCTCCTGAGCTTCTGCTTAACGGGAGGACAATCTTCTCGCAGCGGCAAGTGATGGACCACGATGTCAGTGTCAAGTCCGGGCATGTCCTCGTATGACCAAGCAAAAATGTCACTATACTCTCGAAGCATCTCGACCAATCTCTGCTTGACATCACTCCGCAATGCAGCCCCTATCTTGACGTTTCTGACGAGTTCTTCAGAACCCAGATTCACAATCTCAATCTCCTCCTCATGAGGCAGAATAACTTTCTCTTCTTGTTTCAACAAGCGGGCCAACTCTTCAGGAAGGTCTTCGTCTTCATCAATCTCTTCTTCGGCTTGATAGATCGGGCAATCGAAGTCGAAGTGAGTCGTAGAAGGTCCAGAGTCGATGTCATCTGTTATGTGGATCTCTTCACTTGTCATCTGGATGATATCCTTGACGGACCAATTGTTGAGGCCCTCGCCTGGCTTGCTTGGCTGGATCCAAGAGTCGAGGTCACAGTCGCTGTCTCCGCTGTCTTCAGACACCGCGTTGATGCTTTCGAAAATCACTCCGCCACTAGTAAACTGGACCGACCCTTTACCGCGCGACGCACTGCTAGAAGAGGAAGAAGCTTCAGCCCCAGGAGAATATCCCAACCCAAACTTATCTTGCTTGTTAGGTATCTCCAAAATTCGCCCCCAGCCTGGGGTAGATCCGGCCTGAACAACAGCCCGAGCTTCCTTGAATGAGGAAAGAGTCATCTCTGGCTTTTCAGTGACTACGGGAGCTACGTCCTTCACTTTGACAGCTTCGAACGCTTGGCATAAAGTCCTCATGGATTTCTCCATCCATCTCAACATACTTGAAGGACGACAAATGACTCACCATTATATCTTCCTCGCCACACACGGTTACGATGCTACCCCCGACAGCATATTTGAGTTTCTGGTGCAACGTGGAGGTCACGGCTCCAGCAACATGGATCCACAGCCGGCCCAAGAGACAACTGTAGGCAGGCATGATGTCCATGATATAAAAGACCGCGTCGAACGTTTCCGACCCGGACCTGGATTGGCAGGGTCACCTCCCCGAAGACGTGGCGTTTGATCGCGACTTTCTATGTCTAATACAACCTAACTGCAAGTGCACAGTCTATCGCGTAGTAATAATAGATATCCGATCCCACAGGGACTCGTAATCAAACTAGTGTTCTCGGGAGTTACTATGTTTAGCTAGGGTAGAATATGTTTAAGGGAATAAGATTGTCACTAAAAGGGAAACTAAGACGGTTACTTAGATTATAATTGATTGAATCGATATGCAGTAATTGTGTTCTTCAGGGATTTGACAAGTTACCGGTGTATGAAATAATTTTCAAAGTTCATTTAAGCAGAAAGTGATGATTTGAAGACTCTCGCCTCACGATGGTTATTGACGCTAATCATAATTCTAAGGGGCAAACGTACACTTTCGTATCCCATTCGGGTTAAAATTATTTTTTGGAAATCTCTAAGTTCTAATTCATTTTAAAGTGCTTTCGCTGTTATTAAAACGAATGACTCGTGTTTACTATCTGATCTTACCACAGCTTTCGCTTGTTGGTTCGTATCTTAATTAATTTCCCACTTTCGTGGCAAAACTACTTTTAAATAAGTTCTCGCTTTCCGCGACGAAGTTTATTCAGTAAATTAATTTTAAACACTCAGACCATAAATTACTTTTGAAAAGACAATTTTCAACCAGTTATTATCAAATCCCTTTCGAATTATTACTACATATCGATTACTTAAATTTAGCTAGACATGGATTTGGGAAAGATGAAACATAAATAAAAACAATAAATAATAATATGCATTATAATAAAACTGGAATTACGATTGAAATGAGAAACCTGTAAATATTCCAATTGGCCTTTGGGCAGATCCTCCACAGATGTTGGCAGGATTCTGGTCTTTATGCCAATTTGGTCGTACAATAGAAGTAGAAATTATGGAAGAATGAAAATAATGCAGAAAAAGTAAAGAGAAACAAATAAGAATATTAAAGCTGGAAAGGTATGCTCTGGAAAATAAATTTTGGCAGCACTTCGTGGTATCAATGCGGCTCTCTCTCTGAGGTCCCCTTCTTCCCCCTTTTATAGAAATGGAATTCTAACAGTTATAACTTGAAGAGGGTGGACTTTGAGGCAGAGAAATCAGGGAGTAGTGGTCCACTATTTGGGACTTGGAACTGCTTCTTTAACGTGCAATTGAAGTGGGGCATTTTTGCCTGCATGACGGTCGTCACAAGGTGTGACGGTCGTCACCCGTGTGACGGTCGTCATGGAGCTGTGACGGTCGTCACAGCTGCAAAAACAGCCTTCTGCGCTTTTCATGATGTTTTCACTCTTTTTTCGTCCATATTTCATCTGAGATTGCTTCTTTTCTTCATAATGCTTTGTTTAGACGTGATCATCAAATACCTGCAAAACATCAGACAAACAACACGGAAACAACCCGAAATCGGATCGAAAACAGTTAAACTTTAGTCGAATTATGCATCAACATATATATACGATTTCGTGTTATCAAACTCCCCTAAGCTTGAATCTTTGCTTGTCCTCAAGTAAAACATGAAAAAGTCGGCAAGCACGAGGCAGCTTTCTTCGTTCGCAGAGTTGGGAAAAACCGGGATTCTTGGTAAGAACAAGACGAGTATCATGACGACACTGGACTACAAGTCTTCGGAGGTCTCCTTTTTATGCAAATCGGTCCCCAGTCATGCTACTGTAGCTTGGTGTCAAGGTTCTCCGCGGCAAGTTCACCCCCGTTTGTTCTAGCGCAATCACATTAAGCCCGTTGTCCGTACACTTTCATGGCAAGTCGACCTGTTAGTGAATATGATCTCATTTCTGTTTTTGATCTTCTTCATTGATCATAAGCTTATGTCATTGATTTTTCAATGAGTTTTCGTGCCGTTGGGCTAAATGCTCGGGTGAGGAGCACCTAACTTAGAAGGAAACGTGTCTTATATTTTTGGGCTATTTAGCTCTCTTTTCATGATTTTTCATCTTTTTGGAGATCATACACTTATCTGCATCGGTCGCTTGCTTAGAAGTGTTTTAGGATGGTGCTGACTGCTAGTATAAACTACTTAGGGTTGAGTTTGCGTAGACGCTTGAGACTTTGGTACACGTAGGTAGTGAAACCGACTCGCATAAATCGGAGATCTAAGGTGTCAGGACGGTACTGGTTTTGTTAGAACTGTCGTTTCCTCGGAGTTTCGAAACTTGTTTTGAACTCGGGGTGCGTTCTCGTGGTGTTTTTTTTTTGCTTTTGAGGAACGAACGAAAATTTTTGTTTACGTTGAATAATGTGGGGATGTTTGCGTAACGGCGAAAGGATATATAAACGAGCTTTATTTGCTAAAAATAGAAAGTGTTTAAATAGAAATTACGAAATTCAAAGTACAGAGGAATGGAAATAAAGGCTCTGCTCCCACACTATCTCAATCAGTGTCCCCACTGATTTTTGAAGCATGCGAAAGGGAGATACAACTGAAATGAAAGTACAAATAAACTGGAAATATAGTAAACAAATAAGGAAAGATGGATGACTAGTCACGTCCGCTGCCTCGGTCACGTCCATGCTGGCGTCCTCTGGCTCTGGCAAGGGCTACTCGGTCCTCATAACTCATAGCTCCTGTGTGGTAGACGGTGTCCCGGAGTCCTTCGACCTGCAAAGTCAGATTCGCCAGGTTCTCAGTAATGGTAGCTTGGCCGGTTTGAAGTTGTTGCATTTGAGTCCGGTGCCAAGCTTCGAACTGGTCTGCTCGCTGATTCTGCTGCTGCAGCATAGCGAGTATCTGGGCCTGCTAGTCGAGAGAGCGGCGGAGGTCCTCTTCGGTGTAGTCGGGCATTGGACGATGGCGGCGGCGGAGAGAGGATGTACCTTCGGAAGGAGGAGGCTGCGATGCCTCCGGGTGCTCGGACCTGTCCAACTCAGCTTGGATTTCATCGTCAGAACCTTGGGTGTGGTCCTGAGTAGGAACAGCGACAGCAGGAGGGGCAGTGAGGTCAAATAACCAGTTGGTACGATCCTCTGGGTGTGTGCGGGTACGTGATGGAAGGATGATGCTTCGGACGGTTTTGCCACGCACTACCGGATGGTACTTGCCGTCAGCTCTGGAGCGGATAAGGTGAGAGGCTCTGCAGTGGTCGGTGTCAAGGAACACCGAGGGGATGGAATGGAGGTTCTGGAGGCGGTCACCGAGGTTCAGCCCAAGTTTCAATGGCAGTGACAATCCCGCCAAAGTAAAATGGCTTAGAGCCACGGTTACAGTTGACCTGAATGTGAGCCAGGAGGAACGGGGCGGCATTGACAGGCTCGTTATTGAAGACGCAGTGGAGGAAGAAGAGCTCTTTCAAGTTCACCTTATGGTTGCTGTCCCTGGCAAAGATTGTGTTGCTCAGTGCTCGGTGGAAGTACCGGATGGTCGGGTTATGGATATGTGTTGCGTGCAGTGAATCCCAACCATCGGCGTTGAGGCCGGTCAACTGGTACCACAGCGCGAAAGCTTCGTGCTGGAACTGATCGGTGAGGCAGCGGTGAGCATTGTCGCCTCGAGGGAAGTGTAGGATTTCGGAAATCTGGTTCTGGTTCACCTGATAGTTTGTGCCGAACATCCTGAAGCATGCGGCACCGGTGTGTTGGTTGAGGTCGCCGTTGGAAGTGAGGTAGGTAAACGAACTCAGGAACTCGAGAGTGAGTTGTTCGTATATCGGCAGTGGATTGGTGCATAGGTTCCAGAGGCCTGCTCTTTGAAGCATCCAAGTTACGCCTTCAAGGAGTCCGAGCTCCGTAAGCGACGAGATGTGTGGATAATGAGTCGGGTGGAGCGACCTTTGATGGAATGCGATGTAGTTTGCTCGCTGTCTTTCGCCAGAGTCACCTTCACTGAAGACAATGTTACTGATATCTGGGGTTTCAGTATTTCTCGCCATTGTTGGAAGATGGAGAGGGTTCTGAAGATTGGGGTTGTTCTGCAAAGTGGGAAAAGTTGACAGAAGTGTGGTTGGAAGTTGAGATTGAAGTTGAAATATATGGTGCAATGTGGGGAGAACGAAAATTTGTAGTGGGGTAGGAGTTCTGATGATTGGAAGTTGAAATGAGGGTAGTGGGAGAGAAAACGCAACCCCTGTTATATCAGATAGCAGTTTTGGGTTCGTGACGGTCGTCACGTATGTGTGACGGTCGTCACAGCAGCAAAATCTGCAGAACGCAGAATTTTGCTCTGAGGGAGTTTTAACAGTGACTTTTAGACCTAGTATTTATACGGCAATGTAATATAGCAGCCAACAAACAAAGAGTAACGTAAAAACAGAATAATTGAATAAAGACTATAATTGAAATAACATGAAATTGAAATGATTGTATGTAATACATAAAAAACTAACAATGCGGAAAATCCAAATGATTAAATGAAACTAAACGAAACCAAACTAAACTGAATCTACTGCTAAAACTAGTATCTAGTCTTTTCTTGCCTTCAACTCATCGAATTTCCGTGCGTAGTAGTCGAGCTGGTCGCAGACTAAATCCATGAATACTACCAGTTCGCTGTGTATGCCTGCGATGTCATCTTTTACAGTAGTCAGAGCTGCATCAACGTTGTCCAACCGGAGTAGAACAGTATCCATTTTGTCGGTGGTCTCCTCAGGGATAGGCTCGGGACAGGTGTTGTAATGCGAAGGAGTCGTAGGGTCTACTTCAACTTCTGATACAGCATCCTCATAGTACATATAGTCGTGTGTCTCAGAGATGTGGTCACTATCGTACATATAGTTCTATGGTGTTGACTGAGGTGAAGGAGGTTCCATGGGCTCATCCAATTCATAAAGCCAGTTGTCCTTGTTGTGGATACTTGTCATCAGATGATCAGGCAGTGTGAATAGCTGGACAGGTTTTTTGTTAATGAGGTACTCATAAGGTCCAGGTCCATAGTTCCTAAAATGCGCCTGTTAAAGTAGAACTGAATATGCATGGGTCGGATGGTGCCAAAACGAGTGCTTGCATTTAAGTGGAATCTAAGGCTAAGCTTGTGGGCAATCATTGTCACTAGGCCTCCTATAAGAATAGGTGTCTGTGGTTCCTGAGTGAGGCGTCTGAAAGATCTCATCATGAAAGGTACTGCATTTACTGTACGTCCCTGGGAAGCATAGAACACGATGAATAACTCCTCTTTAGATACCGTGGTAATATTTTCTTCTTTCCCGAAAAGGGCTGTGAGCTAGTATCTTATGGAAGTATCTGAAAGCTGGGTTATAAATATCATCATTATACATTCTGTCTGGTTCAGGGTGATAGTCGCCTGTGATTCTACCCCAGAATTGGTCGAGTTGAAGATCAATATCGTCATCTTCTGCACTGATGAACACATGCGGTCCGCTAGGAAATCCTAGGAGGGTAGCTAGTGACATCCGGCTATGGGTTTGGTCCATTCCAAACATTCGAAAGGTAATCAGCTCTGTGTTGGATCCAAAACCATAGTTGGGTAGGTATCTGAAAGAACTAAGGAATTCATAGGTGAGATCCTTATAGGTAGCAAAACGTGTTTTCAAAGCAGTGTTCTCCCAACCCAGTTGATTGAACAAGTATTGAATGCTATCCGTGATTCCTAGTTTATCCATGGTAGACTTATCATAATACAGCGTTAAAGCTATTTCTCTCTCAGTTAGTGCTTCAAATCTTGCCTTTTGAGCTAGTCCTCGAAAATGAACTTTGGTGAAGTCGTACGCGGCCATACTCACAGGTAATTCGGAGAAAACAGAAGGAATGTTTTGAAGACTTTAAAAATCTTGAAAAGTTTAAAACAATAGTTTGAAGTCAGGATTTTGAAAAACAAAAAGCGGTAGAAACAAAAGACAAAAGAGAAAAATAAAATAAGAATAAAAATACGAAAACAAACGAAAGTAGAAAAGTAGTAGTAATTATAAGTTTAGAATTTTTGTTAAATTTTCAAAGTAAAATTTTAAAGAAAAAATGAAATACAATAACGAGGGAAATTGGGTTGCCTCCCAGTAAGCGCTGTTTTTAACGTCTAAAGCCTGACGATAGCTTGGTGAGAAGCTATTCGGGTGTTTGAGCTGGAAGCTCAAGCAGTGTTATACTGCAGACTTGAGGGCTGGTTTCATTCTTATTATAATGTTTTAGACGTTGCCCGTTTACGATAAACGGTGCATTCGTCTTATCGGTAATTTCAACAGCTCCACTCCGAAGTACTTTAGTCACTTCATAAGGTCCAGACCACCTAGATTTTAGTTTACCTGGGAAGAGTTTTAATCTTGAATTAAATAGCAATACGATGTCTCCATACTGAATTGTTCTTGACTTAACATTTATCATGCCACTTTTTAGTTCGTTCTTTGTAGATACGGGCATTTTCATAAGCGTCTAATCGAAGTTCTTCCAATTCGTGTAAGTTCAAGATTCGCTTTTCTCCTGCCTCGGTGTAGTTGAAATTGAGTGTCTTAATGGCCCAGAAGGCCTTGTGCTCTAGTTCTACAGGGAGATGGCAGGATTTACCGTAAACTAATTTGTAGGGTGTAGTGCCTATTGGTGTCTTAAAAGCGGTCCTATAAGCCCATAAAGCTTCTTGTAGCTTTGACGACCAATCTTTCCTTGAGGTAGCGACAGTCTTTTCCAACATCTGTTTTATTTCTCTATTCGAGACCTCTACTTGTCCGCTAGTTTGCGGATGATAAGGTGTAGCTACCCGGTGTCTGCCTGCATATTTAGAGAGAAGTTTATCAAATATTCGCGATATGAAGTGAGATCCGCCGTCACTAATGACGAGTCTGGGTACACCGAATCTAGGAAAGATTGTGTTTTTAAATAGTTTGATTACTACTCGTGCGTCGTTTGTTGGAGCAGCAATGGCTTCTATCCATTTAGACACGTAGTCTACAGCGACAAGTATGTAGTTATTTCCAAAAGAAGGTGGGAATGGTCCCATGAAATCTATTCCCCATACGTCAAAGATTTCTACCTCTAAGATTCCTTTCTGAGGCATTTCATCGCGTCGTGAGATGTTGCCAGTTCGTTGGCATCGATCACATTTTAGCACAGCGATGTGAACGTCTTTCCAGAGGTTAGGCCAGAATAAGCCGGCTTGGAGAATCTTAGCGCACGTCTTGGATGTACTAGCATGACCACCATATGGTGCTGAATGGCATTGGGAAATAATATTTTCTATTTCTTCCTCTGGGACACAGCGACGGTATATGTTATCGGTCCCCCTCTTGAAAAGTAGAGGTTCGTCCCAATAGTAGTGTTTCAGATCATGGAAGAATTTCTTCTTTTGCTGATAAGTGAGATCCGGTGGAAGCACGCCCGCAGCGAGGTAATTAACGATGTCAGCATACCAAGGTAATGTGACTTGGGCATAGACGGCTTCTACGGCTTTTTCGAATTCTGGATCTTCCGAGATTGAGTTGGGTATGTCACTTTCTAATTTGGCTATCAGACGTTCGTACGGGAAATCGTCGTTTATCGGTACTGGTTCGTGTCTGATGCCTTCTATTCGGGATAAGTGATATGCAACAACGTTCTCGGTTCCTTTCTTATCTTTGATTTCTAAGTCAAACTCTTGTAATAACAGGATCCATCTCAATAGTCTTGGTTTGGCATCCTTTTTGATTATTAGGTACCTTATGGCAGTGTGGTCTGTGTATATGATAATTTTTGCTCCTACTAAGTAAGAACAGAATTTGTCAAGCGCAAATATAACTACTAGAAGTTCCTTTTCTGTGGTAGCGTAGTTCATTTGGGCAGGATCTAAGGTTCTACTGGCATAGTAGATGGCATGGAGTTTCTTGTCCTTCCTTTTCCTAGAACTGCGCCTACGGCATAATCACTCGCATCGCACATGATTTCGAACGGTAGTCGCCAATCGGGTGGTTGCATGATTGGTGCGGTGATAAGGGCTGATTTTAATGTTTCGAATGCTTTTAGACAGTCGTCATCGAAGACGAACTCAGCATCTTTCATCAACAGGCCGGTCAAAGGTTTTGTGATTTTTGAAAAATCTTTTATAAATCTTCTGTAGAAACCGGCATGTCCTAGAAAACTCCATATTTCTCGTACGGATTTTGGAGGTTGGAGATCTTTTATAATCTCTATTTTAGCTTTGTCTACCTCAATTCTTTTATCTGATATGACATGCCCTAGAACTATTCCTTGTCGGACCATAAAATGGCATTTTTCCTAATTTAGGACGAGGTTCACTTTTACACAACGTTCTAATACCATTTCTAAGTTTTGTAGGCATCCTTCGAAACTCTGTCCACATACCGAGAAATCGTCCATAAATACTTCCATGATGTTGTCTATGAAATCTGCAAAGATTGCCATCATGCATCTTTGGAAGGTTGCTGGAGCATTACAGAGTCCGAACGGCATTCGGCTGGTAAGCAAAAGTACCATAAGGACAGGTGAATGTAGTCTTTTCTTGATCATCAGATGAATGGGAATTTGGAAGAATCCTGAATAACCATCTAGATAGCAGAAATATGAATGTTTGGCTAATCTTTCTAACATTTGGTCTATGAAGGGTAACGGGAAATGATCTTTGCGTGTGGCTTTGTTAAGCTTCCTATAATCAATACACATCCTGCTGCCAGTCACGACTTTTTTTGTTATTGATTCTCCTTTTTCGTTTTTAACTACTGTGACTCCTCCTTTCTTCGGTACGACATGAACTGGGCTGACCCATTCACTATCGGAGATCGGATAGATGATTCCTGCATCTAGCAATTTCTTTACTTCATCTTGTCATACCTCAAATTTTCCCTAACCATGTAGTTGTCCTCCATCTATACATTTACCCACTAACCATCATGCAGAAAAATCCAAAAAAATATGTTGTTGCTTTTAGGATGCATTAATTCAGATATTGTGTGGTCAAGGTTCGAATTAGGATTTCTGTGTCAAAATCAAGTCGTCAAGCTAAGCAATCAGGTCAGGGGTAGTAATGGTTGGAATTCAATGAAGATTGACCTCATTTTGGGTCAAACGAGTATTTTTACTTGTTCTCAATTCATCAGGCTATGGCAAAGTCAAGTGTTTCATGGGTCAAGGTTATCAGGGTTCAATTCAGTTGCAAGGCAGGTTTTTTTTACCAATAGTGAAGAGTTTGGTTCGAATGGAAAATTTCAACATGGGTTTGTTTTGGTCCCACCGTTCAAGTTTGAATTCTAAGACATAATTTAGTTAATTCATAATGCTTTCATCGTTTTCCAGTTATTTTTAGAGGTTCAGGAATGATATTGTGGTGCAAGTGGCTTTTCTTTCTACTTCCATCCATGAACAAGCACCATATTGCTTGGGAATTTCAAGTATTAATCATAAACCAAGTGACATTCAAGATAAATCAAGTTCAAATCAATAATGGTTGGTAAGAGTTTATTTCAAGCCCATCTGAATTACAAACCAAAAATACATTAAAAAAAAAATGGGTCCATTTGACACAAAAACCTTCAAAATTGCTACAAAGCTCGTATTCCATTCACTAAGTCTTTGTTACATTTCTAAAGTAAAATAAAATTGAGAGGTACATATAAGTCCTAATCTTCATATGTGGCACCCGAGTGATTACATGAGCAATGACCCACAACTTCTTCATTCAAAGTTTCAAAAAATTTTGAGAAGGATGCAGTGACAGTTTTGCTCAATCTTTCCACACACACCGGGAATTGTGATCGAGGCAGGAGCAGTAGAAACTCTAGCTTGTGGGACCTTACAACAAGAACTGGATAGCCTTTCTGCAGCTGACTCTCAAAGCCTCATTCATGTTCTCAAACTGCTGATCAAAGGACTGATTTTTGGGTTGGTACATTTGTTACCACTGAGACCCCTTCCACCACTGCCAGTAAAACGGAACCACTCACCATGGTCTTCATCATCAACGTATCCACCAGAAAGAGCCACAGATTGAACACCATGGCTACTCTGACCTGCAAAGTCACCAGCAACACATTAAAATAACAACGTAAAGTTGACGGTGGCGCATTTCACGCAGCAGCACCAACACTGAGATATCACGCAACAAGTTTGATCTTGTACACGTACCATTCCACAAACCGTTTTTCGTGAATCCTTCCGATTCAGATAGAACCTGCACAATCACAAAATTGAGGCAGCAACAATTGTCCAATTGTGATTTAGAAGAAAAAAAAAACAAATCAAGGAACTCATAAACTTTAACAAAACTTGTACAAGAAATGGGATGCTATTTTTACAGAAGTACGACTCACAATGGAGACAAAAGGCAGGCAACCATTTGCAGCAACATAAAGAAAAGATGGGTATACGCATGAGACCGTACGAACCATGTCCTGACCTGTAAAATTTCTGCGAAAAAACATACATATCCAAGCTTTTTCCACTGCCTCGCAACAACAAACCTCACCTGCTACAAGCATTATGAAGAGCCTCAAAACAGCCGTAGACCATCACAACCGTGCGCAGCAATTTCACCCAAAGCCAACGACCATTACGGAGCGACTTCGCATCCCACATGTGGTACCCATAACATCAGCAGAAGAGGATAAAGTGCAGCAGCCTGTGTAGTTTGTGGTGACTTAGCAGGCAACCTCAAATTTCTCATAGCATGATTGTGCCTCAAGACCTGTAAGATCTTCGGTGAAGCTTTATAACAACACCTCAATAGCGCACGAATCATGGTGCAATTACCCATCACGCATAACAACCAGACCTGCGAACAACATCGTCAAAATGGCAACACATAAAAAAAAAGAGAAGAAAGCTGCAAACATATATGACTCAAGATCAGTGTGAAATTTTGATGTTTCGTACAGTGTCAAGAAGTAGAAGCCAAGAGCTCTTTGAAGATACAGTCAACATAAGGAAAAGACAAAATTCAAAGACAAGAAAATAGGAAAGCAAAGGACAGCAGGGTCAGTTTCACTAAAATGGAAAGACAGATTCTTAGCATCAAAAGTGGTAATCAGAGATGCTATTACGATTCAAATGTGAAAGAAAACCCTAATGCTACACTATAAAAAAGAAAAAGATGTTGGTTCAGAAGGAGGCTGAGAAAAAAAAAAACCTAGGACTCTTGCTGCACAGCCCCAAGTTCTTCCCCAGATCCATCCTCACTTTCTTCCCATTCAACTGTCATAAGACAAAACACCATAATCAATCAAACACATATAAGGAACTAAAAAAAAAAGAGAGAGATTTGAAAAAGGAACTTATCTGCCTTCAATCGGTAATCTGGCTGCATCGGTGCAACAAGGAGCTTTGCATCATCCAAGCTCTTCATCACTAGCGTGAGAACCGGTCAGACTCGTTCTAGCTCTGTAAGTGTTCCATTATCTTTTTCCTCATCTTCATGATATTAAGTTGTTATCGCTTCGTTTTCTACTAATGAGCCTGCAAGAGGGAGGCGTTGTTTTGTTATGGATAAAAAGGAACCTCCGAACCCTAACAAAAAAAACCCAACACAAACCCAACATCTTCTACCTCCCACCATTCAAAACTCAGATTTCCATTAACAGAAACTCACATCCAAAACGCCTAAACCATTAACTCACCTCACCGTCAACCGTTGCTTCCCACACTTCATCACCTTCTGAAATCACCATCTCAAAACTCTCAAACTCAGGCGACCAACACAGACCTGAAACAATAAATCCCATCTTCAACCTCAAACAGAGACACACATAACGACCCAAAAACAACCCCCAAACACTCATCGTGAAATCGGAACCGCGACGCACTCGAACATCAATCGTGAAACATATCCCAAAATAAGCCCAGATTTCACCAAACAGGACTCCATTCGCGAAACCAACCACCGAAAATCTCTTCCACAACTCTTCTTCATCACCATTACCATCGAACAAGCTTTGATCAACTCATAAACCCACTTCAATCGTTAACCTCCGAACACTTAAACTACAACCTTCAAACCAAATCAAAGTCCTCCCCTGTTCTTCAATCAACATCACCGAACGAAACCCTCACACCTGCTCTTCCATTTCGTTTCCTCACCCTCATATACATTCACCGTCACCCCAAACAGAACCCTCCGCCCAGAACCTTCACAGATTTAAGAGGAAAGAACGAGTGGGAATCTGCGAATCCGAACGAAATTGAGAAGGATACAAACTTGATTTGGTACCGAATTGGGAGCGGAAATCGACACAGTGATGTTCATTGCTCAATAGGGTTTTGTGTTGTTTTAGAAAGGGGTTAAATGATGATGATGTGCAGTCTTGTTTTGAGGTTCCGTGGACTCACGTTTGCGATGTGGTTCATGGACCCATCACTGTTTTTTTTTGTTGTTTCTTTCATTTACTGATTAAGCCTTGTGAGATGATGGGCCACGTGCCCAAATGATTCCATCTTTATGATTATTTGCACCCCCACTGTTTTCTTTTTGTTCTAGCAAATTTGTTTAGATTAATAATTCATTAAGTCTCTTTTTTATTTATATATTATTAGCTTTTAGTTAATAGATTTTATTTAAAGGACTTTATAAGCTTATAATATTTTTCTTTAGATTTTTTTTATATTCATATTTTATATAGGAGTTTACCCACTTTTATTGTATAAGTTAAATTTCTTTTTCTCATTTATTGGGCATTTTATTCCACTTTCGCCCGCTTTTTTGGTCGATGACGAGACCTCCGTAATTCATTGCCAGTCAAATTATTGATAGGTAATGTTGGATCTGAGACCACCTCTTTTCTCTTTTCGTTACTTGTCCCGACTCGATTCCAAACTTTGTCAAACAGTTTTTAAAATCGACTTATCTTTGTATTGAATTTAAAAGAGGGGATTAAGTGTAGACTTTCTTCCTCTCCGAGTGTTGGGATGCCCACTGTAGTGAGGGTGGTTCCGACACTCGTCTTTCAATACAAAGACGTTTCCCATCCATTTTCAAATCACATCTTCTTAAAATCAATCCTTTGTGTTGAGCTAAAAGAGGATTGGGTGTAGACCCCTTCTTCTTCGAGCGTAGGGATGCCCACTGTAGTGAGGGTGGTCTCGATGCTCGTCCGTCAATACGAAGACGCTTCATCGTTTCCTCATAAAACCTCGGTCTCGTACCGAGTATACTTTCAATAATGAACTAATTTCTCTTTGTATTGAATTAAAAAGAGAGGATTAGGTGTAGACCTCTTCCTCTCCGAATGTTGGGATGCCCACTGTAGTGAGGGTGGTCTTGATATTCGTCTTTCAATACGAAGACGCGACTTTATCCACCATCTCGCTTTCACAACTTCTTTCCCCCAATTTTCACACCTAAAACCTCGGTCCCGCACCGAGTGCATTTCAAACTTCTTTTTACGACAAAAACTTGAATGGTCGTGGAGTGGTTAGGCGTAGGCCTTCTCCTATCCCGAGTGCGGACGTTTACCGTAGGGTTCTCTGTCGCAAAGCACTTACCATTCAAAACCAAAAACATCTTTAATAAGAGAACGAAGTTCTCCTTGCATTGAATTAAATAGAGAGGATTGGGTGTAGACCTCTTCTTCTCCGAGCGTAGGAATGCCCACTGTAGTGAGGGTGGTTTCGACGCTCGTCTTTCAATGCGAAGACGCCTCGTTCGCGACACCTTTTTTTATAACAAAAACTTTGAGATAACAAATTGGGTACTACCCGTAGGGGTTACTATCCGAGGACCTGTCTCGCCCCTTAAAAAACAATCCAATCAATCAAACGTGACTTCTTGCCTCGCGTGGCGAAAACTAATCAATATTTCAAAAAGGATATGTTACGTCCGTTCTACCGTAAACAGGTAACGCCTAAGTCTCCAACGAGCGAGCAGCGAAACACCTAACTGCTAGAATGCGCACGATAGCATCATCCATAAAAAACATCAGCACACCGTAGGCCGAACTACGGCTGCTCTGATTCTTTACTTTCTCAAGTAAAGATACGTAGGCACAAGGGCCACAATCCTTGCCGAGCACAATTCCCCCTATATCTGTAGTTCCCCGAACTACGTCGACTCTGATTTTCTCACATCTATTGAGAATACGTAGGCCTAGGACCGCGAAGTCCTACCGAGTCTGTTCTTTCTCTCTTCTTCCCTCGTTACCTTTCTTTCCCCGTTTTCAACCCTCTCTCTCTATCTTTTAGAACATTTTTTATAGCATAATTTTTAAGCAAATATATTCACACGTCGACAAGCAAATGGTTCCCATCGAGTACGATGGATGCGAGGGGTGCTAATACCTTCCCCTCGCATAACCGGCTTCCGAACCCGTTCATGGTTGCGAGACCATCTTATCCATTTCTTTCTTAAGGTTTTCTCGATATTTTCCTTTCCCCTCATGGGATAAATAAAGTTCGGTGGCGACTCTTCTGTCCTTTCTTTTTCGCCTCCCCGTCGTTGCACGATGCATTTTTCGAGTAGCGACAGCTGGCGACTCTGCTGGGGACCCCTAGCGAGCCAAGCCTAGTTTGTTTGTCGCATGTTTGATGTATTTGCTTTTATTATTTACTTGTGTTCCTTTCTAACCTGTGGGGTTCATTTGGGTTGGTTTGTAAGAACAAAAGCTTTCTACCCGAGCTTTTCGAGTATACACTAAGATTAGGAGGTGGTTTCTTTCTGATTTGCGAGACTTAGGACTCGTTGAGTTGGATCGAATCCCACCGCTCAGATGAGACCCTTTGGGATGATTATGTCTTACGTGTAGTCGTAACGGCATCTTTATTTCCAACTTGGGAGTCCGTGACTCTGAGGACCTTCTGTAGAACCTCATTCCGAAGGTTGCTAAAACATAACTCTATGTTCATCCTTTGAAAGGATTACCGTCTTACGAGTAGTCGTTCTGATGGAAAACTTTTGAGGGTTAGTGCATGGGACTTTGTTTTAAAATCCTTTGGGATACCCTCTTACAAACCAATAGATAACCCACCCGATGGGAGAAATATTTTATGTTGTTTTGCAGGACCAGTGATCTTGATCTCGTTTTGTGCTCTTTATCATGTGCATTCATAAAACATTGCATCGCATATCATTTCTCGCATATCAAGAGACTTAAAAGACTGTGATTATCTCAGGTATTGGTGAATACAATGACTGACCAAAGAAAGCGAAGCACAAATTCCATCAAGTTTAGAGAACCAAAGCTGGAACTAATTCAAGACATTCTGATTGACGTACCAAAGGCTATCAAGATCAACTTTCAGGGAAAGTATGGGAAACTGCTTGATCTCCTCCATTCTAGGGTCGACACTTGGGCTTTGTTCGCTATGGCTCAGTTCTATGATGCACCTCTCCGATGTTTCACTTTTCAAAACTATCAGTTGGCCCCTACTCTTGAGGAATATTCTCACATTTTGAACATCAAGATTAAGGATCAACCTATATACACAGGCTTGGAAGAAGAACCAAAACCTCCTGCCATTGCTCTTGCCCTATGTATGACCAAAGAGGAAGTCAAAGAGGGTCTAACCAGTAAAGGGGGTGTCCAAGGTTTTCCATTGAAATTTCTGCTAGAAAAGGCTGCTCAATACAAGGTGGATGAAGATTGGGAAAAGTTCGGAATAAGCGTTGCTCTAATGATTTATGGGATTGTCCTCTTTCCAAATGTGGACAACTTCATAGACATCACTGCCATCGTTCTCTTCATGCAGAAGAATCCTATCCCTACACTCCTTGCCGATGTTTATCACTCCATTCACTTGAGGAGTGAAAAGAAGACGGGAATGATCCAATGCTGCTCTCACCTGCTTTACAAGTGGTATGTTTCTCATTTACCCAAGAAAGGGCCGTTCATGGAAAACAAGAAGAAATTAAAATGGTCTCAACGCATCATGTCTCTGGAAGCTAGTGATATTGCTTGGTACTCTCCTGAGTACTATGATGTGGAAATCATTTTCAGTTGTGGAGAATTCGGTAATGTACCTTTGATCGGTAGGGCCGGTTGTATTAATTATAACCCAGTCATGGCATTACGTCAGTTGGGCTATGCTATGGAGGGCGAGCCCGAGGCAGAGAAGATTCAGAGTTTCTTTTTGCTAGCCACATCAGAGGACCCTGCGTTTGTCAGGAAGGTTGCTAAGGCTTGGGGTAAGATTCATACAAAGGGACGGAAGGAGTTAAAAGCGAAGAATTGCGTGGCAAAGGAGCCATACAACCGGTGGTTACTAGCTAGAGTAGCTGAAAGGTCGTTACCATTTCCCTTAGAGCCCTCTATGCAAGAAGCACCTCCTGCTCCCACTCATGTGTCTATAGAAGAATATGAAAAATTGAAGCTAATAGTGGAGAGATTGACTAAGGAGAACCAGGACCTTCAGAATGAAGTCCACCAAGCAAAGGTGGAAAATGGTCAGTACAAAAGAAAGGTGGAGTTTGAACAGGATCAAGCAGCTGAAAGTAGCAAGAAGCTAAAATTAGAAACGGATCTGAGAGTCAGGTACCAACAGGGTTACGAAGGGGCTGATGCATCATTAACAACTCTCCGACAACGCTTAAAGGACACCAAAGCTTCTTGTGATAGGGCATGGCACTTCTTTGAGATAGCATCTGCCGAAAAGAAGGAAATCCGAGAGAATCTTGAGGCTGATATTGGGGATCTTGAAGAACGACTGAGAAATGCTTTGACCCTAGCGGAAAATGAACGAAGACTCAAAGAGGAGGCATTGAAAGACTCATATGTCACGTCTGACCTGTGGAATAACAAATGTCAAGAATTGGAAACTGCCCAAGAAACAGCCCTTTTGTGGAGGAATCGTTTCGAGGCTTTGCAAAGAGATAGTGCGCAGTGGCTCGAGAAGGAGGCCCAGCTCAATGAGTTGCTAGACACCCATGTGGATTCCATTTGTTATTACCAGTCGACTCTAGATATGTGTCGTGCTAGATACAACAATCTGGTGGAGCATTGCAACCTCATGATTCGTGATATCCCATGGAGGTTGGAAAGCGCCATTCAAGACCTGGAAGGAAATGATATCCCCCCTTCTGTTCACCACTTTATCCAGCTCTGCGACCAAATGGTTAGGAGATTCATGTTTGAGACGAAGAAGCTTGAAGAACGTCTCCGAAAGAGAGAATTTTAGTTATTCAATTATCTTTTGTAGCACGACTTGTAGTTTCGGCTTATTCAGCTTTTGTCTGTATGAATTTTTTCTAAAAAAATTTTAATGAAAGATTGCTTTTTGGTCCAAATTGTGCACTTCTTTATTATTCAGTCATGATTCAATGATACCAATGATAATCACAAGCCTCGAAAGTCTCTCGAGCATTTTGCATACGTTTGCGCATTTTTTTTCTTTTTGCATTTCCTACAACCCGATCTTACACACCGCTTACCCCTTTCAGAAAGAGTAAAGCAAGCTGACTTCACGGCATCGATATAACACAAGGAATAGCCAGAAGAGAATCATGGATCAGATAGAGCAGGACCAGGCTACTATGAGGAGCGAGATGCTAGGCATGAAAACGCAAATGAATCAGCTCATGGAGGTGATCCAGAATATGGCCAGAAGTCAAGAGGAGATGAGACAAGCAGCGGAGAGGAGCGCTAATCAGACTTTGGCTGGTGCAATTCCCAATGCAAGTGGTGCAATTCCAATTCCTGTTGATGCCACCCCAACCCCTGTTGGGGCAATTCCTACTTCTGCCGGCGCCGTGCCTATCAACACCGTCCCTCCGCCAGTCGGTACGACCCATCCTCATGGTACTACGATCCCAACACAAGTCCAGTACGACGATCATGAAGGTTTCTATGAGAATTCAGGTGAAGCATATGGGCCACAGACCGCCGAATTAGAGAAGAAGTTTAATGCTTTACAGGAAATGGTGAAAACACTGCAAGGCCCCGATGTCTTGGGACTGGATGCCGCTGAAATATGTCTTGTACCCGGAGTTAAGATACCTCCAAAGTTTGTAATTCCAACCTTTGAGAAGTACAAGGGTAACAGTTGTCCTAAGACCCACATAAGGTCTTACTGTAGGAAGATGGCCGCTTATTCTGATGACGAGAAGCTGCTAATCCATTTCTTTCAAGATAGCTTAACAGAGGCATCCCTAGAATGGTATATGCACCTTGAACGATCCAACGTGAGAAGCTGGAAAGAGTTGGCAGACGCTTTCGTGAAGCATTATCAGTATAATACTGACATGGCTCCGAATCGTATGCAGCTTCAGAATTTGACTCAGAAGCCAAATGAGTGTTTTAAGGACTTCGCGCAAAGATGGAGGGGAGTAGCTGCAAGGGTACAACCTCCACTGATGGAGAAAGAACTGACAGACCTATTCATGGGCACGCTACAAGGACCGATCTTTGAGCGATTAGCATCCACAACATCCACAGTGTTTTCTGAACTTGTTATGGCTGGAGAGAGATTAGAGAGTTTCATGAAGGCGGGAAAAATTCAGAATGCAGGCGGATCTGCAAGCGGGGTCAAGAAGCCTTATCAGGGCTTCGTTAAGAAAAGGGAAGGCGAAACTAGTGCAGTGTTCACCAATGGAAGGAGAACTCACCAAGGTTATCACCACATTGCTGCCATCGCTCCACAGCAACCACTTTCTATTCCGGCAAATCAGCCTGCGTCTCAGCAAAATCGACAACAACAACCCTATCAACCAAGACAAAATTAGTATCAAGGGCAGAGAAAGCCAGAAAGGAGGCTTGATCCAATTCCGTCCACTTACGCCAAATTGCTCCCGTTCTTGTTGAAAGCAGGTCTCGTTCAACTTAGGGAGATGAAAGATCCTCCGGCTGTTCTCCCCTACGGCTACGATGTAAATGCGAGATGCGAATTCCACTCTGGCGCCCCAGGCCATAGCATCGAGAATTGTAAGGCTTTAAAATACATTGTGCAAAATCTTATCGACTCCAAGGCGATAAACTTTACCCGAAATACTCCGAACATCAAATCTAACCCAATGCCACCTCACCATTCAACAAATATGATTGAAGGCTCTAAGGGGATCCGATTAATTTCGGATATTGAGAAATTGAGGACCCCACTTTCCACTATTAAGGAGCAACTCTTGTTGAAAAACATTTACCCAGGATGTCCAATTGATTGCCATGTTTGCAGGGATGGATCTCAAGGATGCGCTGAGCTGAAGAGGGGCATACAAGGCCTGATTGAGCAGGGTGTATTAGTAGCAGAACAACTATCAAAGATTGAGGAAGTTGCTACTCTTGAAATTCCGTTCGAAACATTGGAGATACCATATGATGATGGATATGAGCTCTGGATCCCAGTTAACAATTCGAACCGCACACCATTGACCATACCGTGCGATGAGGAAGAATGGGACAACGTGTATGGACGTACTCCGATCCCACTGCAAATCCCGTATGATTCAGTTCAGATACCTATGTCTCCACCGTCAATGAACCAGCTTGTCATTTCGACCCCATCTCCTTTTCCGTACGAAAGTACCAAAGCTGTACCTTGGTTATATGATGAAACTGTTTTTCTCAACGGACAGAAGGTGGCAGAGGAAGATGTAATGGAAGAAAAGAAGACTGTAGGGAACATCGTGGGAACCGGAGGCGTCACTAGAAGTGGTCGAATATTCGCTCCGACTGCACCTCCTGTCAACAGCAGTGACAATACAAGGAAAGGTACTGCCGTACCAAGCACCAATGAACAGGGGCAGTCATCTAAACAGAAGGGCATCCCAAATGATGAAGCGGAGGAGTTTCTAAGAATCATTCAGAAAAGCGACTACAAAGTGATTGATCAGCTCAATCAAACGCCCTCAAAGATATCCATGCTGTCATTGTTAATGTGTTCAAAGGCCCATCAAGAAGCATTGCTAAAATTCTTGAAGGCAGCTCATGTGCCAGAGGAGATATCAGTGGTGCAGTTTGAAGAAGTGGTGGGAAATATTGCATCAGGTCATATTTTGAGCTTTAATGATAGTGAATTACCTCCCGAAGGTAAAAATCATAACAAGGCCCTGCACATTACCATCGAATGTGTGGATGTTGTATTCTCTAGGGTGCTTATTGACACTGGATCATCGCTGAATGTATTACCCAAAAGCTCGTTGTGCAAGCTGTCAATTGAAGGACTTGTGATGAAGCCAAGTCAAACCATTGTAAAAGCATTTGATGGAGCTAAGAGAACTGTGGTAGGCGAGGTTGACCTCCCGATCAAGATCGGACCTCATACTTTCATCATTACATTTTACGTAATGGATATATACCCCGCTTACAGTTGCCTTCTTGGTCGTCCGTGGATTCATTCCGCAGGCGCTGTAACTTCAACCTTGCATCAAAAGATCAAGTTTATGATTAACAATCAGATGGTCATCATTGAGGGTGAGGAAGATGTTCTTGTGAGCCATCTTGCCTCTTTCCGCTATGTGGAAGTAGGAAATGAGGTGCATGAGACACCGTTTCAAGTTTTTGAAGTGATCAATGTTGAAATGATTTACGAAAAGCCAGCATCTTCAATAGTGACTTGGAAGGACGCGAGGACGGTGATAGAGGAAGGACATCCGCGAGGATGGGGCAGGGTGTTAGAATTGCCCGTCAACAAAAATGGAGCTGGTCTAGGCTACAAGCAGAAGAATGCAACTGATAAGGGCAAAGAGCTTGCAACTCCGTTGGTTTTTACTAGTGGAGGCCACCTTGTCGATGGTCAAGTCATGTTTTTGGAAACTGAAGCCAAAGATCATGAAGAGCTGTGTATGGTGTATCCTAGGGCGCCTAATCAAGTCTTGAACAATTGGAGAGTCGTCGAAATCCCCGAAGTTACTCTAGTAGACGAGTAATTCCCTTTTATTTTACCTAAAAAAAAAATCATATGCTCTGCCCAAGGCATATGGATCATGTTGTAGGGCCTTTTGCTTTTTAAAGCACAACTTATCATCAATAAATAAACTTTCGCATCCAATTACGCTCTCTTTCTTTCATTTTTACTTTTTTGCACATAAAATTATCTTTGAAAGACAATGTTTTGTTTTATTTTCCTTTTTCTGTTAACCTTTTCTAAAAATATAAAAAATAATAATAAAGCATGAAGTCATTCATCGTGCAGATCTTCCCTTGCTCCTGTCAATAACGACCCCGCTATGGTCCAATATGACTTTGATAACCCGATATACCAAGCCGACGAAGACTGCGAGGAAGATTGTGATCTCCCAGAAGAGCTAGCTAGACTATTGAAACAGGAGTCAAAGGTCATTCAGCCCTACCAAGAAGAGGTCGAAGTCATCAACATGGGAACTGAGGAGGATGCCAAAGAAATCAAGATAGGCGCAGCTTTGGAGTCAGAGATTAAGTCAAAACTGATAATACTGCTTCGAGAGTATGTTGACGTTTTTGCTTGGTCTTACAAAGATATGCCCGGTCTAGATGAAGAGATCGTGATGCACAAACTACCTCTCAAGGAA
Source organism: Lathyrus sativus (assembly GCA_963859935.3). Classification (NCBI taxonomy): domain Eukaryota; kingdom Viridiplantae; phylum Streptophyta; class Magnoliopsida; order Fabales; family Fabaceae; genus Lathyrus; species Lathyrus sativus. Next base: position 479,345,643 of record OZ012741.1, on the reverse strand, counting down.
GGTTGCCCGCCGGTGAAGCAAAAGTTGAGGAGAACAAAACCAGAGATGTCTTTCAAGATCAAAGAAGAGGTACAAAAACAATTGGACGCTGGTTTCCTGGCAGTATCTAACTATCCGCAATGGATAGCGAATATTGTCCCAGTACCTAAAAAGGATGGGAAGGTGCGAATGTGTGTAGATTATAGAGACCTTAATAGGGCGAGTCCGAAAGATGACTTCCCTTTGCCACACATTGATGTGCTAGTGGACAACACAGCCCAATTTTCTGTATTCTCATTTATGGATGGCTTTTCGGGATATAACCAAATTAAGATGGCGCCCGAAGATATGGAAAAGACGACTTTCATCACTCCATGGGGAACTTTCTGTTACAAGGTTATGCCATTTGGACTCAAGAACGCAGGCGCAACATATCAGCGAGCAATGGTCACTCTTTTCCATGACATGATACATAAAGAGATTGAGTGTTATGTAGACGATATGATTGCGAAATCCCAGACTGAGGAAGAGCACCTTATCCACTTGGGAAAACTATTCGCCCGGCTAAGGAAATTCCAGCTGAGACTAAATCCCAACAAATGCACTTTCGGTGTAAGATCTGGTAAATTGCTAGGTTTTATTGTGAGCCAGAAAGGGATTGAAGTCGATCCAGATAAGGTCAAAGCTATCCAGGAAATGCCGATTCCCAAAACTGAAAAAGAGGTCCGAGGATTCCTTGGGAGGTTGAATTATATCGCCAGGTTCATATCCCATCTAACGGCCACTTGTGAGCCCATCTTCAAATTACTTCGGAAGGATCAAGCCGTGGTATGGAACGATAACTGTCAGAAAGCCTTTGAGAAGATAAAGGAATACTTACAAGAGCCGCCGATCTTGATGCCTCCGGTGCCCGGACGACCCCTGATCATGTACCTGACTGTGTTAGAGGGATCCATGGGATGCGTATTGGGACAACATGATGAAACCGGCAGGAAGGAGCATGCAATCTATTATCTCAGCAAGAAGTTTAATGATTGTGAAACGAGATATTCAATGCTCGAGAAGACATGTTGCGCATTGGCTTGGGCAGCAAAACGTTTGAGACAATATATGCTCACCCATACGACTTTGTTGATCTCCAAAATGGATCCCGTCAAATACATATTCGAGAAGCCCGCTCTCACTGGGCGGGTAGCTCGTTGGCAAATGGTGTTAACAGAGTATGACATCCAGTATGTTACACAGAAAGCTATCAAAGGGAGTGTGCTCTCTGAATACCTTGCCCACCAACCTATGGACAACTACCAGCCTATGCGTTTCGATTTCCCCGACGAAGACGTCATGTTTGCCAGAGATTATGCCACACCAGACCCAAATGAGGGACCCGAACCAGGATCGCGATGGACGCTCGTGTTCGATGGTGCCGCAAATGCCAAAGGTTGTGGAATTGGGGCAATCATCACTTCTCCAACTGGCTTTCATCTGCCATTCACCGCCAGATTATGCTTTAAGTGTACTAACAACATGGCCGAATATGAAGCTTGTATTTTCGGAATTGAAGCTGCCATTGATAATAGAATCAAGATTCTAGAAGTCTATGGAGATTCCGCGCTGGTCATATGCCAGATTAAAGGGGAGTATGAAACACTGGACCTCAAGTTAATTCCTTACAGAGATCATGTCTTGAAGTTAATCCCGTACTTTGATGAGATCACTTTTCATCACATTCCTAGAGGAGAAAATCAGTTGGCTGACGCTCTAGCAACACTAGCATCTATGTTTCAAGTCAAGTGGGAGAATGAGGCGCCATCCATCCGTTTAGAATATTTGAACGAACCCGCTTATTGCCTAGCGGCCGAGGAGAAAGAAGCTAAAACTGATAATCATCCTTGGTTCTATGATATCAAGCGATACCTAGAGACACAAGAATATCCAGAAGGTGTAACTATCACTGACAAGAAGTATCTCAGAAAGCTCTCCTCAAAGTTCTTCCTCAGTGGTGACGTGCTATACAAGCGAAATTACGATTCAGTTCTACTCAGATGCGTGGATAAACACGAGGCAGAACGTATCATAAATGAGATGCATGAAGGATCTTTTGGGACACATGCTAGTGGTCATACTATGGTTAAAAAGATTTTGAGGGCGGGATACTATTGGATGACGATGGAAACGGATTGTTGTCTCCATGTCCAGTCATGCCACAAGTGCCAAATTTACGCAGACAAGGTCCATACTTCACCACTCCCTCTGAATGTTTTGACTTCGCCTTGGCCCTTCGCTATGTGGGGTATAGATGTAATCGGACGCATCGAGCCAACCGCTTCAAATGGGCACCGTTTTATCTTAGTGGCCATCGATTACTTTACCAAATGGGTAGAAGCGGCGTCCTATGCCAACGTCACTAAGCAAGTGGTGACTCGCTTCATCAAAAAAGAGATTATTTGTCGATATGGAATCCCGAACAAGATCATTACAGACAATGGATCAAACCTCAACAATAAGATGATGAAAGAGTTGTGTGAAAATTTCAAAATTGAACACCACAATTCAACACCTTATCGCCCTAAAATGAACGGAGCTGTTGAGGCGGCAAATAAGAACATTAAGAAAATCGTCCAGAAGATGGTGAAGACTTACAAAGATTGGCACGAGATGTTGCCGTTCGCGTTGCATGGCTACCGCACCTCAGTGCGCACTTCCACAGGGGCAACCCCGTTTTCTCTCGTATATGGCATGGAAGCAGTATTGCCCATTGAAGTAGAGATTCCCTCTTTAAGGATTTTAGCAGACGTTAAGCTAGATGAGGCCGAATGGATACAAGCCAGACTCGACCAGCTCAATCTCATCGACGAGAAACGCATGACGGCCATCTGTCATGGACAATTATACCAAAAACGATTGAAAAGGGCCTTTGATAAGAAGGTTCACCCACGACACATCCAAGCAGGAGATTTGGTGTTAAGGAAAATTCAGCCAACTCACGTCGATCCAAGGGGAAAATGGGCACCAAACTATGAGGGTCCGTATGTAGTAAAGAAGGTTTTCTCCGGAGGGGCCTTGATCCTGTCAACCATGGATGGTGACGATCTCTCATCCCCTGTGAATGCAGATGCAGTTAAAAAATATTATGCCTAAAAGATAGACCCGGTGGACCCAAAAAGAAAATCCACGCAAAAATGGGCGTCCTGGTGGACCATGAAAATGGTTCAGGCAAAATTAGGGACTAAAAAAAGAGAGTATCCTGATAGGCTGAAAACCTGAAAAGGCGGCCTAGGCAAAAGTTAGGGATTCAAAAAGGCAGAACTGCATCTTGAAAAGACGTGTGGATTATTCCTCGTAACCATCAAGCTCTCAACTGAGGAAGATCAATTCGATTCTGGGCTCAAAAGCAAGGCGTGAAGGGCTTCAGAGACATATGGGCCATAGCGGATTTGAAACTTGGCAGGGACCATTTTCAACATTGTCTTAGTCTTTATTTTTCTTTTTAAAAGCAGTTACCTCTTTCAGGAATTGCCTCCCTTTGTAATTTTCCCATTTATGGGTTTTCATCAATAAAATTACTTTCATCAAAGCTTTTTTCTGTTTTTATTTACCGTTTGGTTGCAAGTTTCATTTATTTGATGATAGGTTTTGCATAAATTATGGTAAATTAGACTAAGGGATAACTTACCCTCTTGAGGTAACTAAAGGGTGACCATGACTCTAAGGAGTACACAGGAACATCATTCTAAATCTCGTAACGACTTGACTGGCAAGGTCGTCAAACCCGGCAGAGCAGGCCATGAGCCGAAAATCTCAACACATCCAAGTTCTTTATACATCACAAATAGAGGATGTCGGGAAGTCAGGCTTATCTTTCACTTTCCCACCACCAAAGTCCGCCATGTCGGCACCTGTATTTTTATTGCCCGTCCGCAATCATATGCATCATACGCATCGCAGTCGACATTATAAGAACCTTACTTCGTAAGCATCTTGCATCATATACATACCTATGATTACATCATACTTTCCTCAGCTCTTGCATCACCGCGTGTTAGCATTTGCATTTGCATCTCCATTCGTTATGGAGCATCATTATCATCAAACATTTACATATACGAGATCAGATCCAGGATCAATTTCGAAGATCTCCAAGATCATCAGCCCAGATAGGGGCACCTCCTGCAAGACCGTGGTTTTCTCCCACGAGGGTCAGAAGATATCAAGACAAGATTGAGCCCAATCAGGGGCATTCTTCCACAAGACTGTGGGTGTTCCCCACGAAGTTTTGCAACTTATTGAGCTTCAAGGCAATTAGCAGCCCAGTCAGGGGCATTATCTGCAAAAAGCCATGGGTCCTCCCATGGAATTCAAGATTATCAAAGCAAAATTCAGCCCAAGCCAGGGGCATCTTTTCAAAACCATGGGTGTATTGCATGATGTATTGCAACCTCGTGGTTAATCAAGATCTTCAAATCAATTTGGCCCAGACAGGGGCATCTTCAGTAAATCATGGGCGTTCCCCAGTGAGTTGTCTCCAGCAGACTTCGGCGATAAGTGGCAATCTCTTCAGAGAAGCTTATCCATCTTCAGTGATAAGTGGCAATCTTTTCAGAGAAGCTTATCCATCTTCAGTGATAAGTGGCAATCTCTTCAGAGAAGCTTATCCATCTTCAGTGATAAGTGGCAATCTCTTCAGAGAAGCTTATCCATCTTCAGCGATAAGTGGCAATCTCTTCAGAGAAGCTTATCCATCTTCAGTGATAAGTGGCAATCTCTTCAGAGAAGCTTATCCATCTTCAGTGATAAGTGGCAATCTCTTCAGAGAAGCTTATCCATCTTCAGTGATAAGTGGCAATCTCTTCAGAGAAGCTTATCCATCTTCAGTGATAAGTGGCAATCTCTTCAGAGAAGCTTATCCATCTTCAGCGATAAGTGGCAATCTCTTCAGAGAAGCTTATCCATCTTCAGCGATAAGTGGCAATCTCTTCAGAGAAGCTTATCCATCTTCAGCGATAAGTGGCAATCTCTTCAGAGAAGCTTATCCATCTTCAGCGATAAGTGGCAATCTCTTCAGAGAAGCTTATCCATCTTCAGCGATAAGTGGCAATCTCTTCAGAGAAACTTATCCATCTTCAGTGATAAGTGGCAATCTCTTCAGAGAAGCTTATCCATCTTCAGTGATAAGTGGCAATCTCTTCAAAGAAGCTTATCCATCTTCAGTTATCATCCTTGTGTTGGTGATGACCTTTGCAAGATTTTAATGTTTCATTCCCAAGCATATTACCTCTTTTAGGGAAAATTCAGGGTTTTTCTATATCTAATCATCTTCTACCTCAAAAGAATGAATGTCATAGCATCTCGTCTTACCAGGTTGAAGCCGATTAGATAGGGGCATCTGTCATACCTCAAATTTTCCCTAACCATGTAGTTGTCCTCCATCTATACATTTACCCACTAACCATCATGCAGAAAAATCCAAAAAAATATGTTGTTGCTTTTAGGATGCATTAATTCAGATATTGTGTGGTCAAGGTTCGAATTAGGATTTCTGTGTCAAAATCAAGTCGTCAAGCTAAGCAATCAGGTCAGGGGTAGTAATGGTTGGAATTCAAATGAAGATTGACCTCATTTTGGGTCAAACGAGTATTTTTACTTGTTCTCAATTCATCAGGCTATGGCAAAGTCAAGTGTTTCATGGGTCAAGGTTATCAGGGTTCAATTCAGTTGCAAGGCAGGTTTTTTTTACCAATAGTGAAGAGTTTGGTTCGAATGGAAAATTTCAACATGGGTTTGTTTTGGTCCCACCGTTCAAGTTTGAATTCTAAGACATAATTTAGTTAATTCATAATGCTTTCATCGTTTTCCAGTTATTTTTAGAGGTTCAGGAATGATATTGTGGTGCAAGTGGCTTTTCTTTCTACTTCCATCCATGAACAAGCACCATATTGCTTGGGAATTTCAAGTATTAATCATAAACCAAGTGACATTCAAGATAAATCAAGTTCAAATCAATAATGGTTGGTAAGAGTTTATTTCAAGCCCATCTGAATTACAAACCAAAAAATACATTAAAAAAAAAATGGGTCCATTTGACACAAAAACCTTCAAAATTGCTACAAAGCTCGTATTCCATTCACTAAGTCTTTGTTACATTTCTAAAGTAAAATAAAATTGAGAGGTACATATAAGTCCTAATCTTCATATGTGGCACCCGAGTGATTACATGAGCAATGACCCCACAACTTCTTCATTCAAAGTTTCAAAAAATTTTGAGAAGGATGCAGTGACAGTTTTGCTCAATCTTTCCACACACACCGGGAATTGTGATCGAGGCAGGAGCAGTAGAAACTCTAGCTTGTGGGACCTTACAACAAGAACTGGATAGCCTTTCTGCAGCTGACTCTCAAAGCCTCATTCATGTTCTCAAACTGCTGATCAAAGGACTGATTTTTGGGTTGGTACATTTGTTACCACTGAGACCCCTTCCACCACTGCCAGTAAAACGGAACCACTCACCATGGTCTTCATCATCAACGTATCCACCAGAAAGAGCCACAGATTGAACACCATGGCTACTCTGACCTGCAAAGTCACCAGCAACACATTAAAATAACAACGTAAAGTTGACGGTGGCGCATTTCACGCAGCAGCACCAACACTGAGATATCACGCAACAAGTTTGATCTTGTACACGTACCATTCCACAAACCGTTTTCGTGAATCCTTCCGATTCAGATAGAACCTGCACAATCACAAAATTGAGGCAGCAACAATTGTCCAATTGTGATTTAGAAGAAAAAAAAAACAAATCAAGGAACTCATAAACTTTAACAAAACTTGTACAAGAAATGGGATGCTATTTTTACAGAAAGTACGACTCACAATGGAGACAAAAGGCAGGCAACCATTTGCAGCAACATAAAGAAAAGATGGGTATACGCATGAGACCGTACGAACCATGTCCTGACCTGTAAAATTTCTGCGAAAAAACATACATATCCCAAGCTTTTTCCACTGCCTCACAACAACAAACCTCACCTGCTACAAGCATTATGAAGAGCCTCAAAACAGCCGTAGACCATCACAACCGTGCGCAGCAATTTCACCCAAAGCCAACGACCATTACGGAGCGACTTCGCATCCCACATGTGGTACCCATAACATCAGCAGAAGAGGATAAAGTGCAGCAGCCTGTGTAGTTTGTGGTGACTTAGCAGGCAACCTCAAATTTCTCATAGCATGATTGTGCCTCAAGACCTGTAAGATCTTCGGTGAAGCTTTATAACAACACCTCAATAGCGCACGAATCATGGTGCAATTACCCATCACGCATAACAACCAGACCTGCGAACAACATCGTCAAAATGGCAACACATAAAAAAAAAGAGAAGAAAGCTGCAAACATATATGACTCAAGATCAGTGTGAAATTTTGATGTTTCGTACAGTGTCAAGAAGTAGAAGCCAAGAGCTCTTTGAAGATACAGTCAACATAAGGAAAAGACAAAATTCAAAGACAAGAAAATAGGAAAGCAAAGGACAGCAGGGTCAGTTTCACTAAAATGGAAAGACAGATTCTTAGCATCAAAAGTGGTAATCAGAGATGCTATACGATTCAAATGTGAAAGAAAACCCTAATGCTACACTATAAAAAAGAAAAAGATGTTGGTTCAGAAGGAGGCTGAGAAAAAAAAAACCTAGGACTCTTGCTGCACAGCCCCAAGTTCTTCCCCAGATCCATCCTCACTTTCTTCCATTCAACTGTCATAAGACAAAACACCATAATCAATCAAACACATATAAGGAACTAAAAAAAAAAGAGAGAGATTTGAAAAAGGAACTTATCTGCCTTCAATCGGTAATCTGGCTGCATCGGTGCAACAAGGAGCTTTGCATCATCCAAGCTCTTCATCACTAGCGTGAGAACCGGTCAGACTCGTTCTAGCTCTGTAAGTGTTCCATTATCTTTTTCCTCATCTTCATGATTTTAAGTTGTTATCGCTTCGTTTTCTACTAATGAGCCTGCAAGAGGGAGGCGTTGTTTTGTTATGGATAAAAAGGAACCTCCGAACCCTAACAAAAAAAACCCAACACAAACCCAACATCTTCTACTCCCACCATTCAAAACTCAGATTTCCATTAACAGAAACTCACATCCAAAACGCCTAAACCATTAACTCACCTCACCGTCAACCGTTGCTTCCCACACTTCATCACCTTCTAAAATCACCATCTCAAAACTCTCAAACTCAGGCGACCAACACAGACCTGAAACAATAAATCCCATCTTCAACCTCAAACAGAGACACACATAACGACCCAAAAACAACCCCCAAACACTCATCGTGAAATCGGAACCGCGACGCACTCGAACATCAATCGTGAAACATATCCCAAAATAAGCCCAGATTTCACCAAACAGGACTCCATTCGCGAAACCAACCACCGAAAATCTCTTCCACAACTCTTCTTCATCACCATTACCATCGAACAAGCTTTGATCAACTCATAAACCCACTTCAATCGTTAACCTCCGAACACTTAAACTACAACCTTCAAACCAAATCAAAGTCCTCCCCTGTTCTTCAATCAACATCACCGAACGAAACCCTCACACCTGCTCTTCCATTTCGTTTCCTCACCCTCATATACATTCACCGTCACCCCAAACAGAACCCTCCGCCCAGAACCTTCAC
>OZ012741.1:479308450-479336481 GCA_963859935.3 Lathyrus sativus | reverse complement strand
TTTCGGGCAGGATTTCTAGGTGGCAAATGGTGTTAACAGAGTATGATATTCAGTACGTCTCTCAGAAAGCCATTAAGGGAAGCGTATTGTCTGATTACCTTGCCGAGCAGCCAATCGAAGACTACCAGCCGATGAAGTTCGAATTCCCTGACGAGGATATTATGTTTCTCAAAGCGAAGGATTGCGATGAGCCATTGCCCGATGAGGGGCCAGATAGGAAGTCTCAGTGGAAGTTGATATTCGACGGAGCGGTTAATTCCTACGGAAGTGGTATCGGGGCTATCATCACGACTCCTCACGGATCCCACATCCCTTTTACTGCGAGACTGACGTTTCCAGTTACCAACAATGAAGCCGAGTATGAAGCATGTATTATGGGTCTAGAAGAAGCAATTGATTTGAGAATCAAGAATCTAGACATATATGGTGACTCAGCGCTTGTAATCAATCAGATTAAAGGGGAGTGGGAAACTCGTCAAGCGAACTTAGTGTCGTACATGAATTATGCCAGGAGGCTGCTTCCGTTCTTTGACCGAGTAGAGCTTCATCATGTACCCCGGGCTGAAAATCAGATGGCTGATGCCTTAGCCACGCTGGCTTCGATGTATAAAGTCAATTACTGGAATGAGGCTCCAAGAATTGTACTTTCGCGTCTTGATAGACCGGCGTTTGTGTTTGCAATCGAGGATGCCACTGACGGCAAGCCATGGTTCCACGACATCCAGACCTTCCTTATGACTAAGGAGTATCCTGCGGGTGCGTCAACCCAGGATAAGAAGACTCTGAGGAGGCTATCTGGAAACTTTTATCTCAATCCTGATGGAGTGCTGTATAAGAGAAACCACGATCTCGTGCTGCTCAGATGTGTAGATGAGAAAGAGGCAAATATGCTCATGGAAGAAGTCCATGAGGGCACATTTGGTACGCACGCCGGCGGGCATGCCATGACGAGAAAGATCCTGAGAGCAGGATATTACTGGCTGACGATGGAGTCGGATTGCTTCAGATTCGCGAAGAAATGTCACAAATGCCAGATTTATGCTGATAAAGTTCATGTGCCGCCATGCCCATTGAATGTCATGTCCTCCCCTTGGCCGTTCTCCATGTGGGGCATCGACATGATAGGCAAGATCGAGCCCACTGCATCCAATGGTCATCGTTTTATTCTTGTAGCTATCGACTACTTCACCAAATGGGTGGAGGCAGCCTCGTACGCTAATGTGACCAAGCAGGTGGTGGCTAAATTCATAAAGAGGGACATCATCTATCGCTATGGAATTCCCGAGCGGATCATTACTGATAATGGTTCAAATTTGAACAACAAGATGATGAAGGAGCTGTGCCAGAGCTTCAAGATTGAACACCACAACTCATCTCCTTACCGGCCGAAGATGAATGGCGCTGTTGAAGCGGCCAACAAGAACATCAAGAAGATCGTTCAGAAGATGGTTGTGACGTACAAAGATTGGCACGAGATGCTGCCGTTTGCCTTGCACGGTTATCGTACTACAGTGCGTACATCGACCGGGGGCAACTCCTTTCTCCTTGGTGTACGGTATGGAAGCTGTCCTACCGTTAGAAGTGGAGATCCCTTCTTTGCGAGTTTTGGTTGATGTGAAACTCGATGAGGCAGAATGGATTACGAATCGCTTGAACCAACTCAGCCTGATGGACGAGAAGAGGTTAGCATCATTTGCATTTGGTCGCCTGTACCAAAGCCGAATGAAGAAAGCTTATGATAAGAAGGTGCGTCCTAGAAGCTTTCAGACGGGTGATCTCGTCCTGAAGAAGATTCTTCCGCCACACTCCGATCACCGGGGCAAATGGACTCCGAATTATGAAGGGCCGTATGTCGTCAGCAAGGTCTTCTCAGGAGGAGCTTTGTTGTTATCCACGATGGATGGTGAAGATTTTGCATCCCCGGTGAACGCGGACGCAGTTAAAAAATACTTTGCTTAAAAGAGACCCGCTGGACAAAAAAGAAAGAGTCCAGGCAAAAAGGGGCATCCCGGCGAACGAAAAACAGAATAAAAGGTTCGGGCAAAAATTAGGGATATATTGAAAAAATGTACACCCGCGAGGTCGAAAACCTACACTGGGCGGCTTCGGCAAAAAAGGGTATCCCGGTGAACCGAAAACCCGTAAAGGGCGGTTCACGCAAAAGTTAGGGATTTGAATAAGCAAATGACTGCGTTCCGCGTACGGACTTTCATTGTTTAGTGGTTTGGAAGACCTGAGGGCCGTTTATCTGAATCAATCTCTTCCAAAGTTGAAGCGTCGGAGAAGTATCGAAGTCGGGTGGGTCTTAGAGGGATCAACTCATGGTGTTCGTCTACGCCTCGTTGCCGACATTTGTATATACTGATGTATATTTATGTTTTATTTTTGCGCGGCTTCCTCATTCCAGGAGCTTGCCTCTGTTGTAAAACATTTTTGCCCATTCAGGGGTTCATCATCAATAAAATGCACATTATTCAGCAATTCCGCTTGCCTATTTAGCATTTATCTGTTTTGTTTGCGAATGAAAACGCCGATGTTTTTTAATAAAATGCGCATACATAAACTCACGGGCCTAGGCCCATTGATTGTTGAAACAATTAATTAACTGAATACTGTCACGAGATAATAACCTGGATAGGCCCCTTTGAGGAGGGTACCTTGTCTGTTTGTTTGTGTTGTTGCAGGTGTAGCACCTTCCAGAAGATGTGCCGTGCGCATCCCCGAAGCAGGGCGAGCCCTCCTTCTCCAGCAGAGTTCAGTAGTCTCTCCTCCGCAGAATCTGAACGCAGAGCAGTGAGCATTGATATGTCCACCAGGCAGAGATGATTCTCTTCCCCAAGCAGACGCATCCTGAAGGAACGTCACCTCATCAGCTGAGTAAAGTCGCCGAAGCAGGTGTCTCCCCCCAGCACTGGGTCACAAGTGCAGATTTCATAGGAATGTTTGGGTATCGAAGCTTGCGTTTTCCCCAGTAAAGTCGCCGAAGCAGGTGTCTCCCCCCAGCACCGGGTCACAAGTGCAAGTCTCGTAGGAAGCTGTTCGTATGCTGAAGGACGCAGTCACTGATGGTGCCAGACTGAAGTCTCCAGCGGAATTGAGATTCCCTACCAAGAGCCGTATTCTCTCCTGAAGTTGGATGATTCCCTCTTCCCCAGTAGAGTATTGGAACAGCTGATGTTGTATTTCCCCTGCAGAATTGTACTCTCTCCCCCGAAGTCAGATGATTCTTTCTTCCCCAGCGGAATTGAAATCCCTCATCAGAGTCGTACTCTCCAGTGAAGTAGAATGATTTCTCTCCCCGGCTGAGTCCGCAGAAAAGCAGAATCCTTGGAAGTAGTTCGGACCATGAATGGATGTTCCCTAGCAGAGCGGGGGGCAGCTGATGCTGTGTTTCCCCAGAGTCTCACTCTCTCCAGTGAAGCAGAATGACTTCTCCTTCCTCAGCCGAGTTTGCAGATGCCCAAGAGAGCCGAGTCCTTGAAGGTTGATCAGATCATGATTGGTCTTTCCCCAGCGGAGTGTGGAGCAGCTGAAGTTGTTTCCCCACAGAGTGATCATCCCCAGAAGAGTAGCCAAGACGGCCGCGCAGTTCACTCCCGCGATTGACATCGTTTTCCTTTAGCAGGTTCGGGTTCTCGTAGAGCCTCGTCCCCTGCAGAAATCAGCTGAAGTTGTTTCCCCTGCAGCAGTCCGCGGAAGATCGATTCCCCAGGCAGAGTCCGATTGATATTGGCATGCAGTTTTCTCCTCAGCAGGATGACTCCTCTATCTGAGCAGTTCTTTCTCCTTGACAGGAGGATCTCCCCCCCAGCATTTAGTTTGCTGACGGGATTGCATAGCATTGTGCATGACTGCATAGCATTTAACACTGCATAGCATTTAACACTGCATAGCATTGTGCATGATTGCATAAGCATTGTGCATGGTTGCACAAAATTTAGCATAAACGCATAGCATTCCCACCGTGTGGGGCATAGCACAGAAGCATACGCATCATAAGCATGATCTAGGTCATTATCATGCTTGCCTTACAAGTGTTCGGCCAAAGGATCGATCGATCAGGAAGAGTCCTGATATTCTCTCCAACGAGGTCGTTTTCTTAGGATGATTCTTAAGACCCCGGTGTAATCCCCGCAGTCGCTCGCTCAAGATGATTTTTGAGATCCTCAGCGAAGTCAGTTCGAAACGACCCTTGAACTCCTCAGCAGGACCGTTTGCTTAAGATGATTCTTAAGACCTCAGTACAGCTTCCCGAGTTGTTCGCCTAGTATGATGCTTGAGCTCCCCAGTAGCGTCCCCAGCAAGAGTTGCCCGGGAAGGTTCCTGGAATACCCCGCAGAATAAAGTCTCCAGAATGGTTATCGGTTCAAGATGATTCTTGAAGGTGCCTGACGGATTTGTTTGTTCAAGATGATTCTTGAAGTCCTTAGCAGCGTGATATGTCTGCTCCAACAGTGATGTCTAATCTGAAGATTGACTGCGTAAACGCCTGAAGGCGGTATCAGAATGTTCCTGTGAGTTCAGATCTCCCTGTTGATGAATCAACGTGTGGCTGAAGACAAGGTTCTAAAGTTTGTAGATATAACAAGATGATCCGTGTTGGTCTGAAGACCAAGTCAGTTGTCCTGAGGAGATGATTGATCGCGATCTAGTGAATAGTGTTTCTTCTGACTGAAGTCGAAGATGTTTCTCCAGCTGAAGCGGAGTTTTGCCTGAAGGCAAAGTGTTTGAATCCCCGTAGAGTCATGAATGGCTCAGGATACCATTTCTCTGACTGAAGTCACAAATTTCCTAAGCTGAAGCGAAGGTGCCTAAGGGCAAGGTTATCCTCCAAGGTCATGAATGATCTAGGATTCATTTTTCGGACTGAAGGCCGAAGTATATCCCTGACTGAAGTCTCGGATGCTCTATAGCAGAGGCGGAGTTGCCTGAAGGCAGATCCATGTATCCTTGAAGGCCAAGGACCATTTCTTCAGACTGAAGTCGAAGATACCTCCTGCAGAGTTGCCGACGGGCAAAGTTTTCATCCTTGAAGGCCAAGGATGTTCTTTCTAGCTGAAGTTGGAATAGCCGACGGACAGGGTTTCATCTATCTTCAGAAATACTTGAAGATTCTCCAGCGGATCTGGAATGGCCAGGGGCCAGGGTTTCATTCATATTCAAAAATACTTGAAGATTCTCCAGCGGATCTGGAGTGCCCAGGGGCCAGGGTTTCATCTATCTTCAGAAATACTTGAAGATTCTCCAGCGGATCTGGAGTGGCCAGGGGCCAGGGTTTCATCTATCTTCGGAAATACTTGAAGATTTTCTTCCTAGTTGAAGCTGGAAATGGCCAGGGGCCAGGGTTTCATCTATCTTCGGAAATACTTGAAGATTTTCTTTCTAGCTGAGGCTGGGAATGGCCAGGGGCCAGGGTTTCATATATCTTTAATGCTGAAGTTCTACGGTGGGCAGTGTGCAGTAGTATTCCGATGTTCGTTATGGTTCTGAGGGTGAACCCCATATCAGAGTGTGCTCGGTTAAATCTCTCATTCCCAGCGGATAGGGCTGGCAATGAACCAAACCAACTCGAAGATAGTTCGGAATTCGACTCGACAATTAAATCGTTGAACTAGGTTCATGAACCAAATGAGTTGAGTATGAGCGAAAAATTAAGTTCGTTAACTAAATGAGCTGAACTTGAACTATACATAGTTCGACTCGTTAGGTTCATGAGTCAACTCGATTACATATGAAAAGAATTATACTGTCTTTAAGATTAGGTTTAAATATTTACTTTAAATCTTAGACAAATTTAATCTTAAATTTAGTAGTTTTTGAATTAGACTCTCAAATGTATCTCTTTAAAGTTGTGTAGGTTTTGAATTAGTATATTTCGAAGATAAAGTTAAATTTCAATATGATAACTTTTATTTTATTTTAATATTTTATTTAAAAAATATATATTTATTTAAAATGTCAAACATACTAAAAAATATATATTTAAAAAAATAGTTTTTAAGTTCGTGAACCACGTGAGATGAACCTAATGAGATGAACCTAACGAGTCGAACCGAACTGTTCGTGAACTTATAACGAGTCGAGTTTGAGCTTAAAAAAAAGTCCGTGTCGAACTCGAACTCGAACTCGAATTCAAAAAATTCTTAACGAGTCGAGCCGAGCTGAGGTGAGTTCGACTCGACTCGACTCATTTCCAGCCCTACCAGCGGAGTAGTTTCAAGTATACTTTTTGTTCCATTTACCAGGGGTGAACCCCAGGTCAGAGTTGTTCAGGGTTGTATTTTCTCCAGCGGCGAGGTTGGATGTTTGTTCGACGGCGAGGTTGGATGTTTGTTCGACGGCGAGGTCAGACTCTTTAAATCCCCATCAGAGATGATGTTTGTACGACGGCGATGTCGAGTGTCTCTCAGAGCGATGTTTGTTTCAGACGGTGATGTCAGATTCAGTTTTCCAGCGACGATGCGTGGTATTCTGTCAGATGTGTTTCTCCAGCGGCGATGTTGGGTGTTGTGGTTGTTCTTTCTCAAACATGGATGGTATCATTCACCTCCATTCCTCCCTATGATTCAAAGTCCTTCCATGGTATACAACTCTCTCCTTTGGAGGGATAAGTGATGTACCTAGGAAGTAGAACTTTTGAGGGAACCATTCCCTTGATGTTGAACCCTTATAGGTCACCTTTGGTGGTCAAATAAGCAGTTCAGTATCCCCAGCTTATCCAGTAAGTGATTTTCTCTGGTTTTGATTATCTTGAGAGAGGTTTGTTGCACCCCAAAATTTGACCAACAATTATTTATCCATCTAGTGTTTGAAAATGGATACCTTCATCAGACAGTTCAAGAGATCCTCAGAGGAGTGGATTGAAACCAGGATTGTGTGCTTCATAGCTTGAGAGTTGTGGGTGCTCCTCAGATGATTCTGAGACCTTGGAGAATGAACTTGATGTTTTGAGAAAGCCTATGAGATGTCTTGATAGCCTTCATGAAGCCCAGAGAAGTCATTGTGCAAGAGTTCAGGAGATTCAACCATGAATGGTAGAATTAGGGTTTTGACTGGGTCAACCCTAGGATCAGCTGAAGATTTGGAGAGGGTTGAGACCTAATCCAAGGGCCATGAGATCATGGAGTGATGTATGGAGATGTTATAAAGATGATTCCTAGGCCAACTCATCATGATTGAAGAGTTTGAGAAGTTTTGAGTTAGGGTTTCCAAGGATTGTCAGTAAAAAAACCCTAATTTGATCCCCATCTTCCAGGCAGTTTTAGCTCTAGATGTGATTGATATCTCATCTTCCCCACAACATGAATGTTGTAGAGCTTGTTCTTAGCTTTAATTTGAGTGGTGGAAGTCCTTGATAGGAGTTGCAGAGCTCAAGTTATGGTTTTGACAAATTACAGGTCAGCTGAGGTGTGTGAATCTGGGTCCTTGGAAGTCACCCAATTTGCAGACAACTTTTGCCCTAGTAGGATGATTCCTATGATCTATTGGTCTACATGAATGTTGGAGGGCATCTTCTTAGCTTTAATTTGAGTGGTAGAAGTCCTTGATAGGATTTGTGGAACTCAACTTATGGTTTGAACAAGACAGGGGTATTTTGGTCATTTGTCAGTTATAGGTCATTTTAAGCAAATGCCATATCTCCTATTTCCAAGCCTCAAATGGAAAAACTCAAAACATGGAAGTTGTTCAAAATGTGATTTTAAGGCTATATAAGAGGTCTTAAGAGTTTGGAAATGCATGGAGCATGGATATTTTAAAATGGTCAAAATGGCTTGTAAATGGCTTATAAGTTGAAAAAGTTGAATTTGAAAATTGGTTTGGAAGATCTAGGAATCCAAAATAGGTCATTCAATATATCATTTTGATTGGAAACATCATTTTAAAAACAATGGTTTAGCCACATTTTTGAGTTTAGGCTTAAAAATTGGAGTTGCTTTGTAAATTTGTTACTTGCACTTTAAGGCATCAAAAGGAAAGATGGGAAAATGCTACACAAGGACTTGTAAGGCTTTGTTTTCATTTTACCATATCATTTGAGGAGAAATTGAGTGAGATTGCATGGTATAACATGATATTGCATGGGATTCACTCAAGATGACAAATTCAAATTCTCATTACGTGATACATTCTAGAAACTTCATGGAAGGTTCCCCAAAGTTCTAGACATTTCTATTCTCATCTATATAAGCCCTAGGGTGGCTCCATGCCATGGTTGGTGGTTCATTGAGCTTGCAAACCCCATTTTGATTCCATCACTCCCTTTTGCATTTTGATTTCAAACCATATCAAAACTCCATCAATTGTGAGATTTCTTGTCATCATCTTCTTCCTCCATCATCATAGAGTGAAAAGCAAGAAAAAACTAGAAGGAAAGGTGGCTGGTGCATGAGATTCGAAGCTTCCATCCCAACTGCATAAAGACTTGGATAGAGTGAATTAAGAAGTGTGATCAAGAACTCTTGCAATCAGAAGCATCAACATCCATTGAAGATCAGTTAGAGCAAGTGGCAAGAGCTGGAGAGAGAGATAACCACCATTGCCATCATCATTTGGTAAGCTTGCATGTTCCTTCGAATCACTGTATTTATCCATGGTTAGGGTTAGTTGTGGAGTTATATGTGGTTAGAGACACTTAAGGAACAATTGTGAAGAGTTTAAGGTCAATCCATGAAGGTTCAGCATGTGTGCATAATTCTTTGAAGATCAAGATAGTGCTTGTTAGGAGGTATAAATGTGCATGTAATGATTTAATGGACTCAGGGTAACAAGAGGAACAAACTAGGGTCGTTAGAAGTTAGGTTTGTGAATGTTGCATACAGTCCAATATGGTGGTACCCAAGGTTGCATGCATTCGGTTTGAGGTTTCCATGAAGAGTTAGTTAAAAATCTTGGCATGGCTGGATAGAGGGCAGTGAGAGGAGTAATTTTGATGTTTGGGTCGAGACCATTGGTTGAGAATTGAGAGAGCAGCACGAGCTGGAAGATTCGCGGGTGGGGGATGTTTCTTGAAACCCTAAGTGTCCAAGGTAGAAGAGATAATCTCTACCGTGGATTCGTGTTGAAGCATTGGACTTGGTCTCTCCATCTCACGGCCCAGATTCGTTCTGCAATGGGAGGGAAATTCAAAAATCAAAACGACGTCGTTTTAATTAGTGAGTCCGTGTGGGCTCTGATCTCTTTTCTATGCGCACCCCCCCCCCCATAATCAGCCCAATGCGCATGAACTGAATCCACTACTATTCTCACCCCCTCTCTCTTTCCCTTTTATATTTTATTTTTCAATTTTCTTCACATTTCATGCATTTTTGAAAATTCATAACTAATTGAAAACTAACTCTTTTTTGTTCATTCTTTTTGCATGATCTTCCTTAAAGTGTTAAGAAATTTATAAAAAATAAAAATAGCATTTTATTTTTTATTTGATATTTTTCCCACATTTTCCAAATAAATGCATATTTTAAATGTTTCATTTCATACATGATTTTGTAAATTTTTGTTCATGCATTTGCTTGATGATTTTTGTCCCATTCTTTTTTGTGGTATCAAATATGGATGTGTAGATTCTCTGGATTTATTACTAGATTTTTAGATTAAGATTTGATTAGTTTAGTTGAATTGAACTTAGGATAGCCTAATTAGGGTTTAGGTTGTGCATAGGTGAAAGGATTCATTTTCTTTAAATAGTTTTGTCTTGATTCTTGGGTAGGGGCATATGTGGATGTTATGGGTAGATGTTGTAGACCCTTGTGAATAATTGTTAGATTTTTCCCCCTTGGTTTAGTATTTTTTAGGTATTTTCTGAAGTTAGCTGTTGATTTTGTCTGTCCTGTGGTTATCTGTTCATCTCTGGGGTTTATTTTGGGGAATTTGTTGTGGGGCTTGTGTTGTCTTGAAGAGCTTGTTGGAGAGCATCATGAAGAGAAGATTGAAGATCAAGACTCAGAGACCCAGAGCTTGGATTATTCCCTGTCTGTGAGGTTTGAGATCCTGAAGTTTGGAGGAAGTTCATGGTACTTTCCTGAGGAAGGCACTATGAATAACTTTCATTCTTTCTTCTCACCTCTTTCTCAAGTATCCAATGATGTTGGAGCCAACTTGTGAGTTTAATTTCTCCTGAGGAGGAATGTAAACTGATCACATGTTGTTGAGCCACATGGGATACAATTCCTAAGTGGAAGCCTCCTAGTACTTTCCTGAGGAAGGTCATATGGGTCTATTCATTTAGTTCCATTAGTTTATCTAGGATTTCTCAAGTATCCAATGATGTTTGAGCCAACTTGTGAGTTTAATTTCTCCTGAGGAGGAATGTAAACTGATCACAGTTGTTGAGCCACATAGGATACAACTCCTAAGTGGAAGCCTCCTAGTACTTTCCTGAGGAAGGTCCTATGGGTCTATTCATTTAGTTCCACTAGTTCAGATAGGATTTCCTAAATATCCAGTGATGTTGGAGCCTGCTTGTGAGTTTAATTTCTCCTGAGGAGGAATATAAACTGATCACAGTGGTTGAGCCACATAGGGTATGACTCCTGAGTATACACCTCCTAGTGCTTTCCTGAGGAAGACACTATGAGTCTTCTTACTTAGCTCCCTTTATTTGGTAAGCTTGTTCTGAAGCTTGAAGACTGGGATTGATTTCTTTTGGTTAGGTTTTGCTTTAGGGCTTTGCTTAGATTTGATTCAGATTCTGTGTTAGGGTTAGGATTAGAGAGTAGGTGATTCTTTCTCAAGTGTGTTTTGTTTGCCTGATGGCACTTCATTCCTTTTATCTGGTCATTGCTTGATAGCATGTTGTTTATTTTCAGTATGATTACTATAATTTCATGACTGGCTTGAGGTCGAGACGAGCTTGTGGAGGCTGATGCCCCACACACATTTCCTCCCTCACTTGCATTGCATGCATTTTACTGTTAAAGCTGATGCTTTTGTCTGTTTTGGTGTATCATTGACATGATCCCTTAGGACTCTCCTTTCCTCTGATGAGGATTTGATGATAGACTTTTAGGTTGAAACCTATGCATGACAACATCTAGGAGTTCCCTGTTCAAACCTCGACCATAGGATGAATCCATGGCATGATAACAGTAGGACTTGATAGTCTCCCTCCTAGTTGGGCATGTTCTCTTCTCATCTCAAAGCAGTTTAAGATACAGTAATCACAAATGATTTCTTTCGTACGTTACGAGCCTTAAGCTATCTGAGAAAGGACGTATTCCCTCTCAGGTCATAGTCTCTAGTGCGATTGAGATCGCAAACATAAAAAAAAAACACTTCTTTTAGGAGATAACCCGTAGTTTCCCGAACTACGTTTGCTCTGATCTTTCATACCAGATGAAAGTACGTAGGCATAGGATGCGATATCCTAGCGAGCAACCTTCCCCCTTAACCCGTAGTTAGCCAAACTACGTTGACTCTGATTTCTCGTTCCAGACGGGAATACGTAGGCATAAAGTGCGATGCTTTGCCGAGTCATTTTTCTTTTCTTTTTCAGCCAGCCTTGATAGGTAGATAGATTATAACCAACCCGTCCAAGTAAACAAACAAGCGAGGATCCCGTCGAGTACGACGGACGTGAGGGGTGCTAATACCTTCCCCTTGCGTAACCGACTCCCGAACCCAGACAATGGTTGCGATGACCTTGTCTTACCCTTTTTCGTCAGGTTTTTCCGATCGTTTCCTTTCCCGCTCTGAGGGATAAATAACGAAAGGTGGCGACTCTTCTGTCATGCCGGCACCTTATTTTCGCGCAAGCGACAGCTGGCGACTCTGCTGGGGACCGAACCCAGAATCTCTGGTTCTCCGGTTCCCTATGAGAGTCAATCCTATCGTTTGTGTGTTTGCTTGTTGAGTTGCGTTTATTTATCGCATTTTTACTTCCCGCACTTTACTTCCCGCATTTTATTTCCCGCATTTTATTTCCAGTTCGATATGATTATTTGTGCTGCTGTGGGAGGGGGATGTTACTATGAGTGAGAAGCCGGACCTGGGCTTTGAGTACACACCTAGATATAGTTGCGGAGAAGTAGTAGACGAACCTGTCTGCTGAGCAGGCACAGTTCCCTACAAAAATCTGCGCTCAGACGAGATTCTTGCAGAGGTGCTCCTTTCCGGTCCTGAGGATCTAAGGGGAGTTCAGACGTGAGGATTGTCGACTCTGGGGACCGATCATTTGGATGTCAGCTAAGAGAGGCCTCTTCATGACTTGATGATGCCACTCCTTCTGGGAATCGTATCGTCACTCATGAAAGTCTGTGACACTGACAACCGCATAGGATGCCATACCTTTGTCCGTGGATTAGGTCCGTACCTGTGAGTGGGGTTGGGATATTGCAGGAAACTTTGACCTCCAGACTACCTGGTTTTCTTGACAGTGAATCAGTTACGTTGGTATCAGGGTTCCCAGTTGCAGAGTTGACTGTTCTTGACAGAGCGAGTTTGTTGATCAGAGGATCTTATCATCGGGTGTTCGTCTGTTCTTGATAGAGCAGGCTTTGATCAGTGTATTATCGTCAGTGGTTTGTTCCGGATAGAGCAGATTTTGAGTGGGGTCTGAAGATCTCATCGGCAGTTGTTGTTTGTTCTTGATAGGGCATATTTTGATTGGGGTCTGAAGATCTCATCAGCAGCTGTGTGTTTGTTCTTGATAGGGCAGATTTTTGATTTGGGGTCTGAAGACTTCATCAGCGGACATTTTCTGATCGCACATCCCGGG
Organism: Lathyrus sativus; assembly: GCA_963859935.3. Lineage (NCBI taxonomy): Eukaryota > Viridiplantae > Streptophyta > Magnoliopsida > Fabales > Fabaceae > Lathyrus > Lathyrus sativus. Next base: position 479,323,769 of record OZ012741.1, on the reverse strand, counting down.
GTCCTTATTATCAGGCACTTATTCTTGTCAGGGCAGAATTTTGATCTCGATCCTATCAGATGGTTATTCTCAGCAGATCAGATCAGTGGTTTTACACTGGGGTTTCCTTCTCATCAGTGACTGTCGATACCGAATCTCCACAACAGCCACCTGGATATATTGTTGCATGCCTGCATTTTGCATTAGCTTGCATAATCATTCGCATTCCATTGGCGTGTGTCTGTGACAGGTACCGTTTCCCCGATCTAGGATCTCTCGCCTCTTATTGTGTTACTGCAGCCTCTCTCAGAAAGAATGTTGCGCACGAGTTCTCGGTCCTTGATGTGTCGAATCTGACTATTGCTGATACTATGTGTGAGATTGTTGTTTCCATGATTGGGCCCAGATTCCCCTCCTTATTATTTGTCAGCACTGGTACTAGGGCGCCAGGGTCGGAGGAAATCTCTCAAGCACACAGACACACGCATACATCTGTATAAAGCATTTTGCATGACATACATTCTGTTGCCTTTCCTAACCTTTAATGTTGAAAGGTTTTTCAGGTACTCAGGTTCCGAGCTGCTTTCGATCTCCAGGATTGATCAAAGACTCGTCCACCGCTACTCAACTCGCGCCAATCAGACAAGGATAATGGACCAGGTGCAGTCAGATGTTCAAGAGCTTCGTGAACGGATGGATCGTTTTATGGAGCTGATGCAAGTAGTTGCGAATGGGCAAGACCAGCTTCGTACTTTGGTTCAACCTCTCATCTCCAGGGTTGACAGTAATGGCATACTTCACGGCGGGGCCGTGCCCACTCCTCCTCCAGGGGATACTCCACAAAACGTTGTTCCTGCTGCCGGGGGCAACGGCAGTGCTAACGGCAATCTGATGACTAATATCGGGCTCAACGTGGCTGGCGTCGGCAATGGTAGTTTGGGAGCCAATGTTAACATAGGGCCGGTCAACGGCAATGCTGGTGCATGAAATCTGGTGGTGCCTCAACCGTGGCTGGAGGACCATCAGGATGACATATTCTCTCAGAGAGGTGTAGAGGCAGAGTTGAATGCTGAGGCTCGACTCAGGTTCAAGGCGCTGGAAGACAAGATGAGAGACATAGAAAATCAGAACACGTTGGGCGTTGACATGTCCAAGCTCGGGTTGATTGCTGACTTTAAAGTACCTCACAAGTTCAAGGTGCCTACCTTTGAGAAGTATAAGGGCACTACTTGTCCCCGGGTCCACCTCCGATCTTATTATAGAAAGATGTCCACTTATTCTGACGATGAGAAGCTGCTGATGCACTTCTTTCAGGATAGTCTTTCTGGTCCATCGCTCGAATGGTATATGGGCTTGGAGCCCGGTACTGTGCGCACCTGGAAAGATCTTGCAGAAGCGTTTGTTCTCCACTATCAATATAATAGCGACTTGGCTCCCAACCGAGTTCAGCTTCAGAATCTCTCACAGCGGAACAATGAAAGCTTCAAAGAGTACGCCCAGCGGTGGCGTGAATTGGCTGCTCGGGTTCAACCAACGATGGTTGAGCGTGAGTTGGTGCAAATGTTCGTGGCTACCCTTCCTGGAATCTATTATGAAAAGCTGGGCAGTGGCATGACTGGAACATTCTCGGCTCTCATCACTCTGGGCGAGCATGTTGAGAACGGTATAAAGATTGGAAAAATTCAGGGCGAATCATCCTCAGTTGGAGGAGCTAGCAAGAAACCCTATACTGGCAAGCGTCGAGAGGGAGATGCCAGTGTTGTCACTAATGCTAGGAGAAAGGGCAAGGGTCCTCAGTCTCAGATCGCTAGCATAAATATCCCTGCTGCTCCGCAGCAGCAGCAGCAGCAGCCCCAGCAGCAGAATAATCAGGGGTATAAAAGATACCAGAATCGGGCTCCCCTGGCAGGCCGTCATTTTGATACTCCACCTATGTCATATGCACAGCTTCTGCAAACACTGCTTCAGCTCCAATTAGTTCAAAAGAGGACGTTGGCTCCCTTAACAGGGGCACCACCACCGGGGTATGATGCCAGTGCTACTTGTGAGTTCCATACTGGGGCACCAGGCCATACGGTTGAGAATTGTAAAGCTTTTAAGCACAGAGTCCAGGACTTGGTGGACGCCAAGGTTATCAACTTTTCTGACAACGTGCCTAACGTCACCAAAAACCCGATGCCTCATCACAAGGGGGGCGGAGTGAATGCTGTTATCACTGAGGAGAGTTCAGACTTGCTGACGGATGTCAAAGATTTGAAGACACCGTTGAGTTTTGTCAAGGCTAAGTTTCTGAAGAAGGGCTTCTTTCCTGGATGCGGAAAGTGGTGTATGGCTTGTGCTACACTTCCTGATGGGTGTGAGCAGCTGATCGAAGGTATCCAGAGTCTGATGTCTGAGGGTATTTTACAGTTCAGCCGGAGCGTTGAGAGTGCATCAGGGGAAGTCGTGCTGAAGCAGGCAGACGAAGTTGCTACCATTACTATTCCTCTCCACCCTATCACTATTTCTGCGCCCCGACCGCCTACTATCACCATCACCAGGGCCGGACCAATCCCATTCGAGAGTACCAATGCCGTTCCATGGCATTATGGCGCCGAAGTTTATTGTAATGGTCAGAAGATAGAGCTAGAGCCATTCGGATCAACTGTGCAGAATCTTACCGAAGTCAGTGGTATCACTAGAAGCGGAAGAGTGTTCGCACCAGCAGAGGTTGCAGCAGAGAAAGTGGTCCGAGCTGACGCTATGGATAAGGGTAAAGGTAAAGCTGTCGAAGAGGTCCCTGCAGGGGCAGAGAAGGACTTGCTGGTTAAAGATGCTGAAGAGTTCATGCGACTAATCAAGAAGAGTGACTACAAAATTGTAGATCATCTTCATCAGACTCCGTCAAAGATCTCGATTCTTAACTTGTTGCTGTGTTCTGAAGCGCACCGCAACGCGTTACTGAAGGTATTGAATGCTGCATACATGCCGCAGGAGATATCAGTAAATCAGCTCGAGGAGGTAGTAGCCCATGTTAATGCGGGTAATGGGCTGGGATTTACAGATCTGGAGCTGACTCCTAAGGGAAGAGATCACAATAGCGCCTTGCACGTCTCAATAGAGTGCAGAGGCACGATTATGTCACATGTCCTCGTGGATACGGGTTCCTCGCTTAACGTGCTTCCGAAAAAGGCACTGATGAAGTTGGATACCCGTGGACTGCTGTGCACGCCCAGTGATCTGGTCGTGAAAGCCTTTGATGGGACCAAGCGCCACGTCTTCGGAGAGTTGACCCTGCCAATTCAAGTTGGTCCAGAGACGTTCAATACGGTTTTCTATATCATGGATATCATGCCCGCCTATAGTTGCCTCTTAGGTCGGCCGTGGATCCATTCTGCTGGTGCCGTGACGTCCACGCTGCATCAGAAGCTTAAATATGTTGTCGAGGGCAGCATTGTAACCGTCTGTGGTGAAGAGGACATCATGGTGAGCCACCTGTCGTCCTTCAAATACGTCGAAATGGATGGCGAGATCCATGAGACTCTTTGCCAAGCATTTGAAACCGTCAGGGTGAAGGAGGTAGCTCCTGTCGTCGCAGAGAAGCAAGAGATGAGTCTCTCCTCGTTTAAGGAAGCTCAAGCCGTTGTCGAAGCCGGTTCCACCCCAGGCTGGGGGCATGTCTTGGATATACCGATCAAACAGGATAAGTTTGGATTGGGGTATTCTCCTGGAGCTGAAGCTTCATCTTCTTCTGGCAGCTCGTCTCGTGGGAAGGGGCCGATCCTATTCACCAAGGGAGGAGTAATTTTCGAGAGCATCAACGCTGCGTCGGAGGACAGCGGGGACAGTGATTGCGATCTTGACGCCTGGATTCAACCGAGCAAGCCGGGCGAGCACCTCCACAATTGGACCATCAAAGAGATTATCAAGCTGACAAGTGAAGAGTAATGATTGCTTTTTACAATCTTTGTACAACCCTATGTCCTGCCCGGGGCATAGTGGTTTTACTGTCAGGGCCTTGTTGGATTATGTGTATGCATTTTGTTAATAAATAAAAGGCGTTTTCTTCGTAATCAAATATTGTGTTCTCTGTTATTCCTGTTTTATGTTTATTTCGGAAAAAAAAAACAGCAAAATGGCAACGGGGTTTGTGCTAACCTGCATATTCTTGCTTTAAACTTAACCCTTGTTATTGCAGGATCCACGTAACAGATGACATCGACTCTGGACCCTCTACGGCTCACTACGACTTTGATTGCCCGATCTATCAAGCCGAGGATGAGATTGATGAAGACGAAGACCTTCCGGAAGAGTTGGCCTGCTTGTTGCGACAAGAAGAAAAGGTTATTCTGCCTCACGAGGAGGATATTGAGATCATAAATCTGGGTTCTGAGGATCTTATCAGGAATGTCAGAGTAGGGGCTGCGCTGCAGAATGATGCCAAGCATAGACTGGTCGAGATGCTTCGAGAGTATAGTGACGTCTTTGCTTGGTCATATGAGGATATGCCCGGACTCGACACTGACATCGGGGTTCATCGCTTGCCGTTGCGAGAAGATTGTCCTCCAGTCAAGCAGAAGCTTAGGAGGACGAGACCAGACATGGCTGTGAAAATCAAAGAAGAAGTCCAAAAGCAGTTGGACGCAGGATTTCTAGCCGTTACCACTTACCCTCCGTGGGTCGCCAACATAGTGCCTGTACCGAAGAAGGACGGTAAGGTACGCATGTGCGTCGATTATCGGGATTTGAATAGGGCGAGCCCTAAGGATGATTTCCCGTTGCCTCATATCGATGTGTTGGTCGACAATACAGCCCAGTTTTCCGTGTTTTCGTTCATGGATGGCTTCTCCGGTTACAATCAGATTAAGATGGCACCGGAGGACATGGAGAAAACGACGTTTATCACCCCCTGGGGAACATTCTGCTATAAGGTAATGCTCTTCGGTCTGAAGAACGCAGGAGCCACTTACCAGCGAGCAATGGTAACTTTGTTTCATGATATGATTCATCATGAGATCGAGGTCTATGTTGATGACATGATTGCAAAGTCCCAAACGGAGGAAGAGCATCTGGTCAACCTGTTGAAGCTGTTTGAAAGGCTTAGGAAGTTCAGGCTGAGGCTGAATCCTAACAAGTGCACTTTCGGAGTGCGGTCCGGAAAGTTATTGGGGTTTATCGTTAGTGAACGAGGTATTGAAGTTGATCCTGCAAAAATAAAAGCTATCCAAGAAATGCCAGCGCCGAAAACGGAGAAAGAAGTTCGTGGTTTCCTGGGCCGAATAAACTACATTGCAAGGTTTATCTCTCAGCTCACGGCCACTTGTGAACCGATGTTCAAGCTTCTAAAGAAAAATCAGGCGATTACTTGGAATGAGGATTGCCAGAAGGCATTCGACAAGATAAAGCAGTATCTTCAAGAACCTCCAATCTTGATACCCCCAGTGGCTGGACGGCCACTAATCATGTACCTGACGGTTCTGGAGAATAGTATGGGGTGTGTTCTCGGTCAGCACGACGAGACGGGCAGAAAGGAGCATGCCATTTATTATTTGAGTAAAAAGTTCACTGAGTGTGAATCTCGATACTCGATGCTGGAGAAGACGTGTTGTGCGTTAGCTTGGGCCGCCAAACGTCTACGACAGTATATGCTCAATCACACCACTATGCTAATTTCGAAGATGGATCCGATCAAGTACGTCTTCGAGAAGCAGGCTCTTTCGGGCAGGATTTCTAGGTGGCAAATGGTGTTAACAGAGTATGATATTCAGTACGTCTCTCAGAAAGCCATTAAGGGAAGCGTATTGTCTGATTACCTTGCCGAGCAGCCAATCGAAGACTACCAGCCGATGAAGTTCGAATTCCCTGACGAGGATATTATGTTTCTCAAAGCGAAGGATTGCGATGAGCCATTGCCCGATGAGGGGCCAGATAGGAAGTCTCAGTGGAAGTTGATATTCGACGGAGCGGTTAATTCCTACGGAAGTGGTATCGGGGCTATCATCACGACTCCTCACGGATCCCACATCCCTTTTACTGCGAGACTGACGTTTCCAGTTACCAACAATGAAGCCGAGTATGAAGCATGTATTATGGGTCTAGAAGAAGCAATTGATTTGAGAATCAAGAATCTAGACATATATGGTGACTCAGCGCTTGTAATCAATCAGATTAAAGGGGAGTGGGAAACTCGTCAAGCGAACTTAGTGTCGTACATGAATTATGCCAGGAGGCTGCTTCCGTTCTTTGACCGAGTAGAGCTTCATCATGTACCCCGGGCTGAAAATCAGATGGCTGATGCCTTAGCCACGCTGGCTTCGATGTATAAAGTCAATTACTGGAATGAGGCTCCAAGAATTGTACTTTCGCGTCTTGATAGACCGGCGTTTGTGTTTGCAATCGAGGATGCCACTGACGGCAAGCCATGGTTCCACGACATCCAGACCTTCCTTATGACTAAGGAGTATCCTGCGGGTGCGTCAACCCAGGATAAGAAGACTCTGAGGAGGCTATCTGGAAACTTTTATCTCAATCCTGATGGAGTGCTGTATAAGAGAAACCACGATCTCGTGCTGCTCAGATGTGTAGATGAGAAAGAGGCAAATATGCTCATGGAAGAAGTCCATGAGGGCACATTTGGTACGCACGCCGGCGGGCATGCCATGACGAGAAAGATCCTGAGAGCAGGATATTACTGGCTGACGATGGAGTCGGATTGCTTCAGATTCGCGAAGAAATGTCACAAATGCCAGATTTATGCTGATAAAGTTCATGTGCCGCCATGCCCATTGAATGTCATGTCCTCCCCTTGGCCGTTCTCCATGTGGGGCATCGACATGATAGGCAAGATCGAGCCCACTGCATCCAATGGTCATCGTTTTATTCTTGTAGCTATCGACTACTTCACCAAATGGGTGGAGGCAGCCTCGTACGCTAATGTGACCAAGCAGGTGGTGGCTAAATTCATAAAGAGGGACATCATCTATCGCTATGGAATTCCCGAGCGGATCATTACTGATAATGGTTCAAATTTGAACAACAAGATGATGAAGGAGCTGTGCCAGAGCTTCAAGATTGAACACCACAACTCATCTCCTTACCGGCCGAAGATGAATGGCGCTGTTGAAGCGGCCAACAAGAACATCAAGAAGATCGTTCAGAAGATGGTTGTGACGTACAAAGATTGGCACGAGATGCTGCCGTTTGCCTTGCACGGTTATCGTACTACAGTGCGTACATCGACCGGGGGCAACTCCTTTCTCCTTGGTGTACGGTATGGAAGCTGTCCTACCGTTAGAAGTGGAGATCCCTTCTTTGCGAGTTTTGGTTGATGTGAAACTCGATGAGGCAGAATGGATTACGAATCGCTTGAACCAACTCAGCCTGATGGACGAGAAGAGGTTAGCATCATTTGCATTTGGTCGCCTGTACCAAAGCCGAATGAAGAAAGCTTATGATAAGAAGGTGCGTCCTAGAAGCTTTCAGACGGGTGATCTCGTCCTGAAGAAGATTCTTCCGCCACACTCCGATCACCGGGGCAAATGGACTCCGAATTATGAAGGGCCGTATGTCGTCAGCAAGGTCTTCTCAGGAGGAGCTTTGTTGTTATCCACGATGGATGGTGAAGATTTTGCATCCCCGGTGAACGCGGACGCAGTTAAAAAATACTTTGCTTAAAAGAGACCCGCTGGACAAAAAAGAAAGAGTCCAGGCAAAAAGGGGCATCCCGGCGAACGAAAAACAGAATAAAAGGTTCGGGCAAAAATTAGGGATATATTGAAAAAATGTACACCCGCGAGGTCGAAAACCTACACTGGGCGGCTTCGGCAAAAAAGGGTATCCCGGTGAACCGAAAACCCGTAAAGGGCGGTTCACGCAAAAGTTAGGGATTTGAATAAGCAAATGACTGCGTTCCGCGTACGGACTTTCATTGTTTAGTGGTTTGGAAGACCTGAGGGCCGTTTATCTGAATCAATCTCTTCCAAAGTTGAAGCGTCGGAGAAGTATCGAAGTCGGGTGGGTCTTAGAGGGATCAACTCATGGTGTTCGTCTACGCCTCGTTGCCGACATTTGTATATACTGATGTATATTTATGTTTTATTTTTGCGCGGCTTCCTCATTCCAGGAGCTTGCCTCTGTTGTAAAACATTTTTGCCCATTCAGGGGTTCATCATCAATAAAATGCACATTATTCAGCAATTCCGCTTGCCTATTTAGCATTTATCTGTTTTGTTTGCGAATGAAAACGCCGATGTTTTTTAATAAAATGCGCATACATAAACTCACGGGCCTAGGCCCATTGATTGTTGAAACAATTAATTAACTGAATACTGTCACGAGATAATAACCTGGATAGGCCCCTTTGAGGAGGGTACCTTGTCTGTTTGTTTGTGTTGTTGCAGGTGTAGCACCTTCCAGAAGATGTGCCGTGCGCATCCCCGAAGCAGGGCGAGCCCTCCTTCTCCAGCAGAGTTCAGTAGTCTCTCCTCCGCAGAATCTGAACGCAGAGCAGTGAGCATTGATATGTCCACCAGGCAGAGATGATTCTCTTCCCCAAGCAGACGCATCCTGAAGGAACGTCACCTCATCAGCTGAGTAAAGTCGCCGAAGCAGGTGTCTCCCCCCAGCACTGGGTCACAAGTGCAGATTTCATAGGAATGTTTGGGTATCGAAGCTTGCGTTTTCCCCAGTAAAGTCGCCGAAGCAGGTGTCTCCCCCCAGCACCGGGTCACAAGTGCAAGTCTCGTAGGAAGCTGTTCGTATGCTGAAGGACGCAGTCACTGATGGTGCCAGACTGAAGTCTCCAGCGGAATTGAGATTCCCTACCAAGAGCCGTATTCTCTCCTGAAGTTGGATGATTCCCTCTTCCCCAGTAGAGTATTGGAACAGCTGATGTTGTATTTCCCCTGCAGAATTGTACTCTCTCCCCCGAAGTCAGATGATTCTTTCTTCCCCAGCGGAATTGAAATCCCTCATCAGAGTCGTACTCTCCAGTGAAGTAGAATGATTTCTCTCCCCGGCTGAGTCCGCAGAAAAGCAGAATCCTTGGAAGTAGTTCGGACCATGAATGGATGTTCCCTAGCAGAGCGGGGGGCAGCTGATGCTGTGTTTCCCCAGAGTCTCACTCTCTCCAGTGAAGCAGAATGACTTCTCCTTCCTCAGCCGAGTTTGCAGATGCCCAAGAGAGCCGAGTCCTTGAAGGTTGATCAGATCATGATTGGTCTTTCCCCAGCGGAGTGTGGAGCAGCTGAAGTTGTTTCCCCACAGAGTGATCATCCCCAGAAGAGTAGCCAAGACGGCCGCGCAGTTCACTCCCGCGATTGACATCGTTTTCCTTTAGCAGGTTCGGGTTCTCGTAGAGCCTCGTCCCCTGCAGAAATCAGCTGAAGTTGTTTCCCCTGCAGCAGTCCGCGGAAGATCGATTCCCCAGGCAGAGTCCGATTGATATTGGCATGCAGTTTTCTCCTCAGCAGGATGACTCCTCTATCTGAGCAGTTCTTTCTCCTTGACAGGAGGATCTCCCCCCCAGCATTTAGTTTGCTGACGGGATTGCATAGCATTGTGCATGACTGCATAGCATTTAACACTGCATAGCATTTAACACTGCATAGCATTGTGCATGATTGCATAAGCATTGTGCATGGTTGCACAAAATTTAGCATAAACGCATAGCATTCCCACCGTGTGGGGCATAGCACAGAAGCATACGCATCATAAGCATGATCTAGGTCATTATCATGCTTGCCTTACAAGTGTTCGGCCAAAGGATCGATCGATCAGGAAGAGTCCTGATATTCTCTCCAACGAGGTCGTTTTCTTAGGATGATTCTTAAGACCCCGGTGTAATCCCCGCAGTCGCTCGCTCAAGATGATTTTTGAGATCCTCAGCGAAGTCAGTTCGAAACGACCCTTGAACTCCTCAGCAGGACCGTTTGCTTAAGATGATTCTTAAGACCTCAGTACAGCTTCCCGAGTTGTTCGCCTAGTATGATGCTTGAGCTCCCCAGTAGCGTCCCCAGCAAGAGTTGCCCGGGAAGGTTCCTGGAATACCCCGCAGAATAAAGTCTCCAGAATGGTTATCGGTTCAAGATGATTCTTGAAGGTGCCTGACGGATTTGTTTGTTCAAGATGATTCTTGAAGTCCTTAGCAGCGTGATATGTCTGCTCCAACAGTGATGTCTAATCTGAAGATTGACTGCGTAAACGCCTGAAGGCGGTATCAGAATGTTCCTGTGAGTTCAGATCTCCCTGTTGATGAATCAACGTGTGGCTGAAGACAAGGTTCTAAAGTTTGTAGATATAACAAGATGATCCGTGTTGGTCTGAAGACCAAGTCAGTTGTCCTGAGGAGATGATTGATCGCGATCTAGTGAATAGTGTTTCTTCTGACTGAAGTCGAAGATGTTTCTCCAGCTGAAGCGGAGTTTTGCCTGAAGGCAAAGTGTTTGAATCCCCGTAGAGTCATGAATGGCTCAGGATACCATTTCTCTGACTGAAGTCACAAATTTCCTAAGCTGAAGCGAAGGTGCCTAAGGGCAAGGTTATCCTCCAAGGTCATGAATGATCTAGGATTCATTTTTCGGACTGAAGGCCGAAGTATATCCCTGACTGAAGTCTCGGATGCTCTATAGCAGAGGCGGAGTTGCCTGAAGGCAGATCCATGTATCCTTGAAGGCCAAGGACCATTTCTTCAGACTGAAGTCGAAGATACCTCCTGCAGAGTTGCCGACGGGCAAAGTTTTCATCCTTGAAGGCCAAGGATGTTCTTTCTAGCTGAAGTTGGAATAGCCGACGGACAGGGTTTCATCTATCTTCAGAAATACTTGAAGATTCTCCAGCGGATCTGGAATGGCCAGGGGCCAGGGTTTCATTCATATTCAAAAATACTTGAAGATTCTCCAGCGGATCTGGAGTGCCCAGGGGCCAGGGTTTCATCTATCTTCAGAAATACTTGAAGATTCTCCAGCGGATCTGGAGTGGCCAGGGGCCAGGGTTTCATCTATCTTCGGAAATACTTGAAGATTTTCTTCCTAGTTGAAGCTGGAAATGGCCAGGGGCCAGGGTTTCATCTATCTTCGGAAATACTTGAAGATTTTCTTTCTAGCTGAGGCTGGGAATGGCCAGGGGCCAGGGTTTCATATATCTTTAATGCTGAAGTTCTACGGTGGGCAGTGTGCAGTAGTATTCCGATGTTCGTTATGGTTCTGAGGGTGAACCCCATATCAGAGTGTGCTCGGTTAAATCTCTCATTCCCAGCGGATAGGGCTGGCAATGAACCAAACCAACTCGAAGATAGTTCGGAATTCGACTCGACAATTAAATCGTTGAACTAGGTTCATGAACCAAATGAGTTGAGTATGAGCGAAAAATTAAGTTCGTTAACTAAATGAGCTGAACTTGAACTATACATAGTTCGACTCGTTAGGTTCATGAGTCAACTCGATTACATATGAAAAGAATTATACTGTCTTTAAGATTAGGTTTAAATATTTACTTTAAATCTTAGACAAATTTAATCTTAAATTTAGTAGTTTTTGAATTAGACTCTCAAATGTATCTCTTTAAAGTTGTGTAGGTTTTGAATTAGTATATTTCGAAGATAAAGTTAAATTTCAATATGATAACTTTTATTTTATTTTAATATTTTATTTAAAAAATATATATTTATTTAAAATGTCAAACATACTAAAAAATATATATTTAAAAAAATAGTTTTTAAGTTCGTGAACCACGTGAGATGAACCTAATGAGATGAACCTAACGAGTCGAACCGAACTGTTCGTGAACTTATAACGAGTCGAGTTTGAGCTTAAAAAAAAGTCCGTGTCGAACTCGAACTCGAACTCGAATTCAAAAAATTCTTAACGAGTCGAGCCGAGCTGAGGTGAGTTCGACTCGACTCGACTCATTTCCAGCCCTACCAGCGGAGTAGTTTCAAGTATACTTTTTGTTCCATTTACCAGGGGTGAACCCCAGGTCAGAGTTGTTCAGGGTTGTATTTTCTCCAGCGGCGAGGTTGGATGTTTGTTCGACGGCGAGGTTGGATGTTTGTTCGACGGCGAGGTCAGACTCTTTAAATCCCCATCAGAGATGATGTTTGTACGACGGCGATGTCGAGTGTCTCTCAGAGCGATGTTTGTTTCAGACGGTGATGTCAGATTCAGTTTTCCAGCGACGATGCGTGGTATTCTGTCAGATGTGTTTCTCCAGCGGCGATGTTGGGTGTTGTGGTTGTCTGAAGGCAATGTCAGAAGAATTTAATGTGGGTAACTGAGGGTGACGTCAGATCGATATTTCTCCAGCTAGTTGCCGTGCGGCTAGTGTTGCAGTATTCAAAGATTTGTTCCCCGCAGAGTACCGTGTGCTCGCACAGTTGGCAAATTTTCGGTTTTACCGGTATTCAATCGTCTCGCACCTTGATTGGTTGAGAGCCGTTCGCTTCTCACCCAGTCAGGTTCAAGCCGTTTGAATAGGGGCAGCTGTTGCACCCCAAAATTTGACCAACAATTATTTATCCATCTAGTGTTTGAAAATGGAAACCTTCATCAGACAGTTCAAGAGATCCTCAGAGGAGTGGATTGAAACCAGGATTGTGTGCTTCATAGCTTGAGAGTTGTGGGTGCTCCTCAGATGATTCTGAGACCTTGGAGAATGAAATTGATGTTTTGAGAAAGCCTATGAGATGTCTTGATAGCCTTCCTGAAGTCCAGAGAAGTCATTGTGCAAGAGTTCAGGAGATTCAACCATGAATGGTAGAATTAGGGTTTTGACTGGGTCAACCCTAGGATCAGCTGAAGATTTGGAGAGGGTTGAGACCTAATCCAAGGGCCATGAGATCATGGAGTGATGTATGGAGATGTTATAAAGATGATTCCTAGGCCAACTCATCATGATTGAAGAGTTTGAGAAGTTTTGAGTTAGGGTTTCCAAGGATTGTCAGTAAAAAAACCCTAATTTGATCCCCATCTTCCAGGCAGTTTTAGCTCTAGATGTGATTGATATCTCATCTTCCCCACAACATGAATGTTGTAGAGCTTGTTCTTAGATTTAATTTGAGTGGTGGAAGTCCTTGATAGGAGTTGCAGAGCTCAAGTTATGGTTTTGACAAATTACAGGTCAGCTGAGGTGTGTGAATCTGGGTCCTTGGAAGTCACCCAATTTGCAGACAACTTTTGCCCTAGTAGGATGATTCCTATGATCTATTGGTCTACATGAATGTTGGAGGGCATCTTCTTAGCTTTAATTTGAGTGGTAGAAGTCCTTGATAGGATTTGTGGAACTCAACTTATGGTTTGAACAAGACAGGGGTATTTTGGTCATTTGTCAGTTATAGGTCATTTTAAGCAAATGCCATATCTCCTATTTCCAAGCCTCAAATGGAAAAACTCAAAACATGGAAGTTGTTCAAAATGTGATTTTAAGGCTATATAAGAGGTCTTAAGAGTTTGGAAATGCATGGAGCATGGATATTTTAAAATGTTCAAAATGGCTTGTAAATGGCTTATAAGTTGAAAAAGTTGAATTTGAAAATTGGTTTGGAAGATCTAGGAATCCAAAATAGGTCATTCAATATATCATTTTGATTGGAAACATCATTTTAAAAACAATGGTTTAGCCACATTTTTGAGTTTAGGCTTAAAAATTGGAGTTGCTTTGTAAATTTGTTACTTGCACTTTAAGGCATCAAAAGGAAAGATGGGAAAATGCTACACAAGGACTTGTAAGGCTTTGTTTTCATTTTACCATATCATTTGAGGAGAAATTGAGTGAGATTGCATGGTATAACATGATATTGCATGGGATTCACTCAAGATGACAAATTCAAATTCTCATTACGTGATACATTCTAGAAACTTCATGGAAGGTTCCCCAAAGTTCTAGACATTTCTATTCTCATCTATATAAGCCCTAGGGTGGCTCCATGCCATGGTTGGTGGTTCATTGAGCTTGCAAACCCCATTTTGATTCCATCACTCCCTTTTGCATTTTGATTTCAAACCATATCAAAACTCCATCAATTGTGAGATTTCTTGTCATCATCTTCTTCCTCCATCATCATAGAGTGAAAAGCAAGAAAAAACTAGAAGGAAAGGTGGCTGGTGCATGAGATTCGAAGCTTCCATCCCAACTGCATAAAGACTTGGATAGAGTGAATTAAGAAGTGTGATCAAGAACTCTTGCAATCAGAAGCATCAACATCCATTGAAGATCAGTTAGAGCAAGTGGCAAGAGCTGGAGAGAGAGATAACCACCATTGCCATCATCATTTGGTAAGCTTGCATGTTCCTTCGAATCACTGTATTTATCCATGGTTAGGGTTAGTTGTGGAGTTATATGTGGTTAGAGACACTTAAGGAACAATTGTGAAGAGTTTAAGGTCAATCCATGAAGGTTCAGCATGTGTGCATAATTCTTTGAAGATCAAGATAGTGCTTGTTAGGAGGTATAAATGTGCATGTAATGATTTAATGGACTCAGGGTAACAAGAGGAACAAACTAGGGTCGTTAGAAGTTAGGTTTGTGAATGTTGCATACAGTCCAATATGGTGGTACCCAAGGTTGCATGCATTCGGTTTGAGGTTTCCATGAAGAGTTAGTTAAAAATCTTGGCATGGCTGGATAGAGGGCAGTGAGAGGAGTAATTTTGATGTTTGGGTCGAGACCATTGGTTGAGAATTGAGAGAGCAGCACGAGCTGGAAGATTCGCGGGTGGGGGATGTTTCTTGAAACCCTAAGTGTCCAAGGTAGAAGAGATAATCTCTACCGTGGATTCGTGTTGAAGCATTGGACTTGGTCTCTCCATCTCACGGCCCAGATTCGTTCTGCAATGGGAGGGAAATTCAAAAATCAAAACGACGTCGTTTTAATTAGTGAGTCCGTGTGGGCTCTGATCTCTTTTCTATGCGCACCCCCCCCCCCATAATCAGCCCAATGCGCATGAACTGAATCCACTACTATTCTCACCCCCTCTCTCTTTCCCTTTTATATTTTATTTTTCAATTTTCTTCACATTTCATGCATTTTTGAAAATTCATAACTAATTGAAAACTAACTCTTTTTTGTTCATTCTTTTTGCATGATCTTCCTTAAAGTGTTAAGAAATTTATAAAAAATAAAAATAACATTTTATTTTTTATTTGATATTTTTCCCACATTTTCCAAATAAATGCATATTTTAAATGTTTCATTTCATACATGATTTTGTAAATTTTTGTTCATGCATTTGCTTGATGATTTTTGTCCCATTCTTTTTTGTGGTATCAAATATGGATGTGTAGATTCTCTGGATTTATTACTAGATTTTTAGATTAAGATTTGATTAGTTTAGTTGAATTGAACTTAGGATAGCCTAATTAGGGTTTAG
>OZ012741.1:479248503-479307950 GCA_963859935.3 Lathyrus sativus | reverse complement strand
GAACACAAAGTTGCTTGAAATGGCTTAAAAAGGAAGAAATTAAAGTCATTAAAAGGCCAAAAAATGGAATTTCTTGATTTAGGGTCAAACAGGTCCGTATTATATGTCATTTTGATCAGAAAATGCATTTTGAGAGTGATGACATTGTTACATTTTGCATTTGGGGCCAATTTCAAGTATTTCCCTTTTGTAACTTAAGATTGAAGCAACACTTGAATTGCACACCATAAGATCAAATACAAGGAAGCTACCATCCCCATTCAATTCTAAATGTCATAAGAGGAGAAATTCAAGTGAAATTGGGAGCTAGAACAGAGCAAAACCCAATTGTGGCATATGAGTTTTTCAAGGAGCATGAGATTTTCAATTTCTCATTTGGTTAGTTACAGATCCTTCTAGAGGTTTCCAACAGCTTCTATATAACATTTGCAATGTGTTCAGATAGTTTTTTTTTGGCAAGGATTGAGCAAGGAATCAGAGGAAGCAAGTGGATTTTGTAGAGCTGCATCAGAAATCGTGATTGGAGATTGGTGAAGATTCAGAGCAAATTGCTTGTTGCAGAAGCTTTGGGAGTTGATATTGAGTGATTCTGGAAGAGATTGGAGGCTGAATCGAAGGAAATCATCATTTGTTCATCACTTCACACCAGGTTTTCACTTTTCAAATTTTGCTCTAGATTATAGGGAATTAGGTAGAAATGATCATATGGATAGTGTTGCACCCCAAAATTTGCCCCAACATTTCTTTACCTAGCTTGTGTTTCATTTCATTCACATTAGCATTATCATTTGCATTTCATTGACATGTATGCAGGAGATCAAGAGGTATGATTACCAATCAAGAGCTACACAAGACTATGAAGCTAGCTAAGAAGGTTATTCAAGTGTTCAAGGGTTGACATCCTTGTCAGAGAAGTTAAAAGAGCCTCAGAGAGAGTGGTTGAAACCTAGTGTGTGTGTCTCATAACTTGAGAGTTGTGGGAAGTCCTCAGATGTTTCTGAGGCCATGAAGTTATACTTGAGGTCTTAAGAGAGCTCATGAGAAGTGTTGAGGATCACTTTGAGGCCTGTCATTGTGCAAGAATAAGAAGCCTCAACCATGATTGGTGCAACTAGGGTTTGACTGGGTCAACCCTAAGTCAACTGAGGATTTGAAGGAGGTTGAGACATAATTCAAAGGCCATGTGATCATGGATTGACACATTGATATGTTGTAAGGATGATTCCAAGGTTAACTCATCATGATTGAAGAGTTTGAGAAGTTTCAGGCTAGGGTTTCTAAGACTTGACAGTGTAAAATCCCCTAGTTTGACCCCTGACTTCAAGACTATTTAACTTAAGATATGGTTGTCATCTCATCTTGACCCCAGCATGAATGTTGTAGAGCATGGTCTTAGCTTTAATTTGAGTACTAGAAGTCCTTGATGGGATTTGTAGAACTCAAGTTATGACTTTGACAAGTTACAGGTCATCTGAGGTATGTGGATTTGGGAGCTTGAAAGTTGTCCAACTTGCATGAAACTTTTGCCCTAGAAGGATGATTCCTATGAACTTTTGGTCAACATGAATGTTCCTTATCCTCTTAGCTTTGTAGAGAGTACTAGAAGTCCTTGATAGGATTTGTAGAACTCAAGTTATGGCTTTGACAAGTCAAGGGTATTTTGGTCATTTGGAGATTACAGGTCATTTCAAGCATAAGGCCATAACTCCTATTTCCAAGCTCCAAATGGATTTTTGTTCAACATGAAAGTTGTTCAAAATGATGTTTTTAGCTTGTCTAAACATCAAGTGTCCATTGATATGGGTTATATCAAGCATTGGTTGAAGGAACTTCACATGAAAGCCATTTTAATGAATTAAAATGAGAAAATTCAAAATAAATGAGATTAACATGTTTCCAAGTCAAATTTGTGGTCATTTTGAATGGAACTAATGTTTTAGAAAGATTGGCATTGCCACATTTTGGATTTGAGGTCCATAACATAGTCATTTGGATGGTTACTTCATAATTAAGAAACATATCATATACACTCCATATGTTAAAACCAAAGGAAGAAAACCATTACATCACACTCCTTAATGATTAAGTGAATGGTTGGGATTGAGTTTAGAGCATGAGTAAGGCTTGAAGGCACACTTCCATGTTGAAATTTGGAAGGAAAGGTGAACATCCAAAATCCACAATTGGGCCTAGTTTGGGCTGGATATCCATCTGAACACACTATAAATATGAATTAGAACGAATTTGGAAGTTTCTGGAGCAGAATTCTGTTGAGAATCCATTGATGTGAAGTGAAGAAAAAGCTTGAAAATTGGAAATGCGTTTTGGAGAATCAAGAGGTTGCAGCAAGAACTGAGTGTTGCACCCTAAAATTTGACCAACCGGTTCTCCCATTTGACTCATGGTTTAATTTCATATTCACAGCTCAGATGTATGATTTTTGTGCACAAGCAGGGGATATCAGAGTTTACAGCTTGATTTTCATCTATCAGATACGGCAGACCCAATCCAGATCACCAGGGTTTTATTTTCGGGAAATTGTGCGCTCCTCGGTGATTTTTCAGTGATTTTGGGGATATTCTGATGCCCGGGGATCTCCGTTCGATTCGATCTGGTCTCGTGCGCTTTTATGGGAGTCATTTGCATTCATCTGCATTTTTAGGATTTTTTATAGGCTTTTGGGAATTTTTAATAGGCTTTATAATTTTTTCTGGGATTTAAATAGGGTTTTAGAATATTTTTATAGTTTAATCTTTTTTTTTAGGATTTTATAGATTTTTTAAATAGATTTTAATCACTTGTAGAATTTTAAATAAGATTTTAAATAGTTTTATCATTTTAGAATAATATGGTTTTTCTTTTAAATCATTTTTAGGAATTTTTCTATAGAAAATAATATAGTTTCTTTTATTAATATTAGGATTTTAATAGATATTAAATGATAATAGGAGTTTAATTAGGATTAGTGAATTTTAGAGTTTAATTAGATATTAATTGTGTTTTAGATTTGATTAGATTAATATAGAATTAATTAGGATTAATTGATATAGAATTAATTAGATTTTTAATCACTTTTTAGAGTTTAATTAGGTTTTAATGACTTTTTAGAGTTTAATTAGGTTAATCATGTTTTAGATGTAATTAGGATAGATTAATGTTAGTTAGAATTAAATGTAGGTTTATTAGTACAGTTAATTAGTTTTAATTTTGTTTTGCAGTTTTTTTGATTTTTTTATGCTGAGTTCGCTGGGCCCAATTGGGGAGGCCCAGTATTGCTGTTTTTGTCCAGAATGATGATTCAGAAGTCCAAAAATGGTCCAGAATTCATCCACCTTCCAGCGTACACCAGAATCTCCTAGAAGCTTCCAGCGCCTTCAGTGGTATAAAGAGCGCCACGTGTTGGCCATGCAGGGCCCCCACGTTTTCTGCGCTGATCACGCCACGCCACACTGAGAACGACCCCACACCTGTCCCACTCTCTCTCTCTCCCTGAGACACTTGGCGCCACCTGTCCTCGCCCCACACCCTCGCCTGAGTCTCTCCGTCAACCTCACCGGCGGCCATGCAAAACCGGTGAGCCCTCGCCGCCGGCCACCGTCCAACTCCGGCCACCACCTAAACACCAGAAAATCTCCAGAAAACCTCAGATCTTCTTCTTCCTCCTCAGATCCCTTCCGTCACCTTCCTCTTCTCATCGCCGGAAAACTCATAGGCTCGCCGGAATCATCATCCTCCTCCATCAATTTTTTTTTTCCAGAATCACCTTCATCCTCCACAGATTTTCTCCAGAATCACCTTCATCCTCCACAGATTTTCTCCAGAATCACCTTCATCCTCCACAGATTTTCTCCAGAATCACCTTCATCCGTCATACAACATTTCTCCAGAATTCATCACCTCCTTCGTTCTTCATCAGTTCTTTTTCAGAACAACTCAAACCATCGTCAAACCTTCATGCAACGGATCTCCAGAAATCATCCTCAGCATTCATCCTTCAAGCAAGAAAAACGCAGAAACTTCAAACCATCAACCTTCATCAAAATTTCCAGAAATCATCTCAGGCGTTCATCCTCCTCAAGCAACTTTTCCAGAAGATCCTCAGACACTTAAAACCTTCATAGTTCTTCGATCAAATTCCCCAGAACGTCATCTTCAAGAGCCATCCTTCAATTTTATCTTCGCTCCATTGTCGTACGCGCCTTGGATCTTCGTTGAAGGGATTTCATCCTCCAATACGATCCAGTTCGCTCAAACATCCCCAGGTACGCCTTTCTGAAACTCCTCGTGTGTTTTTCTTTAGAGTGCGTTGCTTGCAATGATCCCTAGAGTAGTTAGGGTTCTTAGAATTTGATTTAGTGCGTGGTCTGTTGGATGACGCTGGGATTTGGGGTTTGATCTTGATGCTGTGTTTGATGATGATATAGAGCGTTTAGGTTTAGATTGATTGCGTATTAGGGTTGGTGTTTGTTGTTGATGGAGATCATAGGGGTTTCAGATAGAGAAGAGATGAGGGAGAGACGAAAGAGTGAACGGCGCAAGGTCAAGGGATGATGAACAGTAGTTAGGGTTGGTAGTGATTGGTTTTGTCTAACTGTAGTTGGATTAGGGTTTGTTTGGACTGGGCTTAGGCCCAAGTGTGGCTTCTGACGCACACCCCCCAAACTGCTCGTCCCCCCAGCATGTGTGAAGGATCTGAATGGATGAGTTGGGCCTTAGGCCCTTATTGGCTTTCTGCACCCCCCTGGGCGTAGCCCAGTAATGAAACCAACTGAAAAATTGCTAATGTGACACCCCCTGCGCTCCAGTTCAGTTTGTTTTATTGTTTTTGGATATTAATCATGGGCCTGCGTCCCATTGCCATTGGCACCCCCCAATCAGGGCCCAATGTGATTAACAACCTGAATTCTTGCTGATTAAACCCCCCTCCATTTTATTTTCTTTTGTTTTGTTCTTTTCTTTTATACTTCCATATTAAATAATTCATAAAAAATGTAAATAATTGTTTGTTAATAATTCTTTTTCAACCATTTCATGAAAAATGTTTAGAAAATTAAATAAAAATAAAAGGGACATTTTATTTTTTTTTTGTTTGTTATATTTTGCATATTTTTCAATTAATTGATTTGTTTTTAATATTTTCAATGCATGCATATCATTAAAAAATTCATAAAAAATGGTAGAATTGGTCAAATAATTCCGTTCTTTTTTCTGTAGACTCGTGATTCAGTGTAGAATTTTATAGCATAAAAATATCAGCTTAATCATGCATTGTCATTTTAATTGCATTTTTTCACTGTTATGGCTGTTGAATAAATTGGTCTGTTGATATATCTGTGTTGCTGATTTTAATTCTTTCATCTGGTATTGAATTTTGTTCTGATTTTTCAGTAGGTTGCCCTAGAGCCATGTAGGTTTCCCCGTAGATTTTGATAGATTTTTGTAGGGTGTTCTGCTGTGATTTGTCTGAGCCTGAAGATGGGGGAAGTCTTGATGACTTCTGACTTTGGAGTTCAACTGTGGTTGAACTTCAGAGATAGTCTCCTGTGGTTTGTTGGCCTGTGGATTCTTCCTGAAGGTGGGAGCTGATGGAGGTCCTGTTGGAGCTTGCAAGGTTGCATTGGATTGAGGCTTAGTCTAGGAGCTTGGTGTCTGTTTGTGAGGTTCGAGATCCCGAAGTTTGAAGGGAGTTTATGGTACTTTCCTGAGGAAGGCACTGTGAATGACTTTCATCCTTCCTTCTCACCTCTTTCGTAAGTATCCAATGATGTCGGAGCCGACTTGTGAGTTTAATTTCTCCTGAGGAGGAATGTAAACTGATCACATGTTGTTGAGCCACATGGGATACGATTCCTAAGTGGAAGTCTCCTAGTACTTTCCTGAGGAAGGTCCTATGGGTCTATTCACTTAGTTCCACTAGTTTGCCTAGGACTTCTTAAGTGTCCAGTGATGTTGGAGCCGACTTGTGAGTTTAATTCCTCCTGAGGAGGAATATAAACTGATCACAGTTGTTGAGCCACGTAGGATACGATTCCTAAGTGTCAGCCTCTTAGTACTTTCCTGAGGAAGGTCCTATGAGTCTGTTCACTTAGTTCCCTTAGTGCATATAGGTTCTTTCCCAAATATCCAGTGACGCCGGAGCCTTCATGTGAGTTTAATCTCTCCTGAGGAGGGATGTAAACTGATCACAGTTGTCGAGCCGCATAGGATATGATTCCTGAGTAGTAACCTCCTGGTACTTTCCTGAGGAAGATACCATGAGCTTGTCTGCTTAGCTTCCTTTCTCTGGGGAGCTTATTCTGAAGCTTGGAGACTGGGATTGATTCCTCCTGCTTAGGTTTTGATTAGGTTGTTGCTTAGAGCTTTGCTTAGGTGTGGCATAGAGTTCTGTTTAGAAATAGATTAGGAGAGTTGTCTCAGGTGTTAGAAGCCCTGCTCAGGGTTAAGTCTCTTTGTATTGCTTGACTTGTGTGATATTGTGTTGCATTAGACTTAGGTGTTCATCCAGGTAGTTCTGAATAGGTGCATCTTAGAAGTAGACTTTGTGTGCATAAGAAGTTGAGGTGGTCCT
Organism: Lathyrus sativus; assembly: GCA_963859935.3. Classification (NCBI taxonomy): domain Eukaryota; kingdom Viridiplantae; phylum Streptophyta; class Magnoliopsida; order Fabales; family Fabaceae; genus Lathyrus; species Lathyrus sativus. The sequence goes on along the minus strand of OZ012741.1, from coordinate 479,301,382 downwards.
CCTTCTGCTTGTTTGTTATTGCGTGGCTTTGCTTGTTGGTATTCGGTAGAGCTGAGCTCCCTTGCCTTTGTGGTTTGCGGCCCCTGTGCCTCGTTTGTTCAGTTGTTGCATTCATGCATATTTTCAGTATTCCTTTACGTTGCAGTTTCTTGTTTGTGGTTTAGTCCTGTTGCCATGATCCCTTAGGAGCTCTGACTTCCCCGCTGCGGAGTTGTTATGATAGACATTAGGATGGTCAACCAGGTGTGGTAGCAGTAGGTAGATTCCCCTGTTTCTCAGCTATAGTTCTAGGGTTTCCTTTTCCTTTCTGTAGGAGCTTTTGAGTAGCTTGATCCGTAGTTAGCTGAACTACAGCTGCTCTGATTCTTCGTTCCAGACGAAGATATGTAGGCATAGGATGCGATATCCTAGCGAGCACACTAATGACTAACCTTTGTTCTCTCGCGGCTGTGCGATCGAGACTTTCCCGCTAACGACTAATTGTTATCCTTTTCTCTTGCCCGAGCGCATTTGAGACCAGATCGTATTTGTAGGTTCCAGAGCCTTAGAGACCAGTTTGTTTTCTCACTGCTGTGTGAGAGCCCCTGTTTACCCGTAGTTAGCCGAACTACGTTTGCTCTGATCTTTCATTTCAGATGAAAGTACGTAGGCACAGGACGCGATGTCCTGGCGAGCAACCTTTCCCCGTTTAGACGTAGGCAGTCGAACTACGTTGACTCTGACTTTCCCATTGCACGAGGGAATACGTAGGCCCAGAACACCGTATGTTCTGTCGAGTCCTGTCCTTTTATTTTCTTTTCAGACCAGCCAGTAGCGTAGATAGATAACACACCCTTTTACCTATAAACACCAAGCGTGGATCCCATCGAGTACGATGGACGTGAGGGGTGCTAATACCTTCCCCTTGCGTAACCGACTCCCGAACCCAGGCTATGGTTGCGATGACCATACCTTTTCCCGTCTTTGCGAGGTTTACTTCGAGCGTTTCCTTTCCCGCTCTGAGGGATAAATAACGCACGGTGGCGACTCTCCTGTCAAGCCGGCGCCGATTTTCGCAGTAGCGCCAGCTGGCGACTCTGCTGGGGATCTATAGCATCTAGGGACTTTTCCCATCCCTTATGCTGGGACCGTTTCCCATCCCCTACGCGAGTCAATCCTAGCGCTTGGGTGTTTATTGGTTGGGTGTTGTGTATATTGTGTTTTACTTTTCTGCACTTTACTTTTCTGTACCTTTACCTTTCCGCATTTATTTTCCAGCATTACATTATTGTGATTATTGCTGTGGGCAAAGGGAGGTTACTGTGAGTGGAAAGCCGGACCTGGGCTTGAGTACACACCTAGATATAGTTGTGGAGAAGTAGTAGACGAACCTGTCTGCTGAGCAGGCACAGTTCCCTACGAAAATCTGCGCTCAGACGAGATTCTTGCAGAGGTGCTCCTTTCCGGTCCTGAGGATCTGAGGGGAGTCCAGGCGTGAGGATTGTCGACTCTGGGGACCGATCATTTGGAAGTCAGCTAAGTGAGGCCTCTTCATGACTTGATGATGCCACTCCTTCTGGGAATCGTATCGTCACTCATGAAAGTCTGTGACGCTGATAACCGCATAGGATGCCGTACCTTTGTCCGTGGATTAGGTTTATCCTACCTGTGAGAGGGACTGGGTTATTGCAGGAAAACTGGCCTTCAGAAACCATGATTCATTATCTTTATCAGATGGTATTCTTGATTCATCTCCAGGTGTGTTGTCTGGGTTAGATGGGTTTCTTATCTGAGGTTGAGGCTATTATCAGATGGTATTTTCGTCAGATACAGAGGTTCAGATGGTTTTCTTACCAGGGGATTGATATTTTGAGTATCAGATGGTAGTTAGTGGCATGAGATTCTGGTGACCGTGATGGTTTTCTGTTCTTGATCACAGAGATATTCCTCTTCAGGCTACAGCATAGCCCTTGTGTTCGCAGATTGCATTATTTATCATATTGCATCATTGCATTACCATCTGCATTCAACTAACGTGTGTGTATTGCAGGTACATATTTTCCCTTCCAGTTCTGGTGTTTGTTCCTAGCAAGACATGGATAACCTGAAGAGAGTATTGCCCTACAAGTTTCCGTCGCCGAATATCAGTCTATTGTTAGAATTGATGGCTATTGCTAAGAAGAGAGGAATGGGTGACTTCAGAAAGAGATATGGGAGGATTCTGACCTACGTTTATCAGCCATCTGTCTACGAGACCAGCGGCATTTATACTCTGTTACAGTTCTACGACGCGGAGCTCAGGTGTTTTGTATTTCCCGACTTCGTTTTGGCTCCTACCCTGGAGGAGTACTCTGCACTTCTGGATATACCGATCCGTGAGCAGATGCCTTTTTATCGTCCGGACGCTGAGCCTAAGCTGGCTGAGCTTTCTGCCATCCTGTGCTTGAAAGAGTCTGAGCTGTCTGGGAAGATGATCAGAAGAGGAGACGTATGGGGATTTCCATTGGATGTCTTAGTGGAGAAGGCTCGAGAGTATGCCCAGAAGGGTAAATGGGATGTTTTTGACGTTATCCTTGCTGTATGTGTGTATGGCATCGTGTTATTCCCGAACATTCCTGATTTTGTTGATTCAGATGCCTTCTATATTTTGGCTGCGGGAAACCCAGTTCCTACTTTACTGGGAGATATCCACCATTCAACTCACTATCAGAATGAAAAGCGACGAGGAAGGAATGTGTCTTGTTGCGTACCTCTCCTATGCAGGTGGTTCACCAGTCATTTGCCTAAGTCAGGCCCGTTTGTCACATCTATCAATTCTCTAGGATGGCCCGAGCGCTTAATGGGATTAACTGCTGAGAACGTGGTATGGACCAATAAAGAGGTATTTGGAGCTGAAGTCATACTCAAAGGCGAAGGATTCCCGAATGTTCCGTTAATAGGAAGGAAAGGTTGTGTCAACTATAACCCTTCTTTATTGATCAAGCAATTTGGGTACATACCTCAAGGAGCGCCAAAGCCCGAGGAGATACAGGAATCTCTGTATCTCACCGGGGCAATAGGGAAAGAGATGCTGACCAAACTTGAGAAAGCCTGGAAAAACTTGCACAAGAGAGGGAAGCTTTCAGGTAGCAGAGGGGATACTCGAGGTCCTAGCTCATATATAGAATGGATTCGTGAGCGAGCTGTGAAGTTCCTTATGCCATATCCAGCAGTTCAGCCATTGCATCCTCCTCCGGTAGAGGAGCCTACCACTGTGGACATTCAGGTTTACAAGCAGTTGATGGCGGAGAAAGAAGAGCTGGCAAAGGCTAAGGAGGCTTTAGAGCAGGAGAATGCCCAGCTTCGGCATGAAAATATTGAAACAGGATATATTTCTAAGCAACAGGCTGAAACTCTGAAACATCTGAAGGCTACGCTATTGGAATTGACTGAAACCAAGAAGCGTCTAGAGTTAGATGTCGACTCAGTTAGTAGTGTGTTGGCCACCAAAAAGCAAGAACTGGAAAGGGCCTACACAAAGCTAGCCAAGTTCAGAGAACACTGGGATCTCACTATGACCAAGCGCAAGGAGCGAGAAGGAGAGCTGAAGACACAGATTGCTCAGTTAGAAGAACAGGTCAAAGTGAAGAACGAAGAGCTTGAAGAAGAAGCCTGTCGCCGATACGAGGCCGAGCGCAAGTTGACAGATGCCATGAAGAACTTGGAAGATTTCCAGCATAGAGCAGATGCCAAGAGACCCAAACCTGGGGGCGGTGCCAATGATAAGGCTTGGGAAGACTTTGTCAGAGACATCCAGGGGACAGTCAGGAAGAGGGATCGACTGATAGAAGGTTTGATTTATCAACCAGATCACGCAGAGACAAAGAAGATGGTCGAGGACTTCCGCAACCGTACCCGTATTTGATTTCTCTTGTATTCTGTATGTTGAGATCACCACCAGGCATGTTGGCTGGGATCTTCTTTGTCATATCAGCTGTATGGAGCATAGTTATGTAACCTTCTTGACAAGACTGTTATTCTAATCAATATATGAGGGTTTTTCCAAATATTGTCTCTATGGTTTATCTCGTCTTGCTACCACTGACACCGGAATTGGAGGGAAAATATCTCCAATGCACACATGCACGTTAGCATTTTTGTATTTCTGTTTGCATAAATCATATTGCATAGCATTTCTCTAGCAGGCCAGAGCACTTATCCAGCCTTTGTTTTCACCAGAAGGAGATTCTAGGGGAATTGTTTGAGGCAAGAGTGGAGACGACCAAGGGGCTGAAGCAAATTTGAGCAGAATCAAGCAGCATAGTCCGTTACAGGTAATCGGTAGCTATGTCTGAAGGCAATTTCCAGTCTCCTAACACCTTGGCAAGGTTTACTGTGGCGTCCAACCATCAGTATGATTTTATGGAGGACTTCCCGCAAGCGAACAATCTAACTGCAGACCAAGTTGTACAGCCAGCTGTTGAGAACAGAGATCGGCATGAGCAGTTTCTTGCCCAAAATGAGCGATATCCTCCCGTTAACAATCAATGTGTTGATTTCCCTGTGATGAATTACCGGAGAGATATTCCAATGACCGGGTTAGTAGATCCAAGAGCTCTTGACGATGGTAGAAGACTCCGAGTGTTGGAAGAGCAAATGAAAGCCTTGGAAGCGAAAGATGCCGTTAACCTGGATGCTGTAGCCATGTGCTTGGTCCCTGACCTCGTGATGCCGTACAAGTTCAAAGTGCCGGAATTTGAAAAATACACAGGAGATAGCTGTCCAAAATTGCATTTGATGATGTTCTGCCGAAGGATGACTTCGTGTGTGCGAAATGACAAATTGATGATCCATTGCTTCCAGTATAGCCTGACTGGGGCATCGTTGAGATGGTATGTGCAATTGGAAAGTAATCAGATTCGATCTTGGGTGGATTTAGCCAGAGCTTTTATGAAGCAGTACGATTACAACCTGGATTTGACTCCTAGTCTCGTAGATCTGCAAGAATTATCTCAGGCAGAGAATGAATCATTCAGAGCATATTTGCGAAGATGGAAGGAATTAGCTGCTAGTGTTCGACCACCGCTTCCGGAAAGGGAACTGGTTGACATCTTCTTGGGTACTCTGAAAGGCCATTATTTTGACAAATTGTTCAGTTGCACAAGTTTTGTGAGCCTGATGAGGTTGGGAGAGATTGTTGAGCGAGGACTCAGGAGTGGAAAGTTTCGAGGTGTTCCTTACGTCCCAGTTAATAAGATTGAGTCAGTTGTCAGTTCTCAAGAAGAATGGGAAGGAGATGACGTCACCTCAGAATCTCTAGCATCTCAGGATCAGTTTTCAGACACTTCAAGTCAACGGTCATCCTATCGTCGATCGCGTCAGCATGCTCCACGAAGACCAAGGAAGCCTGAAAGGCAGTTTACTCAGCTACCAGTGTCGTACAGTCAGTTGTTACCAGATCTGGTCATAAGTGGATTGATAGTGCCGAAAGAGACTAAGCCGGTGATTCCACCGTATCCTCCAGGTTTTGACGCCAGCGCCCGCTGTGAGTACCATGTTGGGGCACAGGGGCATTCAACGAATGATTGTAAAGTGCTTAGAAGTCAGATTCAGGATCTGTTAGACTCTAGCCGTATTTGCATCACTCCTCAAGGTTGTGTTCAGATTAATGATTTTCCATCTTCCAGTTGTGGGGGTTCGTCAGTTAATATCATGGAAGACTCCACAGGAAGTGTGTGCTCTGAAGATTGTCAATCAGAGAGTTCAGTTGAATATGGGGGAAGTTTCTAGAGGTTTCTATGCCGGGTGTCGCATCTTTTTCTCTGCCTAACCCGTTTAGCTTTTGTGCATCAGTATTTGTCGATCACCACCAGGATTGTTGGATGGGGTCGTTATATTCAGACTCATTTGTGCTTACCTGCTGATTTTGTTGGTTGTACATGTGTGGGAGATATTCGTCTGTGTGTCTATAGTTTGAGTTTCTCTTTGTCGCGTTATGAATGTGTGTTTGTTTGCTACGCTGCATTATCATTTAGCAGGTATATCAGAACCGTGGGCCTTATTTCTTCATCATCCAGTTTGTTGCAGGAATTCCCTCAGAGATATGGAACAGAATCAGTTTGAATTGATCGAAGTCCGAAGCCAGCTGGGGCAGATGATGAAAGACATGCAAGAGATGCGTCTAGAGCAGAAGATTCTCAAAGAGGAGAACAGTCAGCTGAAGACCCAAATGAGCTTGATCATGGAAGTAGTCAAGAATGTGCTTAGGAAAGAAGACGATCAGCTATTCGAAGCCGCAATGAAGAAGCTCGCGCCACCTGTGCCTGTGGAACCTGAGCAGCAGCAACAGAAGATGCATCCGGCTCAACAGAGGATCCAGGAAGGGAAGCCAAAGAGAATGTTTGAGGCACCACCTATGGCATATGCTGAGCTCTTGCAGATCTTACTGAGGTTTAATCTGGTGGAGAAAAGAGCGTTGACACAACCAACGAAAGCGTTTCCTCAAGGGTACGATGCCAGTAAACAATGTGAATTTCATTCCGGGGCATTCGGACATGACATCGAGGGTTGTCATGCTTTCAAGCACAACGTTCAAGACCTGATTGACTCGCACGATATTGAATTCACGCCGGGCGGCGTAGCTGTGCATATTGCTCCTGTCTCAGTCGATGCTAAGATGACAGATGTTTCCAAAGCTGCAGTGGGTCAGAAGCGTATCCTGGATTCCATAGTGTCAGAATCTCCAGGCCCACAACTGTTGCCTATTCCTGGGGCAGATCTAAGAAAGAAAATGGTTAAGCATAAGGAGAGTGTTCAGTACATTGAAGGTCAAGAAACCAATGTTGCATTTGATACAAAGGGTGTTCAAGGGTCAACCCGATACCAGCAGCAGCAACCTCAGCAGGGGGCACAGCAGGCTCAGCGACGATTCCAGGGTGGCAAGTCGAGAAGAGTGTTTGAGAAGCCTCCCTCAACATATGCCGAGTTGTTGCAGACATTGTTGAGATTGAATCTGGTAGAGACAAGAACTCTGGCACCAATAACGGGAACTCCCCCGTTTGGTTATGACGCAAGCAAGCACTGTGAGTTTCATTCTGGAGCCCCGGGTCACGATATAGACGGCTGCCACGCTTTTAAGCACAAAGTGCAGGATTTGCTTGACAGTGCAGCAATCAGCTTCGGGCAGAGAGGTCCCCAAATCATCTGAATGAAGGAGAAAGGGCTATATAATTTGTCTGAGTCATTGAAAGCAGATCAGGACAGCGTCAAATTACCTTTAATAAAGATAGCTGGTTCAGCAGCAGGGCAGACGTGAAAGCCCGATTCTCAGAAGCTAGCATATTTTCTTTATTTTAGCTTGTCATTGCTTTACATTTGTAATTGCTTTCCTGTTTGAATTTGTAAGCTTGTTTGTAAAACTTGTTGTTTTCATTCGAATTGATGATAATGAAATAAATATGCATGTTTTGATTGAATCCAGTCGTGTTCACTAATCGTTTTTACAAAGGTCCAACGTTTGGTTAAGTAGAATTTGGGGAGGATGACGAAAATGACCGACATGCAAATTCCGATATTGTATGCTTTTGAAATAAAACCTGCTGATGATGTACAGGCATTGTTTCAAACCCTTAAACACCGGAGATATAAGGAAGATAATCCCTTGTCAACCCCTTTGAGCCTTGTAGTAGGAGTTCTTTCTGAAAACGAAAAACCCTCAATCATAACCAGGGGCAGGGTAGGTGTTAGCTAATTTGACCGAGCGTCCAAATTGCAAAAGGAGTGTCCGTTCGAGGATCAATCACATCCCTAGAGGTCGTGCCTAAAAGACCACAATGGTTCAATCAAGAGTGGGACAGCCACATCATTCCCAAAGAGTCAGACAACCAATGTCACACGACTTGTTCGAAAAAAGAAGAATGAAAAAGAATCAAAAGCCCGCTAAGTCAAGAAAAATTCAAAACAAATGACTTAGGCAAAAATGAGGGCATCCCGCTGGACTTAAAAATCAAAAGATACTCAAAAGGAGTCAGTCCAGGCAAAAGTTAGGGATATGAAAAAGAAAAGACGAAAAGGATCAAAAGGAAAATCCTCGATGGAAATACAAGTCGTGTGACCACAAATGTCAAAGACGAAAGAGTGAGTGGCTGTCACTCCAAAATCCAGAAGTTTCTCGAACTATCACTCCTATCTTTCAGCTTCTGAGAGGTGAGCGCTAAGGTCGAATTAGCTGAACGTAGGATGGGAGAACATCAAGGAGAACGGGTGGGTTAAAAGTAAACTTTGAGCCTTTATCCTTTCTTTCAAAACCATGAACCTGACCACATTACAACCTTCAAAAGACCTAATTGAAGCAGGGTGTTTCGAAAGCATACTCCGGTAAAGGTCGTGTCGATTCTGACTCCTAAAAAGGTTCCTCTTACCATGTCGGTACTGATGTTGATAAATGTTTTACGCATTATATGCCGTAAATTGTTTTTCCTTTTCCCAGTGAACAGATTGGATGTCAAAGCTGTCATATGTGTTGCATTAATACATCTTTTATGCATAACAACTTGTTTTACTGGCGAGTAAGCGCTTGACAGCAGAAAAGTTTCCTGCAATGGAAAGTATGATCAAGATAGAATGCAGAATGCCCGAATGTTCCGAGAGCAGGGGCAAGCTTTATGGTGATCCCCAGTCAGGTCAGCTTTTCGAAGTCAGTTATTCTGGGGCAATCAGGTTGAGATTCGGTGAATGCGCCGTAGTCAGGAGGTGCTACTCTGAATCAGATAATCAAGGAGTTGCAGTCAGGGGCAGACCACCTTAAGCGCGCAAAGGTTTGTGCGAGGAGCATTCAAGGTGAAGTATCTCAGAAGTTCAGAACGCTGAGGCATGTTATATCAGACCATCAGGGCTCAGATTTGCAGATTTCCTTTCAAGGACTATCCCCACAGAGGTCCCGTAGGCTGAGGCATATCAGAAGCAAGAGGATTGTTGTTCTCCGTACCCACAGGGTCATTCCGAGTTATTCGAGCAGATGCAGTCGATTTTCGAGAGCGAGATGAATGCGGGAAGTCGTGTCACTATCCCTTGACTCTTCAAGGCTGTGTATTCAGGAAGAATATTTTCCAGCGGCAGTTGTATCTGACCCAGTAAGATGGCTTAAGAGCTCAAATCCAAGTTTGCGAGTACTGTGAAGCCCATCCGTGTTGGCACATCGATTTCCAGATCCGAGCTTCATCAGAGCGCAAGAGGACTCCCTCCATTGTCTCCAGCAGAGACCAATTTGTCATTGGTATGGATAAGCTATTCCCAGAGGAGTCCAATCATATTCAGCACGTCTGCTATTTTACAATGGAGTTACATTCCCCAGCAGGGTATTACTTCGTCAAAGTGTTCGGTTAAGTTCCCGGTATCCCCAGCATGGTTGATTTCACTCTCCCAGCATTTATTTTGCTAGGACGATTCAGTGATATCCGGGTTATCCCCAGCAAAGTTGGCCTCGCCTTCAGCATTTATTTTGCTGAAGTGGTTTTCTGTACCCGGCCTTCTCCGGCAGCTCGAGCCTGCTAGCATATTGCATGCATCATCATACTTGCATCATACTTGCATATCATTGTCAGAATGCGTCGCATTTCCATCCAGGATGGAGCATTACGCTGTAGAAAGATTAAAGCATTTGCATATGCATACAAAGCATAAGTCAGGTTTTCTATCAGCCTCATATGGCACGTGAATTACTCTGTGATCAGGGGCATTTATCCAGCAACAGTATTCAGACAGTTCAGCGGATTATTTGTATCTCAGATCATACAGCGATTATGCTTTGATCAGTCAGTCATCTGATGTTGACAAGCTTTTCTTCCCGTCAATTCATATTGGCGATGTGTTCCCCCAATAAGTGGATTTCTCCGTCTAGCATTAGACGTCTGGAGTACGAATGTGGTTTTCTTTCCGTCTATCCATAGACGATGTGAAGTTGCGGGTGATCGCAGTAAGATTTCAAGAAGGGGTTTCTCCCAGGATATGCTTTCCTTACCGTCTATCAGTAGACGATGTGAAGTTTCAGGCAATCTTCAATGGAGCTCAAAATAGAGCTGTTCTAATAAGTAGCTTTCCTTTCCGTCTGTCAGCAGACGATGTGAAGTTTCGAGCTATTGTTCAGCGGGTTTCTTATTGCCAGATCATACATATGATGGGGTGTTTCCCCAGCGAGTCTTCTCCAGCTATCCTTAGTTGTTGAGGGGTTTCAAAATGATTTTGAATATCGGTTCTCTTTCTGGTTATTGGATATGATGACATTTAAGAGAGACTTTTCTGACCATCAATCCCTATTGATGTCGAAGCTCTTCGAAGAATGTTCAGTTTTCGTGATTGTCGATTCTTATTGACGACATGTTTCTTAAAAGGTGGTTTTTCTTCCCGTTAGTCCATACTGACGATGTGGCCCCTTCAAGGATATTGACTTCTCCATCAATTCCCGTAGACAGAAGGATTCTGAAATTCAAAGGATGGTGTTGAATTGCGTTATGGTGATTTCCCGTCTATCTTTAGACGGTGTGAACATGGAGATAATGGTGTCTTCCCGTCTATCCTTAGACGATGTGAATGTGGAGATTATGGTGACTTTCCGTCTACCCTTAGACGATGAGAATAATGAGTTGTTCATCAATCAGGATGATACCGTCTACCCTTAGACGATGAGAATAATGATTTGGTCATCAATCAGGATGATACCGTCTACCCTTAGACGATGAGAATAATGATTTGTTCATCAATCAGGATGATACCGTCTACCCTTAGACGATGAGAATAATGAGTTGTTCATCAATCAGGATGATACCGTCTACCCTTAGACGATGAGAATAATGATTTGGTCATCAATCAGGATGATACCGTCTACCCTTAGACGATGAGAATAATGAGTTGTTCATCAATCAGGATGATACCGTCTACCCTTAGACGATGTGGATAATGATTTGTTCATCAATCAGGATGATCCCGTCTACCCTTAGACGATGAGAATATTGATTGATTCATTGATTAATGTTGTCTTCCCGTCTATCATTAGACGAAGTGAGTATTCAATCAGGGTGTCTTCCCGTCCATCTTTGGGCGATGTGAGTATATTTCTCTTCCTGCCTATCAGTAGGCAATGTGAAAGAATCATGTATGTTGTTGCAACCATCCGGGTTTGTTACATGGGGTATCACAAGCAACGGGTATTCAAATCAGGAGTTCTTTATCAAATGATTGATCAGTTTGGTGCCGCAATGACCGGGCTCGGTTTTCTGGACTTTATTCTCCAAGCGGTTTACAGTATATGATCGCGGTTGGCAAATTTTCGGGTTTTATTTGTATTCAACCGTCTCGTACCTCTGAATGTTTGAAGGCTGAGCGCTCTTCAAACCCTTCAGGTCCAAGTCGCTTGAATAGGGGCAGCTGTTGCACCCTAAAATTTGACCAACCGGTTCTCCCATTTGACTCATGGTTTAATTTCATATTCACAGCTCAGATGTATGATTTTTGTGCACAAGCAGGGGATATCAGAGTTTACAGCTTGATTTTCATCTATCAGATACGGCAGACCCAGTCCAGATCACCAGGGTTTTATTTTCGGGAAATTGTGCGCTCCTCGGTGATTTTTCAGTGATTTTGGGGATATTCTGATGCCCGGGGATCTCCGTTCGATTCGATCTGGTCTCGTGCGCTTTTATGGGAGTCATTTGCATTCATCTGCATTTTTAGGATTTTTTATAGGCTTTTGGGAATTTTTAATAGGCTTTATAATTTTTTCTGGGATTTAAATAGGGTTTTAGAATATTTTTATAGTTTAATCTTTTTTTTTAGGATTTTATAGATTTTTTAAATAGATTTTAATCACTTGTAGAATTTTAAATAAGATTTTAAATAGTTTTATCATTTTAGAATAATATGGTTTTTCTTTTAAATCATTTTTAGGAATTTTTCTATAGAAAATAATATAGTTTCTTTTATTAATATTAGGATTTTAATAGATATTAAATGATAATAGGAGTTTAATTAGGATTAGTGAATTTTAGAGTTTAATTAGATATTAATTGTGTTTTAGATTTGATTAGATTAATATAGAATTAATTAGGATTAATTGATATAGAATTAATTAGATTTTTAATCACTTTTTAGAGTTTAATTAGGTTTTAATGACTTTTTAGAGTTTAATTAGGTTAATCATGTTTTAGATGTAATTAGGATAGATTAATGTTAGTTAGAATTAAATGTAGGTTTATTAGTACAGTTAATTAGTTTTAATTTTGTTTTGCAGTTTTTTTGATTTTTTTATGCTGAGTTCGCTGGGCCCAATTGGGGAGGCCCAGTATTGCTGTTTTTGTCCAGAATGATGATTCAGAAGTCCAAAAATGGTCCAGAATTCATCCACCTTCCAGCGTACACCCAGAATTCTCCTAGAAGCTTCCAGCGCCTTCAGTGGTATAAAGAGCGCCACGTGTTGGCCATGCAGGGCCCCCACGTTTTCTGCGCTGATCACGCCACGCCACACTGAGAACGACCCCACACCTGTCCCACTCTCTCTCTCTCCCTGAGACACTTGGCGCCACCTGTCCTCGCCCCACACCCTCGCCTGAGTCTCTCCGTCAACCTCACCGGCGGCCATGCAAAACCGGTGAGCCCTCGCCGCCGGCCACCGTCCAACTCCGGCCACCACCTAAACACCAGAAAATCTCCAGAAAACCTCAGATCTTCTTCTTCCTCCTCAGATCCCTTCCGTCACCTTCCTCTTCTCATCGCCGGAAAACTCATAGGCTCGCCGGAATCATCATCCTCCTCCATCAATTTTTTTTTTCCAGAATCACCTTCATCCTCCACAGATTTTCTCCAGAATCACCTTCATCCTCCACAGATTTTCTCCAGAATCACCTTCATCCTCCACAGATTTTCTCCAGAATCACCTTCATCCGTCATACAACATTTCTCCCAGAATTCATCACCTCCTTCGTTCTTCATCAGTTCTTTTTCAGAACAACTCAAACCATCGTCAAACCTTCATGCAACGGATCTCCAGAAATCATCCTCAGCATTCATCCTTCAAGCAAGAAAAACGCAGAAACTTCAAACCATCAACCTTCATCAAAATTTCCAGAAATCATCTCAGGCGTTCATCCTCCTCAAGCAACTTTTCCAGAAGATCCTCAGACACTTAAAACCTTCATAGTTCTTCGATCAAATTCCCCAGAACGTCATCTTCAAGAGCCATCCTTCAATTTTATCTTCGCTCCATTGTCGTACGCGCCTTGGATCTTCGTTGAAGGGATTTCATCCTCCAATACGATCCAGTTCGCTCAAACATCCCCAGGTACGCCTTTCTGAAACTCCTCGTGTGTTTTTCTTTAGAGTGCGTTGCTTGCAATGATCCCTAGAGTAGTTAGGGTTCTTAGAATTTGATTTAGTGCGTGGTCTGTTGGATGACGCTGGGATTTGGGGTTTGATCTTGATGCTGTGTTTGATGATGATATAGAGCGTTTAGGTTTAGATTGATTGCGTATTAGGGTTGGTGTTTGTTGTTGATGGAGATCATAGGGGTTTCAGATAGAGAAGAGATGAGGGAGAGACGAAAGAGTGAACGGCGCAAGGTCAAGGGATGATGAACAGTAGTTAGGGTTGGTAGTGATTGGTTTTGTCTAACTGTAGTTGGATTAGGGTTTGTTTGGACTGGGCTTAGGCCCAAGTGTGGCTTCTGACGCACACCCCCCAAACTGCTCGTCCCCCCAGCATGTGTGAAGGATCTGAATGGATGAGTTGGGCCTTAGGCCCTTATTGGCTTTCTGCACCCCCCTGGGCGTAGCCCAGTAATGAAACCAACTGAAAAATTGCTAATGTGACACCCCCTGCGCTCCAGTTCAGTTTGTTTTATTGTTTTTGGATATTAATCATGGGCCTGCGTCCCATTGCCATTGGCACCCCCCAATCAGGGCCCAATGTGATTAACAACCTGAATTCTTGCTGATTAAACCCCCCTCCATTTTATTTTCTTTTGTTTTGTTCTTTTCTTTTATACTTCCATATTAAATAATTCATAAAAAATGTAAATAATTGTTTGTTAATAATTCTTTTTCAACCATTTCATGAAAAATGTTTAGAAAATTAAATAAAAATAAAAGGGACATTTTATTTTTTTTTTGTTTGTTATATTTTGCATATTTTTCAATTAATTGATTTGTTTTTAATATTTTCAATGCATGCATATCATTAAAAAATTCATAAAAAATGGTAGAATTGGTCAAATAATTCCGTTCTTTTTTCTGTAGACTCGTGATTCAGTGTAGAATTTTATAGCATAAAAATATCAGCTTAATCATGCATTGTCATTTTAATTGCATTTTTTCACTGTTATGGCTGTTGAATAAATTGGTCTGTTGATATATCTGTGTTGCTGATTTTAATTCTTTCATCTGGTATTGAATTTTGTTCTGATTTTTCAGTAGGTTGCCCTAGAGCCATGTAGGTTTCCCCGTAGATTTTGATAGATTTTTGTAGGGTGTTCTGCTGTGATTTGTCTGAGCCTGAAGATGGGGGAAGTCTTGATGACTTCTGACTTTGGAGTTCAACTGTGGTTGAACTTCAGAGATAGTCTCCTGTGGTTTGTTGGCCTGTGGATTCTTCCTGAAGGTGGGAGCTGATGGAGGTCCTGTTGGAGCTTGCAAGGTTGCATTGGATTGAGGCTTAGTCTAGGAGCTTGGTGTCTGTTTGTGAGGTTCGAGATCCCGAAGTTTGAAGGGAGTTTATGGTACTTTCCTGAGGAAGGCACTGTGAATGACTTTCATCCTTCCTTCTCACCTCTTTCGTAAGTATCCAATGATGTCGGAGCCGACTTGTGAGTTTAATTTCTCCTGAGGAGGAATGTAAACTGATCACATGTTGTTGAGCCACATGGGATACGATTCCTAAGTGGAAGTCTCCTAGTACTTTCCTGAGGAAGGTCCTATGGGTCTATTCACTTAGTTCCACTAGTTTGCCTAGGACTTCTTAAGTGTCCAGTGATGTTGGAGCCGACTTGTGAGTTTAATTCCTCCTGAGGAGGAATATAAACTGATCACAGTTGTTGAGCCACGTAGGATACGATTCCTAAGTGTCAGCCTCTTAGTACTTTCCTGAGGAAGGTCCTATGAGTCTGTTCACTTAGTTCCCTTAGTGCATATAGGTTCTTTCCCAAATATCCAGTGACGCCGGAGCCTTCATGTGAGTTTAATCTCTCCTGAGGAGGGATGTAAACTGATCACAGTTGTCGAGCCGCATAGGATATGATTCCTGAGTAGTAACCTCCTGGTACTTTCCTGAGGAAGATACCATGAGCTTGTCTGCTTAGCTTCCTTTCTCTGGGGAGCTTATTCTGAAGCTTGGAGACTGGGATTGATTCCTCCTGCTTAGGTTTTGATTAGGTTGTTGCTTAGAGCTTTGCTTAGGTGTGGCATAGAGTTCTGTTTAGAAATAGATTAGGAGAGTTGTCTCAGGTGTTAGAAGCCCTGCTCAGGGTTAAGTCTCTTTGTATTGCTTGACTTGTGTGATATTGTGTTGCATTAGACTTAGGTGTTCATCCAGGTAGTTCTGAATAGGTGCATCTTAGAAGTAGACTTTGTGTGCATAAGAAGTTGAGGTGGTCCTCCTTCTGCTTGTTTGTTATTGCGTGGCTTTGCTTGTTGGTATTCGGTAGAGCTGAGCTCCCTTGCCTTTGTGGTTTGCGGCCCCTGTGCCTCGTTTGTTCAGTTGTTGCATTCATGCATATTTTCAGTATTCCTTTACGTTGCAGTTTCTTGTTTGTGGTTTAGTCCTGTTGCCATGATCCCTTAGGAGCTCTGACTTCCCCGCTGCGGAGTTGTTATGATAGACATTAGGATGGTCAACCAGGTGTGGTAGCAGTAGGTAGATTCCCCTGTTTCTCAGCTATAGTTCTAGGGTTTCCTTTTCCTTTCTGTAGGAGCTTTTGAGTAGCTTGATCCGTAGTTAGCTGAACTACAGCTGCTCTGATTCTTCGTTCCAGACGAAGATATGTAGGCATAGGATGCGATATCCTAGCGAGCACACTAATGACTAACCTTTGTTCTCTCGCGGCTGTGCGATCGAGACTTTCCCGCTAACGACTAATTGTTATCCTTTTCTCTTGCCCGAGCGCATTTGAGACCAGATCGTATTTGTAGGTTCCAGAGCCTTAGAGACCAGTTTGTTTTCTCACTGCTGTGTGAGAGCCCCTGTTTACCCATAGTTAGCCGAACTACGTTTGCTCTGATCTTTCATTTCAGATGAAAGTACGTAGGCACAGGACGCGATGTCCTGGCGAGCAACCTTTCCCCGTTTAGACGTAGGCAGTCGAACTACGTTGACTCTGACTTTCCCATTGCACGAGGGAATACGTAGGCCCAGAACACCGTATGTTCTGTCGAGTCCTGTCCTTTTATTTTCTTTTCAGACCAGCCAGTAGCGTAGATAGATAACACACCCTTTTACCTATAAACACCAAGCGTGGATCCCATCGAGTACGATGGACGTGAGGGGTGCTAATACCTTCCCCTTGCGTAACCGACTCCCGAACCCAGGCTATGGTTGCGATGACCATACCTTTTCCCGTCTTTGCGAGGTTTACTTCGAGCGTTTCCTTTCCCGCTCTGAGGGATAAATAACGCACGGTGGCGACTCTCCTGTCAAGCCGGCGCCGATTTTCGCAGTAGCGCCACTGAGCATCAAGAATTGTCCACCATTACTCCTTGAAGGATTCTGCATAGTTTGAGAGAGAATTGAGGCGCATAACCACTACAATCCAAGCTTTAAGGTTGGTTCTAAGTTCTTTAAATATCTCTTTGATTATGCACTTTTAATCCATTAGAAGCATGTGGTTAGGTTCCCCTTAGCATGTAGATGAATTCTGGTTAGTTAATTTGCTGATTAGAGACGAGTTAGGGTTTATGCCATTTTTGGTTGAGGTCTGGTTTTGGCGAATCGTGCATTTTCAGTATAAACTAGTGATATGGTTAGATTCCTGAGAAAATTCTGGTCAACTTTCATCAAGAAATCGCGCGCAAAGGTTGAGTGTAGAGATAGTTAGGGTGCCATGAGGTTTTCCGGTGGAACTCCGGCCGCTCTCGCCGGATTCTGCATCTTTCCCTCCTCTTGCACATTTGAAAGGTTGAAGACGTAATCTGGAACGTCCATGCGTGTGGAAATGTAGACTGAGTCAAGCAATCTAAGGCCCAGCGTTGTGCCACGTCCCCCTCCCTCCAAAACACTGTGTTTTGATTAGTAAGGTACCTCAGCCTTGTTCATTTCGCTGCATGGACCAAGAACGAGCGAGTTCGAACCTTGGCATGTAATGTTTCTGATTTTGTGAATTGAGAAGAATGAGCGCATGGGCCTATGAATCCTTTGATATCAGCACCCCTCTTTCAAGCCCAATGGGAGTTGTAACGTGAAATCTGTACTTAGCACACCTCCCCTGGTCCTTTTGCTTATGACTGATTTGAGATTTGAATGGGCCTAGCGCCCAGTTGCTATGCACACCCCCAGGATGAGGGGCCCAAGCGACGGTAATGGAAATTGTTTGCTGATCACACCCTCTGACTTATTGTCCTTCTTTAATTTCTTCATTTTATTCATGGTCCTTGATTAAATCATATAAAATTGATAAATAAGTCAATTGATCCCATTCTTTTTGCATTGAATTCATGATAGAATCTAGTATTTTTTAGATAAAAAATATTATTATTTCATGCATTTTATGATTTTATGGGAATTTTTATATTTTAATTGATATTAAAATAGTCATGTTTGATGCTTGATATTGGTGAATTTTGTGAGATCATGTGGTGATGATTTTGATCCTGATTTTTTGTGAGTTGTTAGTATAGATATGCATGCTCCCCATAGAATGTTATCACATTTTTGTGATGAACATAAGTGGTAGTTTAGGTTGAAACCTTTAGAAGCTCCATTTTTAGGGTTTATGATTGATACCTTTGGATTTAGGACTTAATTTTAGGACTTAATAGATGATTTAGTCCCTGGTTTTTGTATGAGGAATTCTTAATTGAATTAGGATCCCTTAGGATTTTTTTTAGAAATTTATAAGATAGTTTGCTATTTTTGATTGATTTTAGCTTAGGTGCTAGTTTTAGATGATTCTAAGGCACTAACTCAACTAGATTAACTTCTTTAGTCCCCTTAGATTAGGGTTTTGCTTTGCTTGTTCTTGGATGATGATGAAGTCAAGTTGAAGATGCATTGGATTGCTTGAAGAGGCTTGGATTTGAAGATCTTCCCTTCTTGTGGTGTAGTTTTGATTAGGTTAAGATTAGGGTTTTGTAGGCAGAGCTTCTAGATAGTTCTCTTCCTTCATAAACATGGAATATGTTGATCAATTCCATTCTTCCCTATGATGTAAGGTCCCTTGTGAAGGCCTCATCCATCCTTTGGTAGGATTTGTGGCTCTTTGCAAATTGGTAGAACCTTTGAGGGTCCCTTTCTCTGATGACATGATGCTTAGTGGTGACCTTTGGTCTTCACTCTGCTACCAACCATCCAAACTTTGCTCTTGATAGATGAATCTTTCTCCCTTGTTAGAGGATGGAGTTCCTTGCTTGAATAATATTGAAGGATGGAGTTGATACTTCCATGTGATTGAAGATTACTCTGAGAAGCTGAAGCTTGTAGATCAGGAAGAGCTGGTTGATACTGGTAAAGCAAAGAGAGCTGAAGCTTGAAGACCAAGTTGATACTTGTAAAGAAGATCCAATTGAGATTGAGTGAAGAGATGAGGCTTGAAGAATAAAGGATAAGTTGATACTTACATTGATGCATTGAGAGCCTGAAGGAATCAAGTTGATACTTGTAGTTAGGAGTAAAGCCTGAAGGTGGGATTTACTGTAAAGCTGAAGCTTGGAGAAGAGAGAATAAGTTGATACTTATGTTTGATGGATTGAAACCTTGGAGAAGCAAGTTGATACTTGTCAGGGAAGATGATAGCCTTGAAGGGTGATTGAAGTCTGAAGACTGGATTGCTGTCAAAAGAGCTGAAGCTTGAAATTGAAAGAGCTGTTGAGCTGCTTTCTTTTCTTGTCTGTTTTCTTTTCTGTATTGATGTGACTTGTTTGAGTTGCTTGATGCATTAGAATAAGTACATGTTTAGACTGACTTAAACTAGGAGCATGATTGCACTAGAGGTTGAGTTGCTCCCTCTGCTTGTATTTTTACTGTGTGGCTTTACTTGCAGGTATTCGGTAGAGCCCAGCTCCCTTGCCTATGTGGTCTGTTGTGTTTGCTTGATAGCATGTTATTTCTTCTGTATGAATGCAGTCACTTGTATCTTGCTTGATAGCATATTATTTCTCCTGTATGATTACAGTTATTCATATCTGGCTTGAGGTTGAGATGAGCTTGTGGAGGCTGATGTCCCACACATATTTCCTCCCTCACTTGCATTGCATGCATTTTATTTACAGTTGTTTACTGTTTAAGCTGATGATTTGTCTGTTTCTGTTTATCATTGACATGATTCCCTAGGAATCTCACTTCCTTTGATAAGGAAGTGATGATTATAACTTTAGGTTGAAACCTATGCATGATAACTTCTAGGAGTTCCCTGTTTTAAACTTCAATCATAGGATGAATCCTTGGCATGACAACATTAGGACTTGATAGTCTCCCCTTAGTTGTCCCTTTCTCTTCTCTTCTCAAAATAAATTAAAATACAGTAACAAAGGTTAACTGACGTCGTACGTTACGAGCCTTAAGCTATCTGAGAAAGGATTGTTGAAGAGTTCTTTTAAACAGTCTGGATGTTTAGTATGGTACCCTTTGGGTAACATGCGACACATTCACTCTCAGGTCATAGTCTCTAGTGTGATACTAGTTGCAAACAACCATAAAAAACAGTTCTTCCGTAAAGACAGAAAACAAACTTCAAACCTTTTTGCCCGTGGGCCCATAATTCAAAGGAAGATTTTCTGAAGAAAAGAGTGTCGTTAAACTTCAGCGCCACCGCAAACAGGCTTTGCCCCTAACTGCTGGAACTGCTGTTTAACCCCTACTCGATAAAACAGATGAATATGAATCCCCGTAATCCGTATTATCCCGAACTACGTAAGCTCTGATCTCTCATACCTGTTGAGAGTACGTAGGCACAATACTGACGTATTGGCGAGCCACCTTCCCCGTAACCCGTAGTTAGCCGAACTACGTTGACTCTGATTTCTCATTCTCTGATGGGAATACGTAGGCATAAAGCGCGACGCTTTGCCGAGTCATTTTATTTTCTTTTTAAGCCAGCCTTGATAGGTAGATAGATAAACCAACTCGTCCAGTAAACACAACAAACGTGGATCCCATCGAGTACGATGGATGTGAGGGGTGCTAATACCTTCCCCTTGCGTAACCGACTCCCGAACCCAGACAATGGTTGCGATGACCTTGTCTTATACCTTTTTCGTCAGGTTTTTCCGATCGTTTCCTTTCCTGTTCTGAGGGATAAATAACGAAAGGTGGCGACTCTTCTGATTTGCCGGCACCTTATTTTCGCAGAAGCGACAGATAGGTTATAGACTTTGCTAGGAAGGATTTCAGTGCAAAAGATTGAGGTTTAGAGACCAAACTTGGCAGGATACCATTTCTGTTGAGAAGGATAACTCTTGATTCGTGAGGTTTCAATCTTGTTTGGATAGCTAGTTTTGATGCCTGAGAGGTGTAGATGAGATTAAGACCAATAATTGCAAGAATCGTGACAATCAAGATTGGGTGGTTTTCTGAACATGCTATCGGTTTTTGAGTTAGGGTGAGAATCAATGATTTTGGAGTGCATATTTGAGTTCAGGGCGAAATTCTGAGTGGGATAGGATGTTTAAGTGTCAGGTTTGGTACGTTTTGGTCCCCTCTCGCCGGAGACGACGGTGGCTCTGTGTCTCAGGCCACCGTCCCTTCCCTTTCCTCTCTTATTTGAATATTTGGAGAAGATGATGTATCTTTCCTTGGATGATAGTCTGACCTTGACCACTAACTCAAACCAATGGCCACGATTCCGTTTCAATTTATAAAGAGAGTGAGTTGATGAAACTCACCGTTTCATTAAGCTGAGTTGGTTGGGCTTAGTGAATTACTTGCTAATCACACCTCCATTTGGGCCCAGTCTGAAACTACAACGTGAAAGAGTTGCTATTCAGCACAAGTTTTTTCATTTTCCTGGCATTTTCCTGATTTGTTTTTAGTTGGTTTGGGCTTAGTTATTCTCTTGCTACCAACACCCCCTGTTGGGCCCAGCCTGGAGAATACACATAGAATAATTGCTAAACAACACGCATGTTTTATCATTTTTCATCTTTTTATTTTAATTTCATATTTTCATATAGGTTAGGAATAAATTCATAACAAATAGGAAAATTAACATTTTTAGGCTAGATTTTTTCCCCTGACTCCTTAAAGAGTCTAGAACTTAATAGGATTGAGAAATTATTGATTCATGCATTTTAGAATTTAATTGCATTTTTTGAAGTTTAATTGCTTTCATTTTGAATATGGTTGATATGTGATCTTGCTGATTTTAGTATGGATGATTGGTGTTGATTTTTGGAGTGATTATTTTTGGGCTAGTTAGCTTAGATATGCATGTACCTCTAGAAATTTTCTCATAATTTTTTGAGATGATTTTAGGTTGTTTTGAATATTGAACATTAGGTGTTGTAGTTTTAGGGTTTTAAGATAGTACCCTTAGGTTTAGGACATAGTTTTAGGTCTTAATGAATGGTTAACCCCCTAGTTTTTGTATGGAGTGATTCTTAAGAGGTTTAGGAACCCTTAGAATTTTTTATAGGATTTTAAAATCACTTTTGATATTTTAATTAGATTTAGTTTTAAGACTAACTTTTAGGTGTTTCTAACACACTAACTTGACTAGTTTAACTCAATAGTTCCCTTTAGATTAGGGTGGTGGCTCTCTTGCTTTTGGATGAAGATGAAGACCAATTGAAGATGCTTTAGAGAGCTTGAAGAAGTTTGGACATGAAGAATTTCTCATCTTGTGGATGCTTGTCAGGAGCTTAGGAAAACTAGGGTTTTAGGAAGAGCATTAGATTAGTTTTGCTTGTTTCTTCAAACATGGAGTATATCGTTCATCTCCATTCAATCCAATGACATAAAGTCCTTTTAAAGAAGTCACATATCTCCTTTGGAGGGATGAGTGGCATGCTTTAAGAGTAGAACTTTGAGGATGCCATTCTCTCATAATGTTAAGTTCTTAGTGGCTTCCTTTGGTTGTCATTAAGTTACTTAACATTTCAACCTGATCTTGTTAATTGATTCTCCCTTGGAGGTTGCTTGTTGAAGCTTGTGGAGGATGAAGTTTGTGCTTGTTGAAGCTAGAAGCTTGTTGAAACTAGGAGGGTGGCTTGTTGAAGCTTGATTAGGTTGAAGTTGTCTGCTTGTTGAAGCTGGTTGTTTGTTGAAGCTAGGGTTTTGCTGCTTGTTAAAGATGAAACTAGGAGCTTGTTGAAGCTGTTCACTGGTTGAAGTTTGCTGGTTTAAGCTGATAGCTTGTTGAAGCTTGGTGCTTGTTGAAGATAGAAATTTTGTTGAAACTTGGAGATAGGAACTTCTTGAAGATGAAGGTTGTTGCTGTCAACTTTTTGCTGTTTAATCAACCTGTTGCTTTCAGAGCTGCTGCTTGTGCTGTCAACTGTAGGAGTTTGGTGCTGTTGCTTGGGCTGCCTCCTCTGCTTTGGGTTTTGTTTTCTGTATTGTTTGTTGGCTTGTGCAGCTTGCCCCCTAGGCTTTAAGCGAATGTTGATTCACTTTGCCTGTTGTTTTCCCAGGTTCGAGGTTGAGCAGGACTCCCTTGCCTCGCTTGTATTGCTGCATTGCATGCATTTTGTTGTATTTGCTTGCTTTATTTTCTGTTTATCCCCTAGGATCTCTGATTTCCTCTGTGCAGGAGGGAATTATGATAGACATTAGGATTCTTATCCAGGCATGACAACATTAGGTTAGTTTTTATTCCCTTTTCAACCCTAGGCTTTTTAGAGCTTCTTTCTCTTCTCATCTTAAAACAACTCAAAAATACAGTAATAAGGTTAATCGATGTCGTATGTTACGAGCCTTAAGCTATTTGAGAAAGGGTTGCTGGAGAGCTTCTTTCCAGTAGTCTAGCTGCTTAGTGTGGCACCCTTTGGGTGACACGCGACGTAGTCACTCTCAAATTATAGTCTCTAGTGCGTCAGAGATTGCAAACAAACTAAAAAAAACACTTCTTTCATAAAAGATTCAAAACAAACATCAAAGTGTCATTTTTGTCCGCTTGGACTCTTAATCAAGAAAAACCCTTTCATAAGGTAATAAAAAACAGTCAGACAAGCTTGTGTCTTCCGTAGCCCGAACTACGTTTGCTCTGATCTTTCATGCTGTATGAAAGTACGTAGGCATAGGATGATGTATCCTAGCGAGCAACCTTCCCACCTTCATTCGTAGTTAGGCGAACTACGTTGACTCTGATTTCTCGTTCCAGACGGGAATACGTAGGCATAAAGTGTGATACTTTGCTGAGTCATTTTCTTTTCTTTTTAACCCAGACCTCAAGTGTAGATAGAGTAACAATCCGTACCAGAAAACAAGCGTGGATCCCGTCGAGTACGGCGGACGTGAGGGGTGCTAATACCTTCCCCTTGCGTAATCGACTCCCAAATCCAGGATTTGGTTGCGACGACCATTCCTTTCCCGTTTTGCATTAGGTTTACTCTGAGCGTTTCCTTTCCCCTCTTTGGGATAAATAACGCACGGTGGCGACTCTTCTGTCATAGCCGGCGCCGATTTTCGCAGTAGCGACAGCTGGCGACTCTACTGGGGACTCCAACGGTTCCCTACGCGAGTCAATCCTAGCGCTTGTTTTCCCGTCGTGGGTTTTGTATGGATTTACCTTTCTGTATTTACTTTCAGCATTATATTATTGTTGTTATGCTGGGTAGGGGGTCAGATTGAGAGATAAGTCGGGCCTGGGCTTGAGTGAACCTAGAATTAGTTGTGGAAAGTAGTGGGCGCGTGCATGCTTTGCATGTACTAGTGTCCCGCAAAATCCACGCTCGGACGAGGTTCTTCTGGTTGACTTCTTTTTCAACCCTTTGGGTTGAGGGGGTTGTTGGTTAGTTGGATTGTCGACTCTGGGGACCGATCAATTGGAAGTTGGCTAAGTGAGGCCTCTTCAGGACATGATGATGCCACACCTTATGGGTATCATATCATCAGTCTTGAAAGTCTGTGACGCCGATGACCGCATAGGATGTCGTACCTTGTGTCAGTTGATAGGACACCTACCTGTGAGAGGGGTTGGGGTATGCAGGAAACTTGACCTCCAGTCTACCCGATTTTCTTGATATTGGATCAGTATGTGTGGTTACTTGGGTTCTTCATCAGGGCAATGTTATGGGTCTGTTGAGACCAAGTTGGAGCTTCGTTATAAGTCTGTTAAGACCAGGTTGGAGCATTGTTATGGGTCTGTTGAGACCAGGTTTGAGCAGTATTACTGGTCTGTTGAGACAGATGTGGATGGATCTCTTCAGCAATATATCACTTGATCCCTGTTGCATGATTTGCATATTGCATTGTTGCATACTCATTTTGCATATCATTAACGTGTGTATGTGCTGCAGGTGCATTTCATACCTTCTGATTCTAGTTGCCCGGATTTCTGGCTGCTATTATGGATACTTTGAAGAAGACTGTGGCATACAAGTTGCCTACTCCAAATGTTACTTCTTTGCTTGGTTTGATGTCTCTAGCTGATGATGATGTGAAGAGAAGCTTCAGGAAGAGTTATGGGAAACTGCTTAGGTTGGTTTGCAAACCATCCACGTATGAGCTGAACGGATTGTACGCGCTGATGCAGTTCTATGATCCCCCACTGAGGTGTTTTACTTTCCCTGACTTCATTCTGGCTCCGACCATGGAGGAATATGCTGAGATCTTGGAGTTAACCATTCAGAACAGGGTACCCTTCATTCATATGGGTGCTGAGCCCAAGCTGGAGGATTTGGCTGTTGCTTTGCATTTAGACTCCTCAGAGTTACTGTTAACCTCGTGGAATGGAGTTTCTGGTTTTTCTCTCAAGTTCTTGGTTGGGAAAGCACAAGAGTATGCCAAGAGTGGCTGTTGGATTGTGTTTAATGCAATCCTTGCTTTGTGTATCTATGGCATTGTACTGTTCCCGAACATGCCTGACTTCGTTGATCTGGATGCGTTCTATATATTTGCTTCAGGCAATCCTGTGCCTACACTGATTGGAGACTTCTATCACTCTCTGCATTACAAGAACGAGAATAGGAGGGGAAAGAACATCTCTTGTTGTGTGCCTTTGTTGTATATGTGGTTTGATAGTCACCTGCCCAAGAAGGGTATCTTGGCTGAGTCTGTAGCTACGGTGGAATGGTCTGAGCGTATGATGGGGCTTTCTTCAGAAGATGTTGTCTAGTTTGATAGGGATTTACTGAGATTTGAGATTATCTACAGCTGCACGGGATATACTAACGTTCCTCTGATTGGGAGGAAAGGGCGCATTAACTACAATCCGTCATTGTTGATCAGGCAATTCGGTTATGCTTTGAGAAGCCCGCCAAAAGAGGAGGAAGTGTAGGAATCTCTGTACTTCACAGGTAATCTGAGTGGAGAATTGTTATCCAAACTTCAGCATGCTTGGAATAACATCTGCAAGAAAGGGAAGCCGTTGTTGGGTAAGAATGATAGTCAAGCCTATCCTCCGTACCAGGTTTGGATTCAAGATAGGGCAAAGCAGGCGCTGATGCCGTTTCCTGCAGTATTACCTCCTGCTCCCCTCGTGGTTGAGGAGCCAACTATTGTGTCTATTGAGAGATATGAACAGGTTGTGAAGGAGAAGGAAGCTTTGATGAAAGCCAATGAGAAGTTGGAAGAAGAGTTAGTGTAGCTCAGAAATGAAAGGAATGAAGCCGTATATTCCTTCGAGCAACAAACAAAGCTGGTGAACCAGTTAGGTACAGAATTGACTGAGCAAAGGAAGAAGTGTGAATGCTTGGGGATAGATTTCAAGAGTTCTCATGACATGCTGGAGTCTAAGAAGAAAGCACTTGATATAGCTTGCTTGGAGATCTCTACGTTCAACAAAACTTGGAACGCTACACTGACCAATAATAAAGAAAGAGAAGACAAACTGAAGCTGCAGATCTCTGAACTGGAAGATCAGTTGAAAGCTAGCCAGAAAAAGTTTGAAGAAGAGGTTATGCGGAGATATGACGTTCAGAATTCGTTGAACAAAGTTATCAAGCATAAGAAAGAGTCTGCATCCCAGAAGCGGAAGCTAGAGGAGTGCTTTGGAGAAGGTGTTTGGGAGGAATCCATTGGGGATCTCCAGCGTGTTATCAAGCAAAGAGACTCACTCGTTGAAGGGTTGCTTTCCCATCCGGATCATCCCAAGACTAAGAAATTGTTAGAGGAGTATCAGGCATATGGTTGCACTTGATTACTTGATGTACTGTTGTATATGCTTTATTTGCATTGTGCTGGCCATCACCAGGATTGTTGGTTGAGGTCATGCCTTCTTGTTATTGTGTACACTCAGTGATATTGTATTTCTGCCTTGTTGGGCTCTTTGCAGCAATATATGAGATGTTTTCTCCGTGGATGAATCCAAGCTTCTTATCACTATCACTGTCACTACACTGGCACTTTGGCACTAGAATCGGGGGTTGATTTCCCTAACGCACAGACACATATTGCATCTGCATATTCATTTTTGCATTGCTAGTTACTTGTTGAATCGGTATCTTATTTCCTGCATCTCACGAGTTTTTCAGGATTGACGACCAAAGAATCCACCGCTACTCAACCAGAAACAACTGCAAAAAGATTATGGATCAAGTTCAAGTCGAGATGCAGGAAATCCGTGAGAAGTTGACTCTGTTCATGCAAGCTATGGAGAGCATGGCCAAGGGCCAAGAGAATCTTCAGACTTTGGTGCAGCCGCTGCTGACGCGGACAAACGCAAATGGCAATACTGACCACAATTATGTTGAAACTCCTCGCCGGGAGGATGAGATACCGGTAGTTACTCCACCTGTTGTGACTGTCAACGGAAACACTAGTACTGGTGCAGGTGCTGGCGCTGGTAATGGCAATACTGGAAATGGTGGTGATGGGCATGTTGTTAACAACAATGGCAACACTGGGGATGCCAATCAAGGATTCGTTGACAATGCTGGCTTTGGAAACAATGGGTATGGCAATGTCAATCAGGACGGGAACTTCGGGTTCAACAATCAAGGCTTTGGTAATGACGGTTACGACAACAATCAGAGGTATGGCCACGGTAATGGTGGATTCAGTAATGTGAATAACAACGGCGCTGGAGCATTTCCTTTCAACATTGGTTTTGGACCTATTGGGGTCAATCAAGGATTCGGCAACCGAGGACAGGGTCCTATGTTCAATCAGCAAGGATTTGGCCGTAACATGGGTTATGATGGGTATGGCAATGACTGGAATGTGGATCACCAGGACGACGCTTTTTCGGGAAAAGGTATGGGACTTGAGGGCCCCATTGACCCTGTTCAGAGGATCAGAATGCTAGAAGAGCAGATGAAAGGTGTGGTTAATCAGAACTCCGCTGGGTTAGATATGACTACTATGGGGTTGGTACCAGGGCTGAGGGTGCCATTAAAATTCAAGGCTCCAACATTCGACAAATACAAAGGGGATACCTGCCCAAAGGTCCATGTACGTTCTTATTATAGAAGGATGTCTGCATATTCCAATGATGAAAGGATGCTCATGCATTTCTTTCAGGATAGCTTATCGGGACCATCATTGGAATGGTACATGGGACTGGAGCCCACTCAGATTAGAAGCTGGAAGCAGTTGGCTGATGCTTTCGTTATGCATTACAAATATAACAGCGATTTGGCGCCAAACAGAGTTCAGTTGCAGAGTCTGTCGCAGAAAAGTGGTGAAAGTTTCAAAGAGTACGCGCAACGGTGGCGCGATATGACAACTCGGGTGCACCCTCCTATGGTTGAAAGGGAGATGAATGACATGTTTGTGGGGACATTTACAGGAATGTACTATGACAAGTTACTCAATGTTTCGATGGGTAGCTTCTCCGATATGATCCTTATGGGAGAAAGGATCAAAAATGGAATTAAAATTGGAAAGATTCAGGCAGGCCAATCTACTTCAGTTGGGGGTGCAAAAAAGCGTTCGACGGAAGATGACAGGGCGATACAAGCGCTGTATTTGGTGGTAGAGGTCGGGGCAAAGGCAGAAATCAGTACATTCAACCTCAACAAATAGCCAGTGTTACTATTCCAATTCCTCAACAACAACAGCAGCAACAACAACCACAGCAGCAACAAAGGCAGAATCAGGGTCAGAGAAGGTTTCAGAATGCAAAGCCGAAAAGGGTATTTGATAAGCCACCGTCGACATATGCAGAGCTTCTTCAGACACTGCTGGGGTTGAATTTGGTCGAGAAAAGAACATTGGAGCCGCCTACAGGACCGACACTTCCTTATGGGTATGACGCTAATAAGCATTGCGAATTTCATTCCGGGGCGCCCGGACATGATGTAGAATCTTGTCATGCTTTCAAGCATAAAGTTCAAGACTTGTTGGACAGTAAAGCCATCAACTTTGGCCAGGTGGGGCCTAATATTGTACAACAGCCTATGCCTAATCATGGGGCAAATGCCATCTTTACAGAAGAAAATTTGAACTTGGTGATGGATGTTAACGCACTGAAGACACCATTGAGTGAGGTGAAAGGCAGGTTGCTCAGAGGGGGAGTATTCCCTGGTTGTGATGAATACTGTTTAGAGTGTTGGACCCAGCCTGAGGGTTGTACTGATTTGAAGCAGGGCATTCAGGCCATGATCGACGAAGGGACCTTGAAATTTGATCGAACTGCAGTTGAGAAGCCCGTGGAGGCATTATGTGATAAGCAGAATGATATTGCAACGGTGACGATCCCGAGGAAGACTATAACGATAACGGCGCCCGCCCAGCGGCCAACTATTACGATTACCAAAGCAGGGCCTGTTCCCTTCGAGAGTACGAAAGCTATCCCGTGGACATACGGATTAGAAGCATATTGCAACGGTGAAAAGATTGTGGTGAATAGCCAGCCAGCTGGGGCTGTTGATAATGTCGTTGGAACGGGGGGCATGACCCGTAGCGGAAGGATCTTTGCCTCACCTGAAATAGAAGCAGAGAGATTGGCCAAAGGCAAAGCCAAAGTAAATGAAAGCGGGCTTACTCAGTTGAAAGAAAAGGATACATCACTCAAGGATGTAGAGGAGTTCATGAGACTGATTCGCAAAAGCGACTACAAAATTGTTGAACACCTACAGCAGACGCCGTCGAAGATTTCTATCTTGTCGTTGTTGTTATGTTCCGAGGCCCACCGGAACGCCTTGCTAAAGATTCTGGATACATCATTTGTGCCTCAAGAAGTTTTTGTAAATCAGTTAGAGGGGGTAATGGCACATGTCAATGCTGGACGTAGCCTGGGTTTCACAGATTTTGATCTAACACCCAGGGGTCGAGAGCACAACATGGCTTTGCATATATCGGTGGAATGCCGGGGCACCGTAATATCGCGTGTATTGGTGGATACTAGATCGTCGTTGAACTTATTGCCAAAGAAAGCCATGATGAAATTGGACTTACGGGGAATTATTTGCACGCCCAGCGATTTGGTTGTGAAGGCGTTTGACGGGATGAAAAGATCAGTGTTTGGGTCAATAATATTACCGCTTCAGGTGGGGCCAGAAATTTTTGATACCGAATTCTACATCATGGATATCCATCCAGCTTATAGCTGCCTTCTTGGGTGCCCATGGATCCACGCTGCAGGGGCCGTAACATCCACATTGCATCAGAAGTTGAAGTACATGGTGGGTGATAGTGTTGTTACCGTTTGCGGGGAGGAGGACATTTTGGTCAGTCACCTGTCATCATTCAGATATGTTGAGGTCGACGGAGAAATACACGAGACACCTTGTCAAGCCTTCGAAGGGTTGCGGATTAAAGACAAAGCTCAGGGTCCCAGCAAAATGCCAGAGGTGGCAGTGTCATCCTACAAGGAAGCTCAGGCTTTAGTGCAGACTGGTGAGACTAAAGGTTGGGGGCAGGTACTGGAGATTCCCGTGAAGAATGACAAGTTTGGGCTAGGGTATCGACCGACGTCGTCAGCGTCATCTTCAGGAGCGCCCAGGTTCAAGGGACCGATAACGATTACGCCAAGCGGGGTGTGCTTTGAGACAATCAACGCTATTTCCGATGCTGAAGACGGAGATAGTGACTGCGATATGGACGCTTGGATCAAGCCAAGCGTACCAGGACAAAGTCTCTGCAACTGGTCCATCCGGGAAACTGTTGTTGCACCCCAAAATTTGACCAACAATTATTTATCCATCTAGTGTTTGAGAGTTGATACCTTCATCAGACAGTTCAAGAGATCTTCAGAGGAATTGGTTGGAACCAGGGTTGTGTGCTTCATAGCTTGAGAGTTGTGGGTGCCCTTCAGATGATTCTGAGACTTTGAGAATGAACTTGATGTTTTGAGAAAGTGTATGAGATGTCTTGATAGCCATCATGAAGCCCAGAGAAGTCACTATGCAGGAGTTCAGAAGATTCAACCATGAATGGTAGAATTAGGGTTTTGACTAGGTCAACCCTAGGATAACTGAAGATTTTGAGAAGGTTGAGACCTAATCCAAGGGCTATGAGATCATGGAATGATGCATAGAGATGTTATAAAGATGATTCCTAGACCAACTCATCATGATTGAGGAGTCTGAGAAGTTTCAAGTTAGGGTTTCTGAGGATTGTCAGTGAAAAAACCCTAATTTGATCCCTATCTTCCAGGCAGTTTTAGCTCAAGATGTGATTGATATCTCATCCTCCCCACAACATGAATGTTGTAGAGCTTGTTCTTAGCTTTAATTTGAGTGGTGGAAGTCCATGATAGGAGTTACAGAGCTCAAGTTATGGTTTTGACAAATTACAGGTCAGTTGAGGTGTGTGGATCTGGGTCCTTAAAAGTCACCCAACTTGCAGACAACTTTTGCCCTAGTAGGATGATTCCTATGATTTCTTGGTCAACATGAATGTTGGAGGGCATCTTCTTAGCTTTAATTTGAGTGGTAGAAGTCCTTGATAGGATTTGGGGAACTCAACTTATGGTTTGAACAAGACAGGGGTATTTTGGTCATTTGTCAGTTATAGGTCATTTTAGCCAATGCCTAAAACTCCTATTTCCAAGCCTCAAATGGAAAAACTCAAAGCATGAAAGTTGTTCAAAATGTGATTTTAAGTCTAGAAAGAAGGTCATGAATTGTTGGAAAAGCTCATAGCATGGAGTTGCATGATTGGTCAAAAATGAACTAAAAATGGCATATAAGTTTAAAAGGTTGAAATTGAAAATTGGTTTGTGAGATCCACAAATCCAAAATAGGTCATCCAATATATCATTTTGATTGGAAACACCATTTTGAGAACATTGGTTTATGTAGAATTTTGATTTAAAGCTTAAAAAATGAGGTTCCTTTGGAAAAATGTTACTTGAAAAAGAAGGCAACTTTGAAAAGGCTTGCACAAGGAAAAGTAAAGGGCTGATTTCATTCATATTACTTCAATATCTCATGCAAGGAGATTTTAACACAAAGTTAGAGGTCATAATGCATAGTATGAGATGTTCCATAATATCATCACATGAGAAGTTCCACACTTTCCTAGCACTTTCTAGATGATTCTAGATTGTTCCATGGATTGCTATATATTGTGAGGATCATGATGAGTTCAGGGTTGGCCAAGGTTGGAGGGAGAGTGAGAGAAGAGTGAGGTTTTCATAGTTTCTTCAATCACAAGCAAAAGAGGGATTGTTCATTCTACACCAAGTTTGTTCAATCTTCTCATTCATCCATAATCCACAGTTCATAGTGAGTGTACCCAAATAGATTCAGAGGATCATCAATGGAAGATTGAAGGGTTTGAATTGAGAATTGCAAGATCCACACCAGATTCGGTTTCATTTCTACAAGCCATCTCCACCAAGAAAGTTGCAAACAGAAGGGAGTATACCATTAAAGAAGCATTTGGGAGCAAGATCAAGCACTGAATCGAGCTCTGCACACCTCCACCATAACCTCTTGACAGGTTCTTTTTTCATCACCATCCTCCTAAGTTATGTAGTTTTACATTAGGTTGTTAGTATAGGCATGATGTAGAATGATAGAGGAGCATTTCTGGTTAGTTTCGTGCCAATTGGTGATGATTCATAGCAGGGTGTTAGAACTGTTTGGAATCGAAACTCATAGGCTAGTGCATGAGGAACTTA
Organism: Lathyrus sativus; assembly: GCA_963859935.3. NCBI lineage: Eukaryota > Viridiplantae > Streptophyta > Magnoliopsida > Fabales > Fabaceae > Lathyrus > Lathyrus sativus. Next base: position 479,269,068 of record OZ012741.1, on the reverse strand, counting down.
GTTTTGTGGCTCAGGATAATCACCATAACGTGTAGGATAGATCAGTATAGATTGGAGCAAGGATTATGATGATGAGTTGCAGTGTATTTTGAGTGAATCAAGAGCTTGTCACGATCGAGTTGAGGGATGCATTGAGTTTCAAAGCATACTATGGCTATAGTCTTGTAGAGGGAGGAATTCTGAGTAATTTTGGTGTTGACATCGTGTTGAATGATGGCTTGTGGAGAGAGAACAGAGAGCTCGAAGCAGGTGCATGCATGGCTTCCATGGGATTGTAAAACCCTAGTTTTCAGTCTTAAGGTTGAAGACGCGTGGATGCCGTTGGATCAAGCTGGTAAACGTTGACTGAAGGCGCCATCGGACGGTTGTAGTTTAAACGCAGAAACGGAGGGAAGCATGAGCCAGCCAAACGCTGCGTTTGGTTTAATGAAAATCTCTGGGCCTATCTCTTCTATTCACACCCCCCTGTGGTCTGGCCCAAATGGAATGTATTGCGCGCCTGTTCTATTCACACCCCTCCCTCATTTTCCTTATTTCATATTTTTATTTTGTTTTATATTTTTAATGAACTTTAAAAATTCATAAGTAATTGATAAATAATGATTTTTTACTCATTCTTTTTTCTATCTTGAGATAATTTTGTGTAGAAAAATATAAAAATAAAAATGAAATTTTATTTTTAATGTAGAATTATTAATGGTATTTTCTTTTAAATAGTGTATTTTCTTTCTTTTAGTTGATACCTTATCTTGCAAGAATTGTTTTAGGACCTTCCCTTAGGTTTTTTAATTCATTCTTTTTTGTGTAATTAGATATTGAACCCTAGTTTCATGTAGGATTTATCCCTTGATTTTAGAAATTAAATTTGATGTAGTTTGATTGTTAGACATTTAGGTGCTCTAATTAGGGTTTTAGGTTGTGTAGGTAGACTTCAACATTTTATTTTTGGGGTTTTTAGGACAAGTTAGCCTATGGGGAATATATGGGACTTAAGGGTAGTTAAATAGGATCCCCTAGAATTTATATTAGGAATTTGTATGGTATTTTAGTATTTTTCATTGATTTTTGAATGTATGGATAGTATGTGTGTTGCTTAAAGGCATAAGTTGTATTGTTGTGTTTTCTTTCCTTCTCTGTTGAATGTGTGAGCTTTGAAGATTGAGTTGAAGACCTTGTGGATCATCATGGAAGCTTTGAAGACCTTGCAGAGGAGTCTAGCATAGCTTTTGATTTTGTTTATAGGTTTATAGGGGCATAGGCAGAGCCCTAGATAGAATACTTTGTTCAATAAACATGGAGTGTCTTGTTCACCTCCTTTCTTCTCTGTGACATAGAGTCCCTTAAGGGTATTCACCTCTCTCCTTTGGAGGGATTAGTGACCTTGCCCATAAGGTAGAACTTTGAGAGAGCCTCTCCTTTGATGTTAAGTTCTCAATGGCATCCTTTGGAAGTCAGTGAGTACTGTAACATCCCCACCTCATCTTGTTAGCTGAATCTTGTCTGCTGGAGCATTGGAGCCATTGAAGATAGAAGCTGAGGCCTTGAAGAGGATGATTCCTTGGAGATTATTGAAGTCTGAAGACTTTGTGAAGATCAAATTGAGGCCTGAAGATCCCTGAAGATAGTGAAGCCTGAAGGTAGAGCTGATCAAAGGAGCTGAAGCTCAAAGGGAGAAGATGAGTTGATACTCATGTTGTAGGGTTGATACCTGGAAAGCAAGTGATCTCTGAAGTCTGAAGACTGGGTTGCTGCTGGAGGAGATGAGGCTTTCTTCTGTTTTCTTTGATGTATTGTGTGTTTTGTCTGATTTGTCTGTTGCATTAGACTAAGCCCATTTAGAATAAGTTCAGTCTAAGAGCATGAGTGCATCTGATTGTATTGTTATTGCTTGGCTTTGCTTGCGGGTATTCGGTAGAGCCCAGCTCCCTTGCCCATGTGTTTATTTTGCTTGATAGCATTTCATTTTCTGTCTGTATGATTACAATTTACTGTTTTTGCTTGATAGCATGTTGTTTATTTCAGTATGATTACTGTTATTTCATGACTGGCTTGAGGTTGAGACGAGCTTGTGGAGGCTGAAGCCCCACACACATTTCCTCCCTCACTTGCATTGCATGCATTTTACTGTTAAAGCTGATGCTTTTGTCTGTTTTGGTGTATCATTGACATGATCCCTTAGGACTCTCATTTCCTCTGATGAGGATTTGACGATAGACTTTTAGGTTGAAACCTATGCATGACAACATCTAGGAGTTCCCTGTTCAAACCTCAACCATAGGATGAATCCATGGCATGACAACAGTAGGACTTGATAGTTTCCCTCCTAGTTGGGCCTGTTCTCTTCTCATCTCAAAACAGTTTAAGATACAGTAATCATGAATGATTTCTTTCGTACGTTACGAGCCTTAAGCTATCTGAGAAAGGATTGTGGGAGAGTTTCTTTTCCACAGTCTGGATGTTTAGTATGGTACCCTTTGGGTGACATGCGACGCATTCACTCTCAGGTCATAGTCTCTAGTGCGGTTGAAATCGCAAACATAATAAAAAACACTTCTTTCAGGAGATAATCCGTAGTTTCCCGAACTACGTTTGCTCTGATCTTCCATACAGTGTGGAAGTACGTAGGCATAGGATGCGACATCCTAGCGAGCAACCTTCCCCCTTAACCCGTAGTTGGGCGAACTACGTTGACTATGATTTCTCGTTCCAGACGGGAATACGTAGGCATAAAGTGCGACGCTTTGCCGAGTCATTTTTCTTTTCTTTTTCAGCCAGCCTTGATAGGTAGATAGATTATAACCAACCCGTCCAAGTAAACAAACAAGCGAGGATCCCGTCGAGTACGACGGACGTGAGGGGTGCTAATACCTTCCCCTTGCGTAACCGACTCCCGAACCCAGACAATGGTTGCGACGACCTTGTCTTACCCTTTTTCGTCAGGTTTTTCCGATCGTTTCCTTTCCCGCTCTGAGGGATAAATAACGAAAGGTGGCGACTCTTCTGTCATGCCGGCACCTTATTTTCGCGCAAGCGACAGCCGACGACTCTGCTGGGGACTTCAGGTGTTCCCCTATGCGAGTCTCGCCTTGGATTTCCTTCCTAGCTGTCTGGGACCGTCCCCAGCAGCTGGCGACTCTGCTGGGGACTCCAACGGTTCCCTGCGAGTCAATCCTATCGTTTGTATGTTTGCTTGTTGGGTTGCGTTTATTTATCGCATTTTTACTTCTCGCACTTTATTTCCCGCATTTTATTTCCAGTATAATATGATTATTTGTGCTGTTGTGGGATGGGGGTTCTGATTGAGTGAGAAGCCAGACCCAGGCCTGAGTGCACCATAGACTTAGAGTGGAAATTAGTGGGCGCGTGCTTGCTTTGCAGGCACTAGTGTCTCATGAAATCCACGCTCAGACGAGGTTCATCTGGTTGGCTTCACTTTCAACCCTTTGGGTTGAGACGGTTGCTGGTTTGGTGGATTGTCGACTCTGGGGACCGATCATTTGTGATTCAGCTAAGTGAGACCTCTTCAGGACTTGATGATGCCACTCCTTCTGGGAATCGTATCATCAGTTTTGAAAGTCTGTGACGCTGATGAACGCATAGGATGCCGTACCTTGAGTCAGTCTAGGTTCATACCTGTGAGTGGGACTGGGTTTATTGCAGGAAACTTAGACCTTCGGACTACCTGGTTTTCTTGACAGCAAATCAGTTATGTTGGGTTCTCAGTTACAGATGTGTTCTTGATAGAGCAAGAGGTTTTTGATCAGAGGATCTTGTCGCCGGGTGTTTGTCTGTTCTTGACAAAGTAGGCTTTGATCAGTATATTATCATCAGTGGTTTGTTCTGGATGGAGCAGACTTTGAGTGAGGTCTGAAGACCTCATCGGCAGATGTTATTTGTTCTTGATAGGGCAGATTTTGAGTGGGGTCTGAAGATCTCATCAGCAGCTGTGTGTTTGTTCTTGGTAGGGCAAATTTTGATTTGGGGTCTGAAGACTTCAACAGATGTTCTTTGATCTTGCACCCGGGGTCCTTATTATCAGTCACTTACTCTTTCCAGAACAGAATTTTGATCTCGGTCCCACCAGATGGTTATTCTCAGCAGATCAGATTAGTGGTCTTACACCGGGGTTTACTTCTCATCAGTGACTGTTGATACCGAATCTCCGCAGCAGCCACTTGGATATATTATTGCATACCTGCATTTTGCATTAGTTTACGCATTCATCTGCATTCCATTAACGTGTGTCTGTGTTGCAGGTACCGTTTCCCCGATCCAGGATTTCCCGTCTCCTACTGTTATTATGGCTTCTCTCAGGAAGACTGTTGCATACAAGTTCCCGACCCCCGATGTGTCGAAGCTGACTGGTTTGATAGCCCTGGCAGGGGATTCTGTGAAGGATAGGTTCAGGAAGTCTTATGGCAAGTTGCTTAGTCTGGTTTGCAAACCTTCTACATCCGAGTTGAATGGGCTACATGCTCTTCTGCAGTTTTATGACCCTCCCTTGAGGTGTTTCACTTTTCATGACTTTATTCTCGCGCCAACATTGGAAGAGTATGCTGATATGCTGGGTGTGCCTGTCAAAAGGCAGATGCCTTTTGTCCACATGGATGCTGAACCTGATCTGGTTAGCTTGGCTTCCTCACTCCATTTGAGCGCTTCTGAGTTAGTGGTAACGAGTTGGAACAAGGTCCCAGGGTTCTCTCTGCAGTTTCTGATAGCTAAGGCTCAGCAGTGTGCCAAGGATAAATGTTGGGACACCTTCAGCGCCATCCTTGCTTTATGCATATATGGCATCATCCTATTTCCCAGCATGCCTGATTTCGTAGATTTTGATGCATTCCATATCTTTGCCTCAGGGAATCCAGTCCCTACTCTGATCGGAGATGTTTACCATTCAGTGCATTACAAGAATGAGAACCGAAGGGGGAAGAATGTTTCATGCTGCGTACCATTGTTGTACAAGTGGTTTGATAGTCATTTGCCCAAGAGGGGTTCTGCTGTCTTGTCTGCAGCCACAGCTGAGTGGCCTGAGCGTCTGATGAGCTTGTCGGCAGAAGACATTGTTTGGTTCGTTGACAGAGGCAGGTTAGGCACCGAGATGATCTTCAGTTGTAGTGGGTTTCCTAACGTACCCCTGATAGGTAGGAAAGGTTGCATCAACTACAACCCATCATTGCTAGTTCGTCAGTTTGCATATGCTTTGAGGACTCCACCGAAGGAAGAAGAGGTACGGGAATCTCTGTACCTCACGGGTATTCTAGAGGGGGATTTGTTGTCCAAGCTTCAGTATGCGTGGAACAATATCAGCACGAGAGGAAAGCCCTTGTTGGGGAAGAGCAACAACCAAGCTTACCCTCCTTATTCAGATTGGATCAGAGCCAGAGCCAGCGCTATAGGGATGCCATTCCCTCATGTCAGACCGGAGAGTCCTCCACCAGTCAAAGAGCCTACCGCTGTGTCCATTCATCAGCACAACCAGGTATTAGCTGAGCGTGATGAGCTGAAGAGGGCAAATGCAGAATTAGAGAAGGAGTTAGCTCAGCTTCGAAGTGAGAGGAACGAAGCCGTGCATGCTCTCAAAAAGCAAACAGAGTCGGTAAGCCAGCTGGGTGCAGACTTGGCAAAGCAGATTGCTGATCGGGAACGCTTAGGGCAAGACTTCAGAGCTGCTAATGATGTGCTAGCTACGAAGAAGCAGCATTTGGAGGAAGCATATCGGAGAATATCTAAGTTCGACCAGCATTGGAAGACCTCCATGGCTACCAGGAAGGAGCGGGAAGACAAGCTGATGCTGCAGATTTCTAAGCTGGAGACTGAAGTGAAAGACAGTGAGCGGAGGTTTGATGAAGAGACCGCCCGCAGGTACTCCGCTGAAGCCCGTCTCAACAAAGCCATTGCTAGCCTGAAGGAGCATAAGCTGATGTTTGAGTCTAAGAAGCGGAAGCTGGAGGATTGCTTTGGCGAAGGCGCTTGGGAGAGTCCAGTTCAGGGGCTTCAGCATACTGTCAGGCAGAGGGAACTACTCGTCGAGGGGTTGCTCACTTCGCCAGATCATTCGGAGACAAAGGAGTTATTAGCAGAGTATCGCGCCCGTGGCCGTACTTGACTAGTTATATCCCTGTTGTTTCTGATCTTTGATGTATGCTGACCATCACCAGACTTGTTGGCTGAGGTCATGCTGTTGATTTGTACTCGCTGATACTGTGTACTGCCTTGACAGGCCTTTCCATATATATATGAGATTGATGTTTCCATGATTGGGCTCGGATTTCTTCTTCCTCTTGTTATTATCAGCACCGTCACTAAGGCACTAGGATCGGGAAAAATCTCCCACGCACACAGGCACACGCATGCATCTGCATGAAGCATATTTGCATGGTGTATATCTTATTGCTTTTCCTAACCTTTATTACTTGCAGGTTTTTCAGATTCCGAGTTGCTTTCGATCTCCAGGATTGATCAAAGACTCATCCACCGCTACTCAACTCGCGCTAATCAGACGAGAATCATGGACCAGGTACAGTCAGATGTTCAGGAACTCCGTGAGCGGATGGATCGTTTTATGGAGCTGATACAGGTGGTCGCGAATGGTCAAGACCAGCTTCGTACTCTGGTTCAACCTCTGATCTCCAGGGTTGACAGTAATGGCATACTTCACGGAGGGGCCGTGCCTACTCCTCCTCCCGGAGATACTCCACAGAACGTTGTTCCTGCGGCCGGGGGCAACGGCAGTGCCAACGGCAATTTGATGACTAACCTCGGACTCAACGCGGCTGGTGCCGTAAATGGTAGTTTGGGAGCCAATGTTAACATGGGGCCGGTCAACGGCAATGCTGGAGCAGGAAATCTGGTGGTGCCTCAACCGTGGCTGGAGGACCATCAGGATGATATATTCTCTCAGAGAGGTGTGGAGGCAGAGTTGAATGCTGAAGCTCGACTCAGGTTTAAGGCGCTGGAAGACAAGATGAGAAGTATAGAAAATCAGAACACATTGGGCGTTGACATGTCCAACCTCGGGTTGATTGCTGACTTTAAAGTACCTCACAAATTCAAGGTGCCTACCTTCGAGAAGTATAAGGGTACTACTTGCCCCCGGGTCCACCTCCGATCTTATTATAGAAAGATGTCCGCCTATTCTGACGATGAGAAGTTGCTGATGCACTTCTTTCAGGATAGTCTTTCTGGTCCATCGCTCGAATGGTATATGGGTTTGGAGCCCGCTACTGTGCGCACCTGGAAAGATCTTGCAGAAGCGTTCGTCCTCCACTATCAATACAACAGCGACTTGGCTCCCAACCGAGTTCAGCTCCAGAATCTCTCACAGCGGAACAATGAAAGCTTCAAAGAATACGCCCAGCGGTGGCGTGAATTGGCTGCTCGGGTTCAACCGCCGATGGTTGAGCGTGAGTTGGTGCAAATGTTCGTACCTACCCTTCCTGGAATCTATTATGAAAAGCTGGTCAGTGGCATGTCGGGAACATTCTCGGCTCTTATCACTTTGGGCGAGCATGTTGAGAACGGTATAAAGATCGGAAAAATTCAGGGCGAATCATCCTCAGCTGGAGGAGGTAGCAAGAAACCCTATACTGGCAAGCGTCGAGAGGGAGATGCCAGTGCTGTCACTAATGCTAGGAGAAAGGGCAAGGGCCCTCAGCCTCAGATCGCCAGCATAAACATCCCAGCTGCTCCGCAGCCGCAGCAGCAGCAGCCTCAGCAGCAGAATAATCAGGGGTATAAAAGATATCAGAACCGGGCTCCCCTGGCAAGCCGTCATTTTGATACTCCACCTATGTCATATGCACAGCTTCTGCAAACGTTGCTCCAGCTCCAATTAGTTCAAAAGAGGACGTTGGCTCCCTTAACAGGGGCACCACCACCGGGGTATGATGCCAGTGCTACTTGTGAATTCCATACTGGGGCACCTGGCCATACGATTGAGAATTGTAAAGCTTTTAAGCACAAAGTCCAGGATTTGGTGGACGCCAAGGTTATCAACTTTTCTGACAACGTGCCTAACGTCACCAAAAACCCGATGCCTCATCATAAGGGGGGCGGAGTGAATGCTGTTATCACCGAGGAGAGTGCGGACTTGCTGACTGATGTCAAAGATTTGAAGACGCCGTTGAGTTTTGTCAAGGCTAAGCTGCTGAAGAGGGGTTTCTTTCCTGGATGTGGAGAATTATGTATGGCTTGTGCTACACTTCCTGACGGATGTGAGCAGCTGATCGAAGGTATCTAAAGTCTGATGTCCGAGGGTATTTTACAGTTCAGCCGGAGCGTTGAGAATGCATCAGGGGAAGTTGTGCTGAAGCAGGCAGACGAAGTTGCTACCATTACCATTCCTCGCCACCCTATTACCATTTCTGCGCCTCGTCCGCCTACCATCACCATCACCAGGGCCGGACCAATCCCATTCGAGAGTACCAATGCCGTTCCATGGCATTATGGCGCCGAAGTTTATTGTAATGGTCAGAAGATAGAGCTTGAGCCGTTCGGGTCAACTATGCAGAATCTTACTGAAGTCAGTGGCATCACTAGAAGCGGAAGGGTGTTTGCGCCAGCAGAGGTTGCAGCGGAGAAAGTGGTCCGGGCTGATGCTGTGGATAAGGGTAAAGGTAAAGCTGTTGAAGAGGTCCCTGCAGGGGCAGAGAAGGACTTGTTGGTTAAAGATGCTGAAGAGTTCATGCGACTAATCAAGAAAAGTGACTACAAAATTGTAGATCATCTTCATCAGACTCCGTCAAAGATCTCGATTCTTAACTTGTTGCTGTGCTCCGAGGCGCACCGCAATGCATTGCTGAAGGTATTGAATGCTGCATACGTGCCGCATGAGATATCAGTAAATCAACTCGAGGAAGTAGTAGCCCATGTCAATGCTGGCAATGGGCTGGGATTTACCGATCTGGAGCTAACTCCCAAGGGAAGAGATCACAACAGCGCCTTGCACGTCTCAATAGAGTGCAGAGGCACGATTATGTCACATGTCCTGGTGGATACGGGTTCCTCGCTTAATGTGCTTCCGAAGAAGGCACTGATGAAGTTGGATACCCGTGGACTGCTGTGTGTTGCACCCTAAAATTTGCCCAACCTTATTCCTTGGTTTATGTTTCATTATCATTAGCATGTGCATATAGAGTCATGTACATAGACTAACCATCTGCATAGCATAAGCATAGCAAGTCATTCAACAGGGGGACCAATCATTATTTTCATCTCTAGAAGCCTATCAAGAGGTTATTATCCCAAGTCAATCTCATTCAAGTCATCAGGAAAGAATTTGAAAGCAAAGAGTTCAGCAGATCAAGCCTTGAGTCCATCTCCTAGCTGAGGGTATCTGAGGATCAACAAGAGGATTGTGAGCTGTGAAGTGAAGGCATGGAGAGCATCTAGACATTATGAGAGACTTAGAAAGTCATTTGGAGAAGGAGACAAGTCATTGATGAGAGCACAAGAGCTATAGCTGAAGGCAGTCAACTAGGGTTTCATCTGGGTCAACCCTAGGTCAACCCTAGGTCAATTGACTGATCTAAAGGGCATTCAAGTCTATTGGAGAGATGTGGGGTTCATCATTTGACATATAAAGAAGGATATGGAGATATGCCAAGGAGAATTCAAGAGAAATCAAGGAGAAGAGGAGTTTCTAAATTAGGGTTTCTGTGTAAAATCCCCTAGTTTAGGTCAAATTTCCAAGCAAGATAAGTCAAAATGCTAGTTTCAAATGGCTTCTTGGCCAACACGAAACTTGTAGAGGATCTCAAGACCTTTAATTTGAGTGGTGGAAGACCTCAAGGAGATTTATAGAACTCAAGTTATGGTCCTTGCAAGTTACAGGTCATCTGAGGTATCTGAATTTTTGTCTGTGAAAGTGACTTGACTTCCAAGCTAGTTTTGCCCCTCAAGGAGATTTCAAATGAATTCTTGGTCAACATAAGAATTGTTCCTCATTGTCTTAGCTTTCTAGAATGGTATAGTATGCCCTCATATGATGTGTGGAACTCAACTTATGGTCTTGGCAAGCAAAGGGTATTTTGGGCATTTGTGAATTACAGGTCATTTTAACCTATGTCCAAAACTCATACAAGGAGGCCTCAAATGGAAAAACTTACGACATCAAACTTGCTCCAAATGAGATTTTAAGTCTAGAAAGAAGGTCACAAATTATTGGAGAAGCTCATAACATGAATTTGCATAATTGGTCAAAATATGAACTAAAATGGCTTATAAAGTGAATAAATTCAAAGTGAAAAATGGTTTGGGAGATTTATGAGTCCAAATGGAGACTTCCAATATATGATTTTGAATGGAAAAGCAATTCTAAGAACAATGGTTCAAACACTTTTTTGAGTTTAGAAGGAAGAAAGAAAGTTATCTTTGGTTACTTGTAATTGAAGAAACATGACCAAATTGGATCAAAGTTGGAAAGCAAGGGAATGTGCAAGATGGATCTAGAATGTTCATATGAGGTCTATATATTCATGAAATGGAGATTGATCAAGGGTTGGCTTCATTTTCACCAAGAATTTCACAAACTTTCTCATTCTTTCTCTTGGCAATTTCATTCCAATTCCTCAAATTCTTCACCAAACCATCATCATAATCAACTTTCTCATACTGTTTCATCATCATAGATCATAATTCAATCAAGAATCAAGTGTGAATCATCCATTTTCGAGCACTTTCTTCATCAACATCAAAATTGAAGTTTCCATTGGACAGCACAATTCAGGTCAAGAATCATCAAGGCATTGCATACAGAATTGAGCATTGAGTTAATTGATCAAGATCCAAGCCTTGGAAGCCTCAGATCCTCAATCTTCCATAGCTGTTTTCAAGCTTTTGCACCAGGTATGTTTTCATTCACACAACTTGATCTAGTTGGTTTAGCATGTTGTTGTTAGTTTAGATATGATCTAGGTGGTTAGTAGAGTAATTAGGATGAATTTGAGGCTGAATAGAGACCATTGTTAGCAGGTGCCATAAACTGTTAGGAGGTAGAACTTGTAGTAGAATGCATTAGAATCTTAGCTTGATAGCGCAGGTTAATAACCATTGTGCATAGATTAGGTTAGTGTAAGTTTGATGGAGAATTGTGAGGATGCATCTCAAAGTATGTTCATGGTGACCAGATCTTGTTGTGCTCGGGTTGAATGATTTGTTGAATTTCAGAGCAATCTAGTGCTATAGGATTGTAGAGGGAGAGATCCTGAGCAACTTTCATGTTTATAGCATGTTGATTCATGGCCTGGAGATGGAGAACAGATTGGGAGAAATTGTGCTCGTGCATGGCCATTCATGGAGCTGAAACCCTAAGTTTCAGAATCAAGGAAGAAGACGAAATCGTGATGGTTCATTTCATGTTGGACCTTTGACTAAGAGGGAAATCCAATGGCTCATATTCAATTCAGGAATTGGAGGGAAGCGAGTTGGCCAAAACGCGCCGTTTCATTAATTGAAACGGGCGGGCCTGAGTTGATATTGTTATCCCCACCCCCAGGTTTAAGCCCAACTCAGATTTCAACGTGATATCCTGTGCTTTTCTCACCCCCCTGGCGCTTCTTTTATTTTTCATTGTTGCTGAGTATTCTGGGCCTTAACCAAAGCGCTAATTGCACCCCTGTCTGCCTGGCCCAATGGATAATCAACTGAGCGTGCCTGCTAACTACACCCCTCTCCCATTTATTTCTTTCATTTTATTTTTAGTTTCTCTTACTATTTTTACCAATTTTCATAAATTCATAACAAATTCATAAAAATTCATTTTTAATCCATTCTTTTTACACTATTTTCTTTAGGATGTGTAGAAAATTATAGAAAAATAAAATTGCATTGTTATTTTTATTTCATATTTTTTCCATATTTTCTAAATAAATGTCATTTTTAAATAGTTCATTTCATGCATCATTTTAATAATTTTTGTTCTATTACATGCTTCTATATTTTTTGTTCACTTTTTTTATATTGTCTAGATTAGACATTAAACTTGTAGAAATATTTTAGTTCCCATTTTTAGGAGTTAATTTTAGGTGATTAAAATAGGTTTGAACATCATGAACAAATTAGGGTTTTTTTAGGTGATGACTTAGGAAGTTTAATTCTTTCCCTTAGGACTTAGGGTTTAACTAGATTAGTTATGGGACTATAGGGGCTATGGGTAGTTACTAGATCCCTTAGAAAAGTCAGGATTCCCCTACTGCTATTAATACTGTCTGTGTATCTGGTTGTCTGGTGTGGTGTGCCCTCTGGGGATTATTGCTTGCTTGCTTGGGTATTGGGTTTGTCTAGGGCCCTGGGGAAGCTGAGGACTTGTGAAGATGAAGACCATTGGAGACCCAGAGATTGAAGATCAACTTCCAGAGTTGAAGAGAAGATTCTTGTTAGCAGATGCTGAGGAGACTAGGGTTTAGGAGCTAGGCAGAGCTCAAGATTAGAAAGCTTGTTTCTCAAACATGGATTGCCTTGTCTGCATCCATTCTTCTCTGTGATTCAGAGTCTCTCTAAGACACTCACCCCCTTCCTTTGGAAGGCTTGGTGATAGTATCTATGAGATAGAACTCTTGAGAGAAAATGTCTCTTGTGTTAGAAGCAGTCTGTTCACCACCTTTGGTAGTCAGCTGATTGCTTAACACCCAATTCACTCTTGTGACTAATCCCTCATCCTGGAGGTTTGAACTTGAAGAAAAGCCATTGCAGATGGAAGACTGATGATCAAAGCCCTTGCCTGAAGGCCATGAAGATGGAGATTGATGCTTGTTGAAGCCTGTAGCTGATTGGAGATTACTTGAAGTCAGATGTTGATTCAGAGCTGCTGATGCTGTTTCTTGTTTGCTGTATTTCATTTGGCTGATGTATTGATTGGTTTTCTGAGTTGTATTGTTTGCTGTTTACCCTGTTGGGTTGAGAGTGAAGCCTGTTCACTTTTGCCTATTGTTTTCTAGGTTCGAGGTTGAGTGGGACTCCCTTGCCTCGCTTGTACTGTTGCATCCATGCATTTTACTGCTTTATTATATCTGTCATTGTTTCTGTTTCTGCCTATCCCGTAGGATCTCTGTTTCTCTCTGCGCAAGAGAGGAGCATGATAGACACTAGGTCTTAACCCATGCATGATAACATTAGGTTAGTTTGTTTCCCTTCGCAACCGTAGGTTAGAGTTCTGTCTCTTCTTCCTCAAAACAAACAGAAAAACACGTAAAGATTTCAAACTCAATAAAAGACACTTCTTCCGTAAAAGAATGTGAACTCATCAAAGCGTCATTTTTGTCCGCCGGGACTGTTAATCAAGAAAACCTTTTTCAGAAGGAATAAAATCAACCAAGACAAGCTTGTGTCGTACGTGGCCCGAACTACGTTTGCTCTGATCTTTCATGCTGTATGAAAGTACGTAGGCATAGGATGCGATATCCTAGCGAGCAACCTTCCCCTCCTTTCCCGTAGGTAGGCGAACTACGTTGACTCTGATTTCTCGTTCCAGGCGGGAATACGTAGGCATAAAGTGCGATACTTTGCCGAGTCATTTTTTCATTCTCTTTTCTTTTTCACCCTTGACCTATAGTTTAGATAGAATAACAATCCATATCCGAAAACAAGCGTGGATCCCGTCGAGTACGACGGACGTGAGGGGTGCTAATACCTTCCCCTTGCGTAACCGACTCCCGAACCCCGGTTTTGGTTGCGATGACCATACCTTTCCCGTGTTGTGCGAGGTTTACTCTGAGCGTTTCCTTTCCCTCCCGTGGGATAAATAACGCACGGTGGCGACTCTTCTGTTCAGCCGGCGCCGATTTTCGCAGTAGCGACAGCTGGCGACTCTGCTGGGGATCCAACGTCCCCTGGCTGCTAAGGACTGCGATGGTTCTTATGCATTTGGGATCCAACGTCCCTTGAGAGAGTCAATCCTAACGCTTGCTTTCCCGTCGAGGATTTTGTATGGAGTTATTGTATATTTCTAACCTTTTATTTTCAGCATTATATATTGATTATTATTGCTGTATCTTGGGGTGTGACGGGTGTTCTGATATTGAGAGATAAGCCGGACCTGGGCTTGAGTGCACCTAGAATTAGAGTAGAAATTAGTGGGCGCCCGCTTGCTTTGCTTGCTTTGGTGTCCCATGAAATCTACACTCAGACGAGGTTCCTCTGGTTGGCCTCCTGCCCCTTCCTTTGGTTGGCGTGGGTTGCTGGTTAGTTGGATTGTCGACTCTGGGGACCGATCATTTGGAAGTTGGCTAAGTGAGGCCTCTTCAGGAATTGATGATGCCACTCCTTCTGGGAATCGTATCATCAACCCTGAAAGTCTGTGACGCCAACGACCGCATAGGATGCCATACCTTGTGCCAGTTATAGGGCCACCCACCTGTGAGGGGATTCAGGGTTATGCAGGTAACTAGACCTCCAGACTACCGGTTATTTCTTGATCAGAGATCCTGGTTATTTATGGAGAGTTATGAGGTCTGTCAGAGACCATTTGGAGATGTGTTCTGGGGTCTGGCAGAGACCATTTGGAGATGTGTTATGGGGTCTGTCAGAGACCAATTAGAGATTTGACTTGAGGTCTATCAGAGACCAGTTGGAGTTATGGTTTGAGGTCTGTCAGAGACCAGTGTTGGAGCTTTATTTTAGGTCTATCTGAGACCAGGGTTTGATGGCTTCTGGATGGTCTATCTGAGACCTTTCTTGATTGGGTTCAGGATATTCAGCTACAGCTTTGGTCCCCGTTGCATGATACTTGCATTGCATTGCCTGCATATCCATTACCATTTGCATTTCACTAACGTGTGTCTGTGCTGCAGGTGCATTTGCATTTCCCTAGTTCTAGTGCCTGGACTTCTGAGTATTGAGTATGGCTGGTTTGAGGAAAACAGTTGCGTATAAGCTGCCTTCACCTGATCTTACTTCTTTGCTTGGTCTGATATCTCTTGCTGATGAGGAGGTTAGGAGAAGCTTCAGAATGAGCCATGGGAGATTACTGAGATTAGTCTGTAAGCCCACTGCTGATGAGATGAACGGGCTATACACCTTGATGCAGTTCTATGACCCCGCATTGAGATGCTTTACTTTTGCCGACTTCATTCTAGGACCTACCATTGAGGAGTATGTGGAGTTTACTGAGCTTCCCGTGCAGAACAAAGTTCCCTTCACCCACTCTGCTGCTGAGCCCAAGTTGGAGGACTTAGCCAAAGCCTTGCATATGAACGCTGCAGATCTGTTATTGACTTCTTGGCTTGGGGTGTCAGGTTTCTCTCTGGATTTCTTAGTCGTCAAAGCTCGAGAATACGCCAAGAACAGTTGTTGGGTGGTTTTCAATGCTATTCTGGCTTTATGCATCTATGGGATTGTGCTGTTTCCTAACTTGCCCAACTTTGTGGATTTGGATGCTTTCTATCTGTTTGCTGCAGGCAACCCAGTGCCAACTTTGATTGGAGACTTCTATCACTCATTGCACTACAAGAATGAGAACCGAAGAGGAAAAGTTGTTTATTGCTGTACTCCTCTGCTGAATATGTGGTTCAAGAGTCACCTTCCCACGAAGGGACCATTTGTAGACAGTGCAACCTCAGCCAGTTGGTCAGAGCGCCTGATGAGGCTATCTTCCGAAGATGTTGTGTGGTTTGATCGAGACCTGTTGGGATCTGAGCTCGTCTTTAGCTGTTCTGGGTACCCTAATGTGCCGCTGATAGGAAGAAAAGGGTGTATCAATTACAACCCTTCTCTATTCATTCGCCAGTTCGGATATGCACTGAAGAATCCACCGCAGGAGGAAGAAGTACAGGAATCTCTGTACCTCACAGGTGATGTGAAGGGAGAGTTATTAGCCAAGTTGCAACATGCCTGGACGCGTATCAACCGCAAAGGGAAGCCGTTGTTAGGAAAGAATGACTGTCAGGCCTATGCACCTTATAGAGTCTGGATTCAGGAGAGGGCTAGTCAGTTGAGGATGCCATTTCCAGCTGCACCCGTCATTGTTCCCGTCCCGGCAGAAGAGCCAACTACTGTTTCTAGAGAAGTCTACGAACAAGTTGTGAAGGAAAAAGAAGCCTTGATGAAGATTAATGAAGGGTTAGAGCAAGAGTTAGCCCAAGCACGCAGTGAGAAAAACAAGGCCGTATATGCTTTCCAGCAACAGATCGAGCTAGTAAACAGGTTAGGGGCTGAGTTGACCGAGGAAAAGAAAAAGCGTGAACGTCTGGGGCAAGAGTTCAGAAGTTCCCATGACATGCTGGAAGCCAAAAAGAAGGCGCTAGACGCAGCACACCGAGAGATATCCTCTTGCAATAAGACTTGGAATGCTACACTCACTAACAATAAGAAGAGGGAAGATAAGCTGAAGCAGCAAATTTCCGACCTCGAAGAGAAATTGAAGTCTAGCATCAAGAAGTGAGGAGGAAGTAATGACCCGGTATAGTGTCCAGCATGCACTGAACAAGGCAATCAAATCTAGAGATGAAGCAGTGTCTCAGAAGCGAAAGTTAGAAGATTGCTTCGGAGAAGCGACATGGGAAGAAACTGCCGAAGACGTACGCCGTGTCCTTAAGAGGAGAAACCAGCTTGTTGAAGGGCTGCTTGATCGACCAAGCCATCCGGAGACCAAGAAGTTGATAGAGGAGTACCAGACTTTTGGGAGGATTTGATCATTGCATGTAGTATCTTGTATGCTTTATTTGCATAGTGCTGACCATCACCAGGATTGTTGGTTGAGGTCATGCCTTCTTTGTACTCTCAGCGATATTGTACCCTGGGCTTATTGATTCTCTCTGCAATATACGAGGCTTTCTATGATTCAGCTCCGATATTTCTATTGTCAGCATTGTCACTGCACCGGCACCTTTGCACTAGAACTGGGGGAATGAACTTCCCTAATGCACAGACACATTGCATTGCATTCATATACATATTGCATTACAGGTAATCTTTGAATGGTGTCTTATTTCCTGCTCTGTACCAGGTACTTAACAGGATTCCAGATCAACATCCGCACCGCTATTCTACACGCTCCAACTGTCGAAAAGTCATGGACCAGATTCAGAACGAGATGCAGGACGTGCGCGAGAAGCTCGCCCTCTTCATGCAGACCATGGAAGCTATAGCAAAAGGGCAAGAGAATTTGCAGGCCATGGTCCAGCCTCTGTTGGCTCGCAACGCTGGTCATGGTAACGAAGATCATCAGTCTGTCCGGGTTGATACTGCTCATGGAGACGGCACTCCCACGCCAGTGGCTCCGCCCGTAATCAATATGACTGCTGCTAACGTCAACAACGCTACCGCTGCTGTGAATGGTAACGTCGGAGTTGGAAATGATGCTGCTGTCCATAATGCTGGGCTGGGTGATGTCAATATGGGAGATAATCTCGGAGGCAATGGCTTTGTTAATACTGGGTTCGGATTCAACGATCAGGGATTCGACAACACCGGCAAGTATGGCTTTAATGCTCAAGGCTTTGGGCAAGATGGTTATGGTATGGTCAATCAGGGTTACGGAGGCTTTGGAAACGGAAATGGTACTGGATTTATGGCTTGTGGTCCCGTTGGAGGTGTTCAAGGGTACGGCAACAGAGGCCGAGGTCCGGGGATGAATCAGAACAGAGCTGGACGTAATAATGCGTACGATGGGTACGGGGCTGGAAATGGTTTGTGGCAAGAGGATCAGCAGGAAGACGCCTTCTCTGGAGGAGGTTTTGAAGGGCCGATGGATGATTCCCAAAAGATTAGAATGCTGGAAGAGCAGATGAAGGGAGTCCTAAACCAAAGTGCTGTGGGATTGGACATGGCAACAATGGGCTTGGTACCTGGCTTGAGGGTGCCAATTAAGTTCAAAGCGCCTGCGTTCGATAAGTACAAAGGAGATACGTGTCCGAAAGTGCATGTACGAGCTTATTACAGAAAGATGTCTGCATACTCCACTGATGAAAGAATGCTTATGCATTTCTTTCAGGATAGTCTGTCGGGCCCTTCCTTAGAGTGGTACATGGGGTTGGAGCCAACTGATATCAAGACTTGGAAACAATTGGCGGAGGCATTTGTATCCCATTACAAGTATAACAGCGACCTGGCACCCAATCGGGTCCAGTTGGCCGGGCTTTCGCAGAAGAAGGGGGAGAGTTTTAAAGAGTACGCGCAAAGGTGGCGCGATATGGCTGCCAGGGTCCGTCCTCCTGTAGACGATAAGGAAATGAATGATATGTTTGTCGGCACATTCACCGGGCTGTTTCATGATATGCTGTTTCATACTTCTCTGGCCAGTTTTTCAGACCTGATCCTGATGGGGGAAAAGATTGAGCGTAATATTAAGCAAGGAAAGTTCCAAGTCGAGGAATCAACTGCATCTGGCAGTAATAGGAAAGCTTATGGTGGGCGCCGTCAGGGCGAAGCTAGCGCGGTATTTGGAGGCCGAGGCCGAGGCCGAGGCAGGGGAAGAAATCAATATCGTCAGCCGCAGCAAGTGTCGAGTGTTACTATTCCGTATCAACAACAACCAATCCAGCAACAACAACCGGTTCAGCAGCAACCAATGCCACAGCAGCAGCAGCCTCAGCAGGGGGCACAGCAGGCTCAACGAAGATTCCAGGGCAGTAAACCGAGAAGGGTGTTCGAGAAACCTCCCTCTACCTATGCTGATTTATTGCAGACATTGTTGGGATTGAATCTGGTAGAGAAAAGAACGCTGGCACCGATAACGGGAACTCCCCCGTTTGGCTACGATGCGAATAGACACTGTGAGTTTCATTCTGGGGCCCCGGGCCACGATATAGAAGGTTGTCATGCTTTTAAGCACGTTGTGCAGGATCTTTTAGACAACAAGACTATCAATTTCGGAACTGCAGGTCCGAATATAGTCCAGAAACCCATGCCTAATCATGGGGCAAACGCCGTGCTGACTGAGGAAGGGTGGAATCTTGTTATGAATGTTGAAGATTTAAAGACGCCGCTGAGCGAGATAAAAAGCCGACTGTTGCAAGGAGGTGTTTACCCGGGATGTAACGAGTATTGCTTAGACTGTTGGACCCTAGCTGGGGGGTGTGAGGATTTGAAGAAAGGCATTCAGGCCTTAATTGATGAAGGTATATTGCAGTTTGATCGAGCGGCAACTGATGAGCCTGCAGGGGCAGTAGTGGATAATCGGGGTGATGTGGCCACGGTAACGATTCCGCGGAAGACGATCACTATTGCGGCACCAGCCCAGCGCCCACCGATCACCATAACTAAGGCCGGGCCGATCCCGTATGAGAACACGAAAGCAGTCCCATGGTCATATGGGCTGGAGGTGTATTGTGATGGGATAAAGATCGATGTTAACAAGCAGCCAACGGAGATTGTTGATAATGTTGTTGGTTCAGGAGGCATGACGAGGAGTGGCAGGATCTTTATATCTCCTGAAGTGGAGGCTGAAAGGATAGCGAAAGGAAAAGGGAAAGCGGTTGAGAATGTTCCGGTACAAGCAAATGAAAAAGAAGCAGCATCGAAAGATGTGGAAGAATTCATGCGCTTAATTCGAAAAAGTGATTATAAAATTGTGGAGCATCTGCAGCAGACACCGTCCAAAATATCTATCTTGTCATTGCTCTTATGTTCGGAAGCTCACAGGAACGCTTTGCTGAAAGTCCTGGACACTTCTTTTGTACCCCAGGATGTCTCCGTAAATCAGTTAGAAGGAGTATTGGCACATGTGAATGCTGGCCACAGTCTAGGCTTTACTGATTTTGACTTGACTCCGAAAGGGAGGGATCATAATATGGCATTACACGTGTCTGTGGAGTGTAGGGGATCGACAATGTCGCACGTATTGGTTGACACCGGGTCATCTTTGAATGTGCTGCCTAAGAAGGCGATGATGAAGCTGGATGTTCGAGGGATTTTGTGTACACCCAGTGATTTGGTAGTCAGAGCGTTTGACGGCACGCGGAGAACAGTCTTCGGATCGATTACCTTGCCTCTGCAAGTGGGGCCGGAAGTGTTTGCAACGGAGTTTTATATCATGGATATACAGCCTGCGTACAGTTGCTTGCTGGGAAGACCCTGGATTCATGGGGCAGGGGCAGTCACGTCTACCCTGCATCAGAAGTTAAAGTATATGGTCGGAGACAGCGTAGTCACCGTGTGCGGAGAAGAAGACATCCTGGTCAGCCATCTATCTTCGTTTAAATATGTGGAAGTCGACGGGGAGATCCACGAGACGCCATGCCAGGCATTCGAAGGTTTGCGCATCAAGGACAAGGGTCCCGGGCCGAGCAAAGTGCCAGAGATAGCTGTCTCATCGTATAAAGAAGCTCAAGCGCTAGTGGAAGCAGGAGAAGCCAAGGGCTGGGGCAAAGTATTGGACATTCCGGTGAAGATGGACCGGTTCGGACTGGGGTACCGACCGTCGTCATCAACTCCTTCCGTGGGGGCCCCCCATTTCAGAAAGTCAATCACCATCTCTGCCAGTGGAGTATGTCATGAAACTGTCAATGCTGCTTCGGAGTCCGATGAAGGGGACAGCGACTGTGATATGGATGCCTGGATTCAGCCAAGCACGCCAGGACAAGGACTGTGCAACTGGTCTATTCAGGAGCTTGTTCCTGTGACTTTCAAACA
>OZ012741.1:479212813-479248003 GCA_963859935.3 Lathyrus sativus | reverse complement strand
TGCGCATCAAGGATAAGGGTCCCGAGCCGAGTAAAGTGCCAGAGATAGCCGTCTCATCGTATAAATAAGCTCAAGCTCTGGTAGAAGCAGGAGAAGCAAAGGGCTGGGGCAAAGTGTTGGACATTCCTGTGAAGATGGACCGGTTCGGGCTGGGATACCAACCGTCGTCATCAACCCCTTCCGTGGGGGCACCCCGTTTCAGAAAGCCTATCACCATCTCTGCCGGTGGGGTGTGTCATGAAACCGTCAATGCTGCTTCGGAATCTGATGAAGGAGACAGCGACTGTGATATGGATGCCTGGATTCAGCCAAGCACGCCAGGGCAAGGACTGTGCAACTGGTCTATTCAGGAGCTTGTTCCTGTGACTTTTAAACAGTAATGCTTTGCTTTATTAATTGTTTAATAATCTGATGTCTTGCCTGGGGCATCAGGATTTGCTTAGGGCTCTGCTGTTATGAACATTGTGTGTTAATCATTAAATAAACGGCGTTTTTTCATGTGCAAATACTGTAATCCCTGTCTTTCTTGTTTTATATATTTTCAATAAAATGGCAACGGGGTTGTTCGCTTTATACGCATTTTGAAGCACTTAACCGTTCCTTTTGCAGGATAACATTTTCAGACGACATCCTTGAACCACCTATGACTCGTCCCGACTTTGAGCACCCGGTATTTCAAGCCGAAGAAGAGGTTGTCGAAGATTGTGACGTTCCTGAAGAACTGTCTTGGTTAGTGAGGCAAGAGGAAAGAGCCATTCTGCCTCACGACGAGGTCATCGAAATTATCAACTTGGGGTCGGAAGGGGTTGAGAAGAATATTCGTATCGGAGCCGCGCTGCAGGGCGATATCAAGCGGAGACTGGTTGAAATGCTCCAAGAGTATAGTGATGTATTCGCTTGGTCGTATGAAGATATGCCAGGGCTCGATACAGACATGGTCGTGCATCGCCTGCCACTGAAAGAGGATTGCCCGCCGGTCAAGCAAAAGCTTCGCAGAACTCGACCAGATATGGCAATGAAGATTAAAGAGGAAGTTCAAAAACAGTGGGACGCTGGTTTCCTGGCTGTGACAAAATATCCTTCATGGGTTGCCAACATCGTACCAGTGCCAAAGAAAGATGGCAAGGTTCGAATGTGCGTGGACTATCGAGATTTGAATAAAGCAAGCCCAAAAGACGATTTTCCACTTCCTCATATTGACGTGTTAGTTGATAATACTGCTCAATACTCTGTATTCTCCTTCATGGATGGCTTTTCAGGCTATAATCAAATTAAAATGGCGCCAGAGGATATGGAGAAGACTACTTTCATAACGCCTTGGGGAACATTTTGCTACAAAGTGATGCCCTTTGGTTTGAAAAATGTTGGGGCAACATATCAGCGTGCGATGACGACTCTTTTCCATGACATGATGCATAAAGAGATCGAAGTTTATGTTGACGATATGATTGCCAAGTCCCAGACGGAGGAAGAGCATCTGGTGAATCTGCTGAAGCTATTTAAAAGGCTTAGGAAGTTCAGGCTGAGACTGAACCCTAGCAAATGCACCTTCGGGGTGAGATCGGGTAAACTGCTGGGGTTTATCGTAAGCGAAAGAGGAATAGAGGTCGATCCTGCAAAAATAAAAGCAATTCAAGAAATGCCGACGCCTAAAACAGAGAAATAGGTGCGCGGGTTTTTAGGGAGGTTGAATTACATCGCTCGGTTCATATCTCACCTAACGGCCACGTGTGAACCATTATTCAAGTTGTTGAAGAAAGACCAAGCTGTAACGTGGAAAGAAAATTGTCAAAAGGCGTTCGATAAAATAAAGCAGTATTTGCAGGAGCCTCCTATTTTGATACCCCCAGTAGCAGGTAGACCCTTGATAATGTATTTGACGGTTCTTGAGGGAAGCATGGGTTGTGTTCTCGGTCAACATGACGAGACAGGGAGAAAAGAGCATGCAATCTATTACCTGAGTAAGAAATTTACAGATTGTGAATCTCGGTATTCAATGCTTGAGAAAACTTGTTGCGCGCTAGCCTGGGCCGCCAAGCGTTTGAGGCAGTACATGCTGAATCATACAACCATGCTCATCTCGAAGATGGATCCTATCAAATATGTATTTGAAAAGCAGGCGTTGTCAGGTAGAATTGCCCGTTGGCAGATGGTCTTGACTGAATATGATATTCAATACGTCTCGCAGAAGGCTATAAAGGGGAGTGTGCTGTCTGAGTATCTGGCGGAGCAGCCTATTGAAGAGTACCAATCAATGAGGTTTGATTTTCCTGATGAGGATATCATGTATCTAAAGATGAAAGATTGTGAAGAGTCGTTGCCAGACGAAGGACCAGAGTTGGGTTCCAAGTGGAAGATGATTTTTGACGGAGCTGTGAATGCTTACGGTAGTGGAATAGGGGCAATCATCACTACGCCACACGGGTCGCACATCCCATTTACTGCCCGACTGACCTTAGTTGTTACCAATAATGAGGCCGAATACGAAGCTTGTATAATGGGGCTTGAAGAAGCCATTGATTTGCGAATCAAACACCTGGACGTATACGGAGACTCAGCTCTGGTAGTGAATCAGATCAAAGGGGAATGGGAGACACGTCAGCCCAATTTGATACATTACATGAATTATGCAAGGAGATTGTTGCCTTTCTTCGACAAGGTTGAATTGCATCATGTACCGCGGGCAGAGAATCAAATGGCTGACGCCCTGGCCACTCTGTCTTCCATGTACAAAGTCAACTTCTGGAATGAGGCTCCCCGAATCGTCATCTCTCGGCTTGACAGGCCAGCTTATGTATTTGCTATTGATGAAGCATCTGATGGCAAACCATGGTATTCTGATATCCTTAATTTCCTGAAGAATAAAGAGTATCCGGCTGGGGCATCCAGTCAAGATCAGAAGACTCTCAGGAGATTAGCAGGCAATTTCTATTTGAACCCGGATGGCGTCTTATACAGAAGAAACCACGATTTGGTGTTGTTGCGTTGCGTAGATGAGAAAGAGGCAAAGTTGCTCATGGAGGAAATACATGAAGGTACATTTGGTACACATGCTGGTGGGCATGCTATGACGAGGAAGCTGCTGCGGGCAGGTTATTTTTGGCTGACTATGGAACTGATTGTTTCAAGTTTGCGAGGAAGTGCCACAAGTGCCAAATCTACGCTGATAAGATCCATGTGCCTCCGAGTCCTCTGAATGTGATGTCATCTCCATGGCCATTCTCAATGTGGGGAATAGATATGATTGGAAAGATCGAGCCGACAGCTTCCAACGGGCACCGGTTCATCCTAGTAGCAATCGATTATTTCACCAAATGGGTAGAAGCGGCGTCTTACGCAAACGTAACTAAGCAGGTGGTGGCCAGATTCCTCAAGAGAGATATCATTTGCCGATATGGGATTCCCGAGCGGATAATCACGGACAACGGTTCAAACCTGAACAACAAAATGATGAAGGAACTCTGTCAGAATTTCAAGATTGAACATCACAACTCCTCCCCTTACCGACCCAAGATGAATGGCGCTGTTGAGGCGGCCAATAAGAATATCAAGAAGATCGTTCAGAAAATGGTGGTGACCTATAAGGATTGGCATGAGATGCTACCTTTCGCTTTGCACGGTTATCGTACGACGGTACGCACATCAACCGGGGCAACTCCGTTCTCGTTGGTATATGGAATGGAAGCGGTGCTACCGTTAGAAGTCGAAATCCCTTCTCTGAGGGTATTGCGAGATGTTCAGCTGGACGAGGCAGAATGGGTGAAAGACAGGATGAACCAATTGAGTTTAATGGATGAGAAGAGGCTAGCTTCTCTAGCATACGGTCGTTTGTACCAGAGCCGAATGAAGAAAGCGTACGACAAGAAGATACATCCACGAAGCTTTCAGACGGGCGACCTTGTGCTGAAAAGGATTCTCCCGCCGCAAGCAGATCACAGGGGCAAGTGGACCCCCCAACTACGAAGGGCCATACGTTGTCAGGAAAGTATTTTCGGGAGGAGCGTTGTTGTTGTCCACCATGGACGGAGAAGACTTCACGTCGCCTGTGAATTCGGACGCAGTTAAAAAATACTTTGCTTGAAATAGACCCGCTGGACAGAAAAAAGAGAGTCCAGGCAAAAATGGGGCATCCTGGCGAACCAAAAACAGAATGAAAGGTTCGGGCAAAAATTAGGGATAAAATTGAAAAAATGTACACCCGCGAAGTTGAAAACCTACACTGGGCGGCTTCGGCAAAAAAGGGTATCCCGGTGAACTGAAAACCCGTAAAGGGCGGTTCACGCAAAAGTTAGGGATTTGAAAAGCAAATGACTGCGGTCCGAATTTGATAATTGTAATAAGCATCAATGCGGGAGAATACATTTGAGGAGCCAGTTATCGGATACAATCTCTTCAGGAGTGGGGATACCGGGAAAGCATTAGGGTCGGGCGAGTCATGGGAGGATCAGTTCGTGGTGTTCATCTGCATCCCGTTGCCGACATGTGTACAAATTTAAGTTGTCAATATTTATGCTTCTTGTGCATACTTGTATACTTGTATTGTGTAGCTTCCTCGTTCCAGGAGTTATGTCCCGTGTACAAAACTCCGCCCATTCAGGGGCCCAATCAATAAAATACGTTATTCAGTACTTGACACTGTTCTTTACTATTTTGTGCATGATTAACGCCTAAGTTTGATGAAACTAGCATGTGCATAACGTCACTGGCCCTTGCCAACAGTTGCTAAAGCTTTGAATTAACTGAAAATGACGTCACTAACCTGAATTGATTTGGTTGCATAGGCTTGTCTTGTATTGTTGGTGTTGTTGCAGGTTTCATAACCGTACGAGGAAGATGATCAAAAGATTGCAATAACGAAAGACTCAGCCCTCACGCAGGTCATGCAGTTTCTTCCTGAGGAAGGATCGAACTCTCCAGCTAGTCGAAGCTCGTGCAAAAGGATTATCCTGCAAAGTCGTTCATCCTCAACAGAATTGACGATTCCAACATTGTATCTCAAGCAGAGTTGGTTTAGCTTTAAAAGATTAATATCTGTGAGCTGTATTCATACAGGTTCATCTTTCCCCGCAGGGTCATTTATTCTTCCCCAGTGGAGCCAGTTAATTTCCCCCAAGAGAATCATCCCATCCCCAGCGGAATTTTCTCCTCTCAGCAACTGTTCTTTCCTCCCAGTGGAACTCGAAGATCAAGATACTCCCCAGCAGAGTTGGTGGCGGGTCCTGTCATTTATTTTGTCATGGATACTGTGTAATATCAGTTCAATCTCCAGCAGAAAGTCCGATCATACCATGCGTAGTTGCTACTCCCCAGCAGGGGGTTATCTCAACAAGGTGTCCGGGTTAAGTTCCTAATTTCCCAGCTGAGTCGACTTCACCCTTCCAGCATTTATTTTGCTGGAATAATTTTGTAGCATCTGGCTATCCCCGGCGGAGTCGGCGTTACCTTCAGCATTTATTTTGCTGAAGCAGTTTCTGTACTACAGCAGTTCAGGTAGAGGGAGCTCTTGCTCAAATGAACTACCCAAATACTCAAGATCTCGGCATGAGATATTCAATGATAATGTCAGTTTCGGCAGTATTCCCCACAGAGTTACCAGGATAAGTTTCTCTTTATTTCCAAGCAGAGTTATTTGTCATCAAGAGGTTCCATGAATCAGAATTTCAGAGACCACCACCGGTCATCAGAGCAGGCATCCGGTAGTTTGGTTCCCAGATATCCCCAGTAGAGTCCGCCTCAAAGTCGCTGTCACGTCGGTGTTAAGAAGTTTGTGGGTGGGGATCAATGGAGAACTAAGTCCTGACGTGGACAACTTATTCCTATATTGACCGGATTTCTTCAGAAGTGGGCGTCCTAACGTGGACAGATTTATTTCCCCGGGTTGATGAGATGTGGTAGTCCTAACATGGACAGAATCGGGTTCCCGGAATTGATGGAATGTGGAGTCATGACGTTGACAAAACTGATTACTCTTTGTGTTGGTGTCCTGACGTGGACCATTTACTCTCAGCAGTTATCTTTCTTCGTGTTGGCGAAGCATGGGTCCTGACGTGGACAGATCAGACGAAGGTGTGAGTCCTGACGCGGACGAGTTTGGCTTTCTCAACAGAGGAGATGGGAGTCCTGACGTGGACAAGTTTTATTTCCCCAGCGGGTCGAAGATGCCTGAGTCCTGACGTGGACAAATCAAGACGAAAGATGGGTCCTGACGTGGACGAGTTTATTCCTTACGTGAAAAAAAAAGGGGGGGTTTCAGCTCCTTACATGGAAAGACGAGTTTATTCCTAACGTGGAAAGATGAGATTCCTTGCATGGAAAAATGGGTTTCCTTACGTGGAAAGATTGAGTCCTCACGCGGACATATCAAGATTGATTCCTGACGTGGAAAGAAAGAGAGTATTCCTGACGTGGAAGAGTTTAGTCCTGACGCGGACAGATCAAAGGAGTTATTCCTAACGTGGAAGAAGAAGATAGATTCCTTACGTGGAAAGATTGGGGTCCTTACGTGGACGGATTCAAGAAAAGTTGATTCCTGACGAGGAAGAATGATGTACTCCTTATGTGGAAAGGTGAGTCCTAACGTGGGCAGGTTCAGAACCAAAGTTGTATTCCTTACGCGGAAAGATCGGAGTCCTGACGCGGACATGTCGAGTGGTATTGGGGTCCTTACATGGACAGGTTGATATAGTTCTCCTTATGTGGAAAGAAGATCGATTTCTGACGTGGAAAGATGGAAAGTTTAGTCCTGACGTGGACAGATGCAGAAGAGATGATTCCTTACGTGGATGGTGTTATTCCTAACGTGGAAGAGTCTATTCCTAACGTGGACGATTTATTGGAATATCCCCCAGCGGAGTTGCCGAGATTTTTCTGGGTTAACAGCAAGTGGAGTCCTAACGTGGACAGGTTCTAGTTGAGATTTCTTCGTATTGATGACAGACAGAGTCCTAATATGGACAAGCAAGCAATCGGTTATCCCCAGCGTGGTCGTTACGAGATCAGTGAGCGGCTGCAAACAGTCAGGTCCAGGCAGTGGATGTCGTTCCCCAAGCAGGGGTGCAGTTTATTTCTGCGGTTGGCAAATTTCCCGGGTTTCTTAGTATTCAACCGTCTCGTACCTCGAATGTTTGAAGGCCATTCGCTCTTCACCCAATCGGGTCCAAGTCGCTTGAATAGGGGCAGCTGTTGCACCCCTAAAATTTGCTCAACCTTATTCACTTGGTTTATGTTTCAATATCATTAGCATTTGCATATAGAGTCATGTACATAGCCTAGCCATCTGCATAGCATAAGCATAGCAAGTCATCCAGCAGGGGCCAATCATTATTCTCATCTCTAGAGGCCTATCCAGAGGTTATTATCCTAATCCAATCTCATTCAAGTCATCAGAAAAGAATTTGAAAGCTACCAAGTCAATGGGTCAAGCAGTTCATCTATCTCCTGGCTGAGGGTATCTGGGGATCATCAAGGAAAGTATGAGCTGTGAATTGGAGGCATGGAGAGTATCTAGACATCTTGGAGGACTTAGAAAGTCATTTGGAGAAGAAAACAAGTTGTTGGTATGATCACAAGTATTGCAGTTGAAGACAGTCAACTAGGGTTTCATCTGGGTCAACCCTGGGTCAACCCTAGGTCAAAGGACTGATTGAAAGGCATTGAGGGCTATTGGAGAGATGTGGGGTTCATCATTTGACATGGAGAATAAGGATATGTTGTTATGCTAAGAAGAAATCAAGAGAAATCAAGGAGAAGAGGAGGGTCTAAATTAGGGTTTCTATGTAAAATCCCCTAGTTTAGGTCAAATGTCCAAGCAAGATAAGTCAAAATGAAAGCTTCAAATGGATCCTTGGCCAACATGAAACTTGTAGAGGATCTCAAGACCTTTAATTTGAGTGGTGGAAGACATCAAGGAGATTTATAGAACTCAAGTTATGGTCCTTGCAAGTTACAGGTCATCTGAGGTATCTAAAATTTTGTCTGTGAAAGTGACTTGACTTCCAAGCTATTTTTAACCCTCAAGGAGATTTCAAATGAATTTCTGGTCAACATAAGAATTGTTCCTCATTGTCTTAGCTTTCTAGAATGGTATAGTATGCCTTCATATGATGTGTGGAACTCAACTTATGGTCTTGGCAAGCAAAGGGTATTTTGGTCATTTGTGAATTACAGGTCATTTTAACCTATGTCCAAAACTCATACAAGGAGGCCTCAAATGGAAACACTTACAACATAAAACTTGCTCCAAATGACATTTTGAGTCTAGAAAAGTGACCATGAGAGATTGTAAATGTCCATAGCACAAGGTTTCAAAATTGGTGAATTTAATGAAGGAAAATGGCTTAAAAAATGGTATTTTTCATATCTTGGCCAAATGATGCAAAATTATAGGTCATTTTGAATGGAAAAGGCATTTTAAAAACATTGGCTAAAGTGGAATTTTGAGCTTAGGTCATAGTTTGTGAGTTATCCATGGTTGCTTGAATTGAAAGTAACATAATCCAAATTGAAAAGGAAAAGTGTAAGGGAAATTTCTCCAATGTTCTAGGAGGTTCCTACATCACCTATATATTCATGCAAGCTGATTCATGCAAGGGTTGGTGCTCCCATTTGTTCAAAGCTTCAATTTTCATCCATTTTCTCATTCTTGCATAAGCTTCTCAAACTCCATCAATTTCTCACCAAACTTCAACATTCTTGATTCAATCTTCATTATCATCTCACAAGGATCAGAATCCACACATTTGTTTGGCAAACTGAACAAGAAATCGTGCTATTCATCATCATCATTCAAGGTGCAAGAATCTTGGAACTAGGAGATTCAAAGCTTTGGAGCATCTTTGATTGCATACAGAAGGAATCACCAAGCATACTGATCACATTCCCCTCATTACAAGCAGTTGATTTGAGGATCTTAGCATCTGTATCAAAGAATTACACCAGGTTGGTATTCTGTTCGAATTGCTTAATTTAGGTAGAATCTTAGGGTTTTGATAGCATAGAACGGTTAAGCATAGGCAGATGACTAGTTGTGGTGATTTTAGAGAGGTTTCATGAAGTTTGAACATGAGGTGGTAATTCTGTTGAGGCTCTTAACTCTTGGATTAAGGCATGAAAGTGTTAGTAGAATAGCATGTTGTGATCATGAGGAAGTGTAGATTAGCTTAGGGTGAGTTTTGTGAAGAATTGGAGAGGTTTCATGTCAGGCACTAATGGTGGTTTCCATCTGTTCCACCTATCGAATTGGCTGGTTGTTTGAGTTTTAATGGAAACTATGGTTAGAGACTTGTAGAGGGAAAGAAATGGATGAATTTTGCTTTTTATGTCGTACGTTTTCATGGCGCATGGAGAGAGCATGAGGAGATGGAAGTATTGTGCATGGGGAGGGTTTCTGAAACCCTAAATGGCTGGAGGTAGAAGACGAACCAGGAGCCACACGATGAAGCCTTGACTCTTGACTGGGAATATCATCCAACGGTCCACGTTTAAAGCTGAGAACAGAGGGAAATTTTAAAATTGGAACGCAGCGTTTCATTAATTGGGGGGATTAGGCTCAGAGAGCTATTCGCACCCCCCAGTTTAATAAGCCCAATGCGCTGAACGTGTTTTCCTTACTTTTCTCACCCCCTTTCTTTAATTCCTAATATTTTCTTTTTATTTCTTTATATTTTTCATGCATCTTTTAAAATTCATAATAAATAGCAAAATCATCATTTTTAATTCATTCTTTTTGCATATTTTTCTTTAGGATGTCTAGAAAATTATAAAAAATAAAAATGGCATTTTATTTTTTATTTGATATTTTTCCCAGATTTTCTAAATAAATAACATTTTAAATGGTTTCATTTCATACATGATTTTGTTAATTTTTGTTCTATTAGATACTTTCATATTTTTTATCCATTCTTTTTAGGTTGTTTAGGTTAGACATTGAACTTGTAGAAATAATTTAGTTTCCATTTTTAGAAGTTAAATTTAGGTGCTTAGTGTAGGTGTGAACAACATGAACAAAACTAGGGTTTTAGGTGATGACTTAGGAGAATCAATTCATTTCCCTTAGGACTTAGGGTTTGAATAGTTTAGTTATGGGACTATAGGGGCTATGGGTAGTTATTAGATCCCTTAGAAAAAGTCAGGATTCCCCTACTGCTATTAATACTCTGTATATATCTGATTGACTGGTGTGGTGTGCCCTCTGGGGATTATTGCTTGCTTGCTTGGGTATTGGGATTGTCTGGGGACTTGGAGAGCTGAGGACTTGAGGAGATGAAGACCATTGGAGAGCCAGAGATTGAAGATCAACTGCCAGAGTTGGAAAGGAGGTTCTTGCTAGCAGCTGCTGAGGAGACTAGGGTTTAGGAGCTAGGCAGAGCTCTAGATTAGAAAGCTTGTTTCTCAAACATGGAATGCCTTGTCTGCATCCATCCTTTCTCTATGATTCAAAGTCTCTTTCAGATATCCACCTCCTTCCTTTGGAAGGATCAGTGAATGTATTTGGAAGATAGAACTTTTGAGAGAAACCTGTCTATATAATGTTAACAGTTGATGAGCCACCCTTGGTAGGCAATTTACTGTTTAACATTCCTCTCCTCTTGTTGACTGATGTTCATCCCTGAAGATTGGAGACTTGAAGAAAAGCCATTGCTTATAGAAGACTAATGATCAAAGCCCTTGCCTGAAGGCCATGAAGATGGAGATTGATGCTTGTTGAAGCCTGTAGCTGATTGGAGATTACTTAAAGCTAGATGTTGAGTCAGAGCTGCTGATGCTGTTTCTTTTGCTGTTGTATTTCATTGTTGATGTATTGTTTGGATTTCCTGGTTGTATTGTTTACTGTTTACCCTGTTGGGTTGAAAGTGAAGCTTGTTCACTTTCGCCTATTGTTTTTCTAGGTTCGAGGTTGAGTGGGACTCCCTTGCCTCGCTTGTACTGTTGCATCCATGCATTTTACCGCTTTATTATATCTGTTATTGTTTCTGTTTCTGCCTATCCCGTAGGATCTCTGTTTCTCTCTGTGCAAGAGAGGAGCATGATAGACACTAGGTCTTAACCCATGCATGATAACATTAGGTTAGTTTGATTCCCTTCGCAACCGTAGGTTAGAGTTCTGTCTCTTCTTCCTCAAAACAAACAGAAAAACACATAAAGATTTCGAACACAATAAAAGACACTTCTTCCGTAAAAGAATGTGAACTCATCAAGACGTCATTTTTGTCCGCTGGGACTGTTGATCAGAAAACCTTTTTCAGAAGGAATAAAATCAACCAAGACAGACTTGTGTCGTACGTGGCCCGAACTACGTTTGCTCTGATCTTTCATGCTGTATGAAAGTACGTAGGCATAGGATGCGATATCCTAGCGAGCAACCTTCCCCTCCTTTCCCGTAGGTAGGCGAACTACGTTGACTCTGATTTCTCGTTCCAGGCGAGAATACGTAGGCATAAAGTGTGATACTTTGCCGAGTCATTTTTATTTTTCATTTTATTTTCTTTTTAACCCCTGACCTTTAGAGTAGATAGAATAACAATCCATACCCGAAAACAAGCGTGGATCCCGTCGAGTACGACGGACGTGAGGGGTGCTAATACCTTCCCCTTGCGTAACCGACTCCCGAACCCAGGTTTTGGTTACGATGACCATACCTTTCCCGTGTTGTGCGAGGTTTACTCTGAGCGTTTCCTTTCCCTCCCGTGGGATAAATAACGCACGGTGGCGACTCTTCTGTTCAGCCGGCGCCGATTTTCGCAGTAGCGACAGCATTAGGGCTAACAACATCTTTACCTTTCAAGGCTTTGAATCCAATGCACGAAACCTTTTAGCATACACGGGAGCTAATGGGTCTTCAGTCTTTGCTATCGAGACCTCTCTTCGGGAATTTGGCACAGGGAGAACAACACCCTGGTAGTCTGAGATATCAACAGAAGGAGAACTTTCACCTCGGACAACAAACGGCTCACGTAGACCTCGGTCTTCAACAGAAGGTTGTACAAGCTGAGCTGCAGTAAGGTTGTTCACTTGCGGGAAATCTTCATCAGGCACAGAACCATACAAAGGATTGGACGTCACAGTGAAACCTGACAAGGTATCAACAAACTGGAAGCTGCTCTCTGACATAGCTACCAACAACTTTCAACTGACTTCACTGCCTGATTTTGATCAATTCTGCTTCAACCCCCCGGTCGTCTTCAACACTCACCTTCAGAATCAAAACAACGGCTGGATAAGAGCTCTGACTAGTTGGAGCATGGCATGCAATATGATGCAGGAATGTTCATGCAAATGCAATGCAAGATGCAGCAAACACGGGATCACAGCCCCCACAAAGCTCTAAATACTGCTGCGCTGCTGACGGGATAAGTCTGCTCTGATGAGAGAAAACCAAAATACCGGGTAGGCTGGAAGTCAAGTTTCCTGCAAAAACCCTCCCACTCACGGGTATGGACATAAACTGACACAAGTTCGGTCATCAGCGTCACAGACTTTCAAGAGGGTGATACGATACCCAGAAGGTATGGCATCACCGTCTCCTGAAGCGGCCTCACTCGGCTGAATTCCAAATGATCGGTCCCCAGAGTCGACAATCCTCCAAACCAACAACCCCCTCAACCCAAAGGGTTGAAAAAGAAGTCAACCGGGAGAACCTCGTCTGAGCGTGGATTTCATGAGACACTAGCGCCTGCCAAGCAAGTGCGCACCCACTAATTTCCACAACTAATTCTAAGTACACTCAAGCCTGGGTCTGGCTTCTCACTCATCAAAGCTCCCATCCCACAACAGCACAATAGCAACAGATAATAATATAGTGCGGGAAATGTAAATACATCAGTAATATACAATACAAAAAATAAACACCCACAGACACGCAAACAAGCGCTAGGATTGACTCTCTTAAGGGACGTTGGATCCCCAAACTGACTCGCACACGGGACGTTGGATCCCAGGAAACTATCAAGTCCCCAGCAGAGTCGCCAGCTGTCGCTTTCGCGAAAATAAGGTGCCGGCAGAACAGAAGAGTCGCCACCTTTTGTTATTTATCCCTCGGAGCGGGAAAGGAAACGATCGGAAAAACCTGACGAAAAGGGTAAGACAAGGTCGTCGCAACCATTGTCTGGGTTCGGGAGTCGGTTACGCAAGGGGAAGGTATTAGCACCCCTCATGTCCGTCGTACTCGACGGGATCCACGCTTGCTGGTTTGTCTACGGGTGAAAAACAATCTATCTACGGCTGCTAGATCTAAACGGAAAGAAATTGACTCGATAGAGCGTCGCACTCTATGCCTACGTATTCTCATCAGAGAATGAGAAATCAGAGTCAACGTAGTTCGGGAAACTACGGGGGAATTTACTCGGCAAGACGTCGCGTCTTGGGCCTACGTATTCTCGTCAGAGAAATCAGAGCATGACGTAGTTCAGGCTAACTACGGCTAGACAAAGGTGTTCTCGGTCACACAGGGGTGAGAGAAAGGATTGACGATACTAGCGTACGCATTCTAGCAGTTAGGTGGACGTTGCTCGACCATCGGAGACTTAGGCGTACCTGTTTGCGGTAGAACGGACGTAGTATGTCAGGTTTAGAGGTATGGGAACCTATGGGAACTAGAACTACGGTCTGGTCTCACATGCACTCGGGCAAGAGAAAAGGATAACATCAGTCGTCAGCGGGAAAGTCTCGATCGCACAGCAGCGAGAGAACAGAAAGGTTAGTTGTTAGTGTGCTCGCTAGGATATCGCATCCTATTCCTACATATTCTCTTCAGAGAAAATCAGAGTAGCTGTAGTTCGACCTACCACAGCTAAAACGGGGAAACGGGAAGAAGGGAGGTAGCTCACTAGGATGTCGCATCCTATGCCTACGTACTCTCGTCAGAGAAATCAGAGCTAACGTAGTTCGGGAAACTACAGAGGAATTTTCTCGCCAAGACGTCGCGTCTTGTGCCTACGTATTCTCGTCAGAGAAATCAGAGCAGCGTAGTTCAGGGCTAATCTCGATTGCACGGGGTCAAGAGAAGGGGTCTCAATCGCCTGAACGCGAGAGAAATGGGTTTCGATCGCACGGGGGCGAGAACAACGAGGAAGCAGGCCTACGCCTAAACGGGAAGGAACTCGGGACACACACGCAAGAACCTAAGACGTAGGAGTGAATGCGTCGCATGTCACCCAAAGGGTACCATACTAGACATCCTAGACGATTGAGAAGAAACTCCTCAACTGTCATTTCCTACGTATCTAACGATCTCACAACACTCGACGGTTGCTTGAAGACTTGAAGAAGACGATGATGATGATGATGGACGAAACAGCTCCTGGGCTCCTGACATGCGCGCAAGCTCCATTCCAATCTTCTCCTCTCTGGATCTTTGATGATGACGCTCGAATCAGAACAATGTAACCCTTAGACCGTCATGGTTCGACTTATACGAGAAATCGAACTTTCAGAGGTAGCGTATTGATATCCGTATCAAATACAAGATGGAGAAATGATATCGAAAATCATTCTCCAATTGAATCATGCCACACGGCCAGCCAGAGGTAAAATCAGATGAGAAACGAAAAATAGGAGACAAATCCACTAACAAATGGAAATAAAACGCTACTCCTGAAATACGGCAGTTAAATTCTACTAGAAAATATTCTAAAGAATTAAATCTATAAATCCCCTAAAATGTCTAATTCCTAATTCTTTACAAAGGAATAAATGCTAAATTCCTATTCTATAGAAGAGAACTCTAAGAGAAATATGGTCTAAAATTCACTAAAGAATATAATACGCAAATTACAACCTATTCTAGGAATTATTCTACTTAAATTCTATTAAGAGAAAATATACTAACAATTATAGTCTAAGCGTATTAAACTAAAACAATTCTCTAAAGGAAATTAAATCCTAATTATAATCCTAACATGCTAATCAAATGATAATTATATTCTAGAATTATCTAACTATTCTAAAAATTACAATTAAAACCATACAAGAAAATTAACAAAATATGCACAGGGGGGGCATTGGTTACAAGGGGATGCTTCAGCAAAAAAATACAGGAAACTGGGCCCAGCCCAGCAAAAATGCACAAAACGGGGAGGGGGTGCATCAGCGAAACGGAGGTGTGAGAGGCACTTCGTTGGGCCTAGCCCAATAGACAAAACAATAATAAAAAACGGGGGGTGTTAGTAAATGGGCGGTGTACGGATTGGAAAACACAAATTGGGCCCAAGGCCCACTATCCTTTCCCTCTTCCACTCACTCCCTTCTGAAACCCTAGGGCACACTGTTCATGCTTCTACGTCGTTTCCTCCTCCGAACCTCCCTTTGTCTCCATCTCACTCTTCCAAAGCAACACTCTATTCAAACACCTTCCATCTCTCTCAACATTTCTATCATCCCTAATCTCTACTTGTTTCAACCTACAACAAAACGAATGAAGATCTGTGGACCTGGTTGCGTGCTGATGATTCTTTGAATCTGGATGAAATCCTTTGATGAAGCTGAATAGATCTGGAAGTCCTATATGAAGATCCGGAAAAAGCCCTTGGAGATTCCTGAAGGTGATGATCGCGAAGGAGTCTTGATGATCTTCATGAAGGATCTTGATCGGAGGCTGATGCTACTACGACGAACACGGACGATTGTTCATGGTGAAAGGTGAAAGTTCTTGCATGTCTTATTCTGAGACGAGTTGGAGAAGTAGGTCCGAGAATGGTTCTCCGAAGGTGCGTTGCTGTGAATCTTTGAGGATGTGGATGATCTTGAAGCAATCTGGAAAAACGGCGATATGGAGAAGACGGAGATCTTTGGAGATCCTTGAAGATCTTGAAGATAGCTAATGGAGATTGTTGAATCTTGATGAGGCTTCTGGAAAACGGTTACAGTGTTCTTGCACGGATCTGGATGAAGATCTAGATATGAACACCGTTGATGAATTGCTGGAAAAAAGATAAACGATGATGAACATTCATGAAGTTTCCGGTGGTGATCGTTGAACACGAATCCAGATCTAGAAAAAACCGTTATGGATGTGATGAAGCTCTTTGAGGAAATCTGGAAAAAGATGAATACGCATGAAGTTTCCGGCGAGGTTGAGTTTTCCTGTGAAGGTTGGATGAGCATGACGGATGAAGAAGATGAACATCCATCAGGGAGTTTCAGATTTCCGGCGAAAAACAGTTATCGGTGACCTTCCGGCGGCGGTTGCATGGTCGGCCGGTGAAGGGACGGTGAGACAGATGAGAGCCACGTGGGCTCTGCATGGAAGGGGAGAGAGGGATAGTGGGCCACGTGTGGGAGTTCTGAGAGAGTGGAGAGGATGAGGTGGCGGTGAGAGGAAGCATGCAGTGAATGTGTTGGCTACATGTGGGGTTGAAACGTGGACGTGGAGAAGTGGGGTTTGATGCACACGCGTGGGGCTTTATACGCGTGACACTTGGCAAAAAACGGATTGGGCCTCCAGAGTGACACCTGGCCCACGAATTAAGACTTGATTAACCACTAATTAATGATTAATGACTAATTAAACTCAATTAATACTAACTAAAATTAAGACTGCAATTAAAGCCTAACTGAAAAATTAAGACCATTCTAAATCTAATTAAATCTAATAAACTCAATTAAAATGAACTAAGACCCTAATTAACATCTAAAAAAAATGATTAAGATCTAATTAATGTGTACTTAATCCTAAATCTAAATTAAATCTAAAAAAGAGGATTATCTATTAAACTCTATTAATCCTATTTATCTCTAAACAAATAAAAATAGAAAAAACTCTATTAATCCTATTTAAAAAAATCCTAATAAAAGAATTATCCTATTAAAAATCATTTTAAAAAAAACTACTTAAACTCTAGAAAAGAAAGAATTATTCTAAAGAGATAATAAAACTAAAACTATTTAAAAATCATTTAATATCTATTAAAAATCTATCTAATATCTAGAAAAATCAATTAAATCCATAAAAAATTCTAGAAAATAAGAGAAAAACCTAAAAAAGCGAGGAAGCCGATTAAATCGATTAGCGACTATATCGAAATAAACGGTAAAAACCCGGACACAGAGATGTCCTCAAAAACAACAGCGAGAGCTGAAAACACCGGGACGAGCACCAATTCTCAAAATACGTCCTCGTATTGGCCTGAAATGCCTGAAGCGCGATCAGAGGGCTGTAATCCCGATAAAGTCAATCTGACTGGAAAAAATGCAATGTACGCGGTATGCAAATGCAAAATGAAATGAGTCAAAACATGAGTCAAGTTGCGATAAGTAGTTGATCAAATTTTAGGGTGCAACAATGAGGCAGAATGATTCTCTCTTCCTGTTTCAACAAACGAGTCAGCTCCTCTGGCAAGTCGCTATCCTCAACAATCTCTTCCTCTGCTTGGAATATCGGGTGCTCGAAGTCGAAACGAGTCATAGGCGGTTCTTAGAAGATGTCATCTGAAATATTAGTCCTGCAAAGGAAATGGTTAAATGCTTCAAAACACAAACAAAGCAAATAATCACGTTGCCATTTATTGTTAAAGTGAAAACAAGAAAAACAGGGATCACAATATTTGTATATGAAAGACGCCTTTATTTTATGATTAAAACAGTGCAATACACATAATCAAGTAGCCCTAAGGTAAAATCAGTATGCCCCGGGTAGGACATAGGATTATTCAACAATTGACAAAACAAATCATTACTGTTTAAGAGTCACTGGGACAGTTGTCACTTGCGCGAAAATAAGGTGCCGGCATGACAGAAGAGTCGCCACCTTTCGTTATTTATCCCTCAGAGCGGGAAAGGAAACGATCGGAAAAACCTGACGAAAAAAGGGTAAGACAAGGTCGTCGCAACCATTGTCTGGGTTCGGGAGTCGGTTACGCAAGGGGAAGGTATTAGCACCCCTCACGTCCGTCGTACTCGACGGGATCCTCGCTTGTTTGTTTACTTGGACGGGTTGGTTATAATCTATCTACCTATCAAGGCTGGCTGAAAAAGAAAAGAAAAATGACTCGGCAAAGCGTCGCACTTTATGCCTACGTATTCCCGTCTGGAACGAGAAATCATAGTCAACGTAGTTCGCCCAACTACGGGTTAAGGGGGAAGGTTGCTCGCTAGGATGTCGCATCCTATGCCTACGTACTTCCACACTGTATGGAAGATCAGAGCAAACGTAGTTCGGGAAAGAAGTGTTTTTTATTATGTTTGCGATTTCAACCGCACTAGAGACTATGACCTGAGAGTGAATGCGTCGCATGTCACCCAAAGGGTACCATACTAAACATCCAGACTGTGGAAAAGAAACTCTCCCACAATCCTTTCTCAGATAGCTTAAGGCTCGTAACGTACGAAAGAAATCATTCATGATTACTGTATCTTAAACTGTTTTGAGATGAGAAGAGAACAGGCCCAACTAGGAGGGAAACTATCAAGTCCTACTGTTGTCATGCCATGGATTCATCCTATGGTTGAGGTTTGAACAGGGAACTCCTAGATGTTGTCATGCATAAGGTTTCAACCTAAAAGTCTATCGTCAAATCCTCATCAGAGGAAATGAGAGTCCTAAGGGATCATGTCAATGATACACCAAAACAGACAAAAGCATCAGCTTTAACAGTAAAATGCATGCAATGCAAGTGAGGGAGGAAATGTGTGTGGGGCTTCAGCCTCCGCAAGCTCGTCTCAACCTCAAGCCAGTCATGAAATAACAGTAATCATACTGAAATAAACAACATGCTATCAAGCAAAAACAGTAAATTGTAATCATACAGACAGAAAATGAAATGCTATCAAGCAAAATAAACACATGGGCAAGGAGCTGGGCTCTACCGAATACCCGCAAGCAAAGCCAAGCAATAACAATACAATCAGATGCACTCATGCTCTTAGACTGAACTTATTCTAAATGGGCTTAGTCTAATGCAACAGACAAATCAGACAAAACACACAATACATCAAAGAAAACAGAAGAAAGCCTCAGCTCCTCCAGCAGCAACCCAGTCTTCAGACTTCAAAGATCACTTGCTTTCCAGGTATCAACCCTACAACATGAGTATCAACTCATCTTCTCCCTTTGAGCTTCAGCTCCTTTGATCAGCTCTACCTTCAGGCTTCACTATCTTCAGGGATCTTCAGGCCTCAATTTGATCTTCACAAAGTCTTCAGACTTCAATAATCTCCAAGGAATCATCCTCTTCAAGGCCTCAGCTTCTATCTTCAATGGCTCCAATGCTCCAGCAGACAAGATTCAGCTAACAAGATGAGGTGGGGATGTTACAGTACTCACTGACTTCCAAAGGATGCCATTGAGAACTTAACATCAAAGGAGAGGCTCTCTCAAAGTTCTACCTTATGGGCAACGTCACTAATCCCTCCAAAGGAGAGAGGTGAATACCCTTAAGGGACTCTATGTCACAGAGAAGAAAGGAGGTGAACAAGACACTCCATGTTTATTGAACAAAGTATTCTATCTAGGGCTCTGCCTATGCCCCTATAAACCTATAAACAAAATCAAAAGCTATGCTAGACTCCTCTGCAAGGTCTTCAAAGCTTCCATGATGATCCACAAGGTCTTCAACTCAATCTTCAAAGCTCACACATTCAACAGAGAAGGAAAGAAAACACAACAATGCAACTTATGCCTTTAAGCAACACACATACTATCCATACATTCAAAAATCAATGAAAAATACTAAAATACCATACAAATTCCTAATATAAATTCTAGGGGATCCTATTTAACTACCCTTAAGTCCCATATATTCCCCATAGGCTAACTTGTCCTAAAAACCCCAAAAATAAAATGTTGAAGTCTACCTACACAACCTAAAACCCTAATTAGAGCACCTAAATGTCTAACAATCAAACTACATCAAATTTAATTTCTAAAATCAAGGGATAAATCCTACATGAAACTAGGGTTCAATATCTAATTACACAAAAAAGAATGAATTAAAAAACCTAAGGGAAGGTCCTAAAACAATTCTTGCAAGATAAGGTATCAACTAAAAGAAAGAAAATACACTATTTAAAAGAAAATACCATTAATAATTCTACATTAAAAATAAGATTTCATTTTTATTTTTATATTTTTCTACACAAAATTATCTCAAGATAGAAAAAAGAATGAGTAAAAAATCATTATTTATCAATTACTTATGAATTTTAAAGTTCATTAAAAATATAAAACAAAATAAAAATATGAAATAAGGAAAATGAGGGAGGGGTGTGAATAGAACAGGCGCGCAGTACATTCCATTTGGGCCAGACCACAGGGGGGTGTGAATAGAAGAGATAGGCCCAGAGATTTTCATTAAACCAAACGCAGCGTTTGGCTGGCTCATGCTTCTCTCCGTTTCTGCGTTTAAACTACAACCGTCCGATGGCGCCTTCAGTCAACGTTTACCAGCTTGATCCAACGGCATCCACGCGTCTTCAACCTTAAGACTGAAAACTAGGGTTTTACAATCCCATGGAAGCCATGCATGCACCTGCTTCGAGCTCTCTGTTCTCTCTCCACAAGCCATCATTCAACACGATGTCAACACCAAAATTACTCAGAATTCCTCCCGTCTACAAGACTATAGCCATAGTATGCTTTGAAACTCAATGCATCCCTCAACCCGATCATGACAAGCTCTTGATTCACTCAAAATACACTGCAACTCATCATCATAATCCTTGCTCCAATCTATACTGATCTATCCTACACGTTATGGTGATCATCCTGAGCCACAAAACTAAGTTCCTCATGCACTAGCCTATGAGTTTCGATTCCAAACAGTTCTAACACCCTGCTATGAATCATCACCAATTGGCACGAAACTAACCAGAAATGCTCCTCTATCATTCTACATCATGCCTATACTAAAAAACTAATGTAAAACTACATAACTTAGGAGGATGGTGATGAAAAAAGAACCTGTCAAGAGGTTATGGTGGAGGTGTGCAGAGCTCGATTCAGTGCTTGATCTTGCTCCCAAATGCTTCTTTAATGGTATACTCCCTTTTGTTTGCAACTTTCTTGGTGGAGATGGCTTGTAGAAATGAAACCGAATCTGGTGTGGATCTTGCAATTCTCAATTCAAACCCTTCAATCTTCCATTGATGATCCTCTGAATCTATTTGGGTACACTCACTATGAACTGTGGATTATGGATGAATGAGAAGATTGAACAAACTTGGTGTAGAATGAACAATCCCTCTTTTGCTTGTGATTGAAGAAACTATGAAAACCTCACTCTTCTCTCACTCTCCCTCCAACCTTGGCCAACCCTGAACTCATCATGATCCTCACAATATATAGCAATCCATGGAACAATCTAGAATCATCTAGAAAGTGCTAGGAAAGTGTGGAACTTCTCATGTGATGATATTATGGAACATCTCATACTATGCATTATGACCTCTAACTTTGTGTTAAAATCTCCTTGCATGAGATATTGAAGTAATATGAATGAAATCAGCCCTTTACTTTTCCTTGTGCAAGCCTTTTCAAAGTTGCCTTCTTTTTCAAGTAACATTTTTCCAAAGGAACCTCATTTTTTAAGCTTTAAATCAAAATTCTACCTAAACCAATGTTCTCAAAATGGTGTTTCCAATCAAAATGATATATTGGATGACCTATTTTGGATTTGTGGATCTCACAAACCAATTTTCAATTTCAACCTTTTAAACTTATATGCCATTTTTAGTTCATTTTTGACCAATCATGCAACTCCATGCTATGAGCTTTTCCAACAATTCATGACCTTCTTTCTAGACTTAAAATCACATTTTGAACAACTTTCATGCTTTGAGTTTTTCCATTTGAGGCTTGGAAATAGGAGTTTTAGGCATTGGCTAAAATGACCTATAACTGACAAATGACCAAAATACCCCTGTCTTGTTCAAACCATAAGTTGAGTTCCCCAAATCCTATAAAGGACTTCTACCACTCAAATTAAAGCTAAGAAGATTCCCTCCAACATTCATGTTGACCAAGAAATCATAGGAATCATCCTACTAGGGCAAAAGTTGTCTGCAAGTTGGGTGACTTTTAAGGACCCAGATCCACACACCTCAACTGACCTGTAATTTGTCAAAACCATAACTTGAGCTCTGTAACTCCTATCAAGGACTTCCACCACTAAAATTAAAGCTAAGAACAAGCTCTACAACATTCATGTTGTGGGGAGGATGAGATATCAATCACATCTTGAGCTAAAACTGCCTGGAAGATATGGATCAAATTAGGGTTTTTTCA
The DNA here is from genome assembly GCA_963859935.3 of Lathyrus sativus. Taxonomy (NCBI): domain Eukaryota; kingdom Viridiplantae; phylum Streptophyta; class Magnoliopsida; order Fabales; family Fabaceae; genus Lathyrus; species Lathyrus sativus. The sequence goes on along the minus strand of OZ012741.1, from coordinate 479,225,790 downwards.
CTGACAATCCTCAGAAACCCTAACTTGAAACTTCTCAGACTCCTCAATCATGATGAGTTGGTCTAGTAATCATCTTTATAACATCTCTATGCATCATTCCATGATCTCATATCCCTTGGATTAGGTCTCAACCTTCTCAAAATCTTCAGTTATCCTAGGGTTGACCTAGTCAAAACCCTAATTCTACCATTCATGGTTGAATCTTCTGAACTCCTGCATAGTGACTTCTCTGGGCTTCATGATGGCTATCAAGACATCTCATACACTTTCTCAAAACATCAAGTTCATTCTCAAAGTCTCAGAATCATCTGAAGGGCACCCACAACTCTCAAGCTATGAAGCACACAACCCTGGTTCCAACCAATTCCTCTGAAGATCTCTTGAACTGTCTGATGAAGGTATCAACTCTCAAACACTAGATGGATAAATAATTGTTGGTCAAATTTTGGGGTGCAACAGCTGCCCCTATTCAAACGGCTTGAACCTGACTGGGTGAGAAGTGAACGACTCTCAACCAATCAAGGTGCGAGACGATTGAATACCGGTAAACCCGAAAATTTGCCAACTGCACGAGCACACGGTACTCTGCGGGGAACAAATCTTCGAAAACTGGAACACTAGCTGTACGGCAACTAGCTGGAGAAATACTGATCTGACATCACCGTCAATTATCCACGTCAACTTCTTCTGACATTGCCTTCAGACAACCACAACATCCAACATCGCCGCGGGAGGACTGAATCTGACATCGCCGTCGGAAACACACATCACTTGGAGACACTGGACATCGTCGTCGTACAAACATCATCTCTACTGGGGATTTAAAGAGTCTGACCTCGCCGTCAAACAAATATCTAACCTCGCCGTCGAACAAACATGATCTGACCTCGCCGTCAAATCCAAACGTTCAACCTCGCCGCCGAACAAACATAATCTTGAACAACTCTGACCTGGGGTTCACCCCTGGCAAATGGAACAAGAAGGTACACTTGCGTATTTGAAACTACTCCGCTGGGAATGAGAGACTTAACCGAGCACACTTTGATCTGGGGTTCACCCTCAGAACCATAACGAACATCGGAATACTACTGCACACCGCCCGCCGTAGAACTTCAACATTAAAGACATATGAAACCCTGGCCCCTGGCCACTCCAGATCCGCTGAAAAAAATATTCAAGTATTTCCGAATATAGATGGAACCCTGGCCCCTGGCCACTCCAGATCCGCTGGAGAATCTTCGAGTATTTCTGAAGATAGATGAAACCCTGCCCGTCGGCCATTCCAGATCCGCTGGAGAATCTTCGAGTATTTCTGAAGATAGATGAAACCCTGCCCGTCGGCCATTCCAGATTCAGCTAGAAAGAACATCCTTGGCCTTCAAGGATGTAAACTTTGTCCGTCGGCAACTCTGCAGGAGGCATCTTCGACTTCAGTCTAAAGCAATGGTCCTTGACCTTCAAGGATACATGGATATGCCTTCAGGAAACTCCGCCTCTGCTATAGAGCATCCGAGACTTCAGTCAGGGATATACTTCGGCCTTCAGTCCGAAAAATGAATCCTAGGTCATTCATGACCTTGGGGATAACCTTGCCCTCAGGCACCTTCGCTTCAGCTTAGGAAAATTGTGACTTCAGTCAGAGAAATGGTATCCTGAGCCATTCATGACTCTACGGGGATTCAAACACTTTGCCCTCAGGCAAAACTCCGCTTCAGCTGGAGAAACATCTTCGACTTCAGTCAGAAGAAAGACTATTCACTTGATCGCAATCAATCATCACCTCAGGACAACTGATTTGGTCTTCAGACCAACACGGATCATCTTGGTATATCTACAAACTTTGGAACCTTGTCTTCAGCCACACGTTGATTCATCAACAAGGACATCTGAGCTCACAGGAACCTTCTGATACCGCCTTCAGGCGTTTACGCAGTCAATCTTCAGATTAGACAACACCGTTGGAGCAGACATACCACGCTGCTAAGGACTTCAAGAATCATCTTGAACAAACAAATCCGTCAGGCATCTTCAAGAATCATCTTGAACCGATAACCATTCTGGAGACTTTATTCTGCTGGGTATTCCAGGAACCTTCCTGGGCAACTCTTGCTGGGGACGCTACTGGGGAGCTCAAGCATCATACTAGGCGAACAACTCGGGAAGCTGTACTGAGGTCTTAAGAATCATCTTAAGCAAATGGCCCTGCTGAGGGATTCGAGAATCATCTCGAACTGAAGACTTCGCTGGGGGTCTCAAAAATCATCTTGAGCGAGCGACTGTGGGGATTACACCGGGGTCCTGGGAATCATCTCAAGGAAGCGACCTCGTTGGGGAGAATATCAGGAATCGTCCTGAGCAACTGGTCCTTCGGCCGAACACCTGTAAGGCAAGAATAATAATGACCTAGATCATGCTTATGATGCATATGCTTCTGCGCTATGCCCCACACGGTGGGAATGATATGCTAAATGCTGTGCAATCATGCACGATGTTATACAACGTTAGATGCTATACTAACTGCTATGTAATCATGCACAGTGCTATGCAATGCTATGCACAATGATGCAATCCCGTCAGCAAAATAAATGCCGAGAGGGAAATTCTTCTGCCAAGGAGAAAGAACTGCTCAGATAGAGGAATTATCCTACTGAGGAGAACGTGGACACGCTGGTATCAATTGGACTCCTCCTGGGGAAATGATCTTCCGGTTGACTGCTGCAGGGCAAACAACTTCAGCTGACTGCTGCAGGGGACGAAGCTCTACGAGAACCCGAACCTACTGAAGGAAAGTGATGTCAATCGCGGGAGTGAACTGCGTGGCCGTCTCGGCTAACTCTTCTGGGGATGATCACTCTGTGGGGAAACAACTTCAGCTGCTCCACACTCCGCTGGGGGAAAGACCAATCATGATCTGATTAACCTTCAAGGACTCGGCCCTCCTGGGCATCTGCAAACTCGGCTGAGGAAGGAGAAGTCATTCTGCTTCGCCAAAGGGAGTACGACTCTGGGGAGATACAGCATCAGCTGTTCAACATCTGCTAGGGAAAACCCACTCATGGTCCCAACTGCTTCCAAGGATTCTGCTCTTCCGCGGACTCAGCCGGGGAGAGAACTCATTCTACTTCACTGGAGAGTATGACTCTTGTGCGTAATTTCAATTTCGCCGGGGAAGAAAGAATCATCTGACTTCGGAGGGGGAGTACAACTCTGCAGGGGAATACAACATCAGCTGTACCAACATTCTACTGGGGAAGAGGGAATCATCCAACTTCCGGAGAGAACATGACTCTGGCGGGGAATCTCGATTCCGCTGGAGACTTTACTGGGGAAACACGAGCTTCGGCACCCGAACACTTCTATGAAATCTGCACTTGTGACCCGGTGCTGGGGAAAGACGACATCATTCTTCGGTGCTTGACTCAGTTGATGAGGTGACGTTCCTTCAGGATGCGTCTGCTTGGGGAAAAGTATCATCTCTGCATGGGGAGACATATCAATGCTCACTATTCTGATTCTGATTCTACAGAGGAGAGACTACTGAACTCTGCTGGGGAAGGAGGACTCGCCCTGCTTCGGGGATACGCACGGCATATCCTCTGGAAGGTGCTACACCTGCAACAACACGAACAAACAAGACAGGATTCCCTCCTCAAAGGGTCCTATCCAGGTTATTATCTTGTGACAACATTCAGTTAATCAATTGTTTCAACAATCAATGGGCCCAGGCCCGCAAGTTTATGTATGCGCATTTTATCAAAAAAACATCGGCGTTTTTCATTCGCAAACAAAATAGATAAATGCTAAACAGACAAGTAGAATTGCTGAATAATGTGCATTTTATTGATGATGAACCCCTGAACGGGCAAAAATGTTTTTACAACAGAGGCAAGCTCCTGGAATGAGGAAACCGCACAAAAAAAAAAAAAAGAAAACATAAATATACATCAGTATATACAAATGTTGGCAACGAGGCGTAGACGAACACCATGAGTTGATCCCTTTACGACCCACTCGACTTTGATACTTCTCCGACGCTTCAGCTTTGGAAGAGATTGATTCAGATAAACGGCCCTCAGGTCTTCCGAACCACTAAACAATGAAAGTCCACACGCGGAACGCAGTCATTTGCTTATTTAAATCCCTAACTTTTGCGTAAACCGCCCTTTACGGGTTTTCAGTTCACCGGGATACCCTTTTTTGCCGAAGCCGCCCAGTGTAGGTTTTCGACTTCGCGGGTGTACATTTTTCAATATATCCCTAATTTTTGCCGAACCTTTTATTTTGTTTTTGGTTCGCCGGGATGCCCCTTTTTTGCCTGGACTCTTTCTTTTTTGTCCAGCGGGTCTCTTTCAAGCAAAGTATTTTTTAACTGCGTCCGCGTTCACCGGGGATGCAAAATCTTCACCATCCATCGTGGATAACAACAAAGCTCCTCCTGAGAAGACCTTGCTGACGACATACGGCCCTTCGTAATTCGGAGTCCACTTGCCCCGGTGATCGGAGTGTGGCGGAAGAATTTTCTTCAGGACGAGATCACCCGTCTGAAAGCTTCTAGGACGCACCTTCTTATCGTAAGCTTTCTTCATTCGGCTTTGGTACAGGCGGCCAAACGCGATCGATGCTAACCTCTTTTCGTCCATCAGGCTGAGTTGGTTCAAGCGATTCGTAATCCATTCTGCCTCATCGAGTTTTACATCAATCAAAACTCGCAAAGAGGGAATCTCCACTTCTAACGGTAGGACAGCTTCCATACCGTACACCAAGGAGAAAGGAGTTGCCCCGGTCGACGTACGCACCGTCGTATGATAACCGTGCAAGGCAAACGGCAGCATCTCGTGCCAATCTTTGTACGTCACAACCATCTTCTGAACAATCTTCTTGATGTTCTTGTTGGCCGCTTCAACAGCGCCATTCATCTTCGGCGGTAAGGAGATGAGTTGTGGTGTTCAATCTTGAAGCTCTGGCACAGCTCCTTCATCATCTTGTTATTCAAATTCGAACCATTGTCAGTAATGATCCGCTCGGGAATTCCATAGCGACAGATGATGTCCCTCTTTATGAACTTAGCTACCACCTGTTTGGTCACATTAGCGTACGAGGCTGCCTCCACCCATTTGGTGAAGTAGTCGATAGCTACCAGAATGAAACGATGACCATTGGATGCGGTGGGCTCGATCTTGCCTATCATGTCGATGCCCCACATGGAGAACGGCCAAGGGGAAGACATGACATTCAATGGGCACGGCGGCGCATGAACTTTATCAGCATAAACCTGGCATTTATGACATTTCTTCGCGAATATGAAGCAATCCGACTCCATAGTCAGCCAGTAATATCCTGCTCTCAGGATCTTTCTCGTCATGGCGTGCCCGCCGGCGTGCGTACCAAATGTGCCCTCATGGACTTCTTCCATGAGCATACTCGCCTCTTTCTCATCTACACATCTGAGCAGCACGAGATCGTGATTTCTCTTATACAACACTCCGTCGGGATTGAGATAAAAATTTCCAGATAGCCTCCTCAGAGTCTTCTTATCCTGGGTCGACGCACCCGCGGGATATTCCTTAGTCATAAGGAAGGTCTGGATGTCGTGGAACCATGGCTTGCCGTCGGTGGCATCCTCGATTGCAAAGACGAATGCCGGTCTATCAAGACGCGAAAGTACAATTCTTGGAGCCTCATTCCAATAATTGACCTTATACATTGAAGCCAACTTGGCTAAAGCATCAGCCATTTGATTTTCAGCCCTGGGTACATGATGGAGTTCCACTCGATCGAAGAACGGAAGCAGCCTCCTGGCATAATTCATGTACGGCACCAAGTTCGCTTGACGAGTTTCCCACTCCCCTTTAATCTGATTGATCACAAGCGCTGAGTCACCATATACGTCTAGATTCTTGATTCTCAAATCAATTGCCTCTTCTAGACCCATAATACATGCTTCATACTCTGCTTCATTGTTGGTAACTGGAAACGTCAGTCTCGCAGTAAACGGGATGTGGGATCCGTGAGGAGTCGTAATGATAGCCCCGATACCACTTCCATAGGAATTAACCGCTCCGTCGAATATCAACTTCCACTGAGACTTCCTATTTGGTCCCTCGTCGGGCAATGGCTCCTCGCAGTCCTTTGCTTTGAGAAACATAATGTCCTCGTCAGGGAATTCGAACTTCATCGGCTGGTAGTCTTCGATTGGCTGTTCGGTAAGGTAATCAGACAATACGCTCCCCTTAATGGCTTTCTGAGAGACGTACTGAATATCATATTCTGTTAACACCATTTGCCACCTGGCAATCCTGCCCGAAAGAGCCTGCTTCTCGAAGACGTACTTGATCGGATCCATCTTCGAAATCAGCATAGTGGTGTGATTGAGCATATACTGTCGTAGACGTTTGGCGGCCCAAGCTAATGCACAACACGTCTTCTCCAGCATCGAGTATCGAGACTCACACTCAGTGAACTTTTTACTCAAATAATAAATGGCATGCTCCTTTCTGCCCGTCTCGTCGTGCTGACCGAGAACACACCCCATACTATTCTCCAGAACCGTCAGGTACATGATCAATGGTCGCCCAGCCACTGGGGGTATCAAGATTGGAGGTTCTTGAAGATACTGCTTTATTTTATCGAATGCCTTCTGGCAATCCTCATTCCAAGTAATCGCCTGATCTTTCTTTAAAAGCTTGAACATCGGTTCATAAGTGGCCGTGAGCTGAGAGATAAACCTTGCAATGTAGTTTATTCGTCCCAGAAAACCACGAACTTCTTTTTCCGTTTTCGGCGTTGGCATTTCTTGAATAGCTTTTATTTTCGCAGGATCAACTTCAATACCTCGTTCACTAACGATAAACCCCAATAACTTTCCGGACCGCACTCCAAAAGTGCATTTGTTAGGATTCAGCCTCAGCCTGAACTTCCTAAGCCTTTCAAACAACTTCAATAGGTTGACCAGATGCTCTTCCTCCGTTTGGGACTTTGCAATCATGTCATCAACATAAACCTCGATCTCATGATGAATCATATCATGAAACAAAGTAACCATTGCTCGCTGGTAAGTGGCCCCTGCGTTCTTCAGACCGAAAGGCATTACCTTATAGCAGAATGTGCCCCAGGGGGGTGATGAACGTCGTTTTCTCCATGTCCTCCGGTGCCATCTTAATCTGATTGTAAACCGGAGAAGCCATCCATGAACGAAAACACGGAAAACTGGGCTGTATTATCGACCAACACATCGATATGAGGCAACGGGAAATCATCCTTAGGGCTCGCCCTATTCAAATCCCGATAATCGACGCACATGCGTACCTTACCGTCCTTCTTCGGTACAGGCACTATGTTGGCGACCCACGGAGGGTAAGTGGTAACGGCTAGAAATCCTGCGTCCAACTGCTTCTGGACCTCTTCTTTGATTTTTACAGCCATGTCTGGTCTCGTCCTCCTGAGCTTTTGTTTGACTGGAGGGCAATCTTCTCGCAACGGCAAGCGATGAACCACGATATCAGTGTCAAGTCCGGGAATATCCTCATATGACCAAGCAAAGACGTCACTATACTCTCGAAGCATCTCGACCAGTCTATGCTTGACATCACTCTGCAGCGCAGCCCCACTCTGACATTTCTGACGAGCTCCTCAGAACCCAGATTTATGATCTCAATATCCTCCTCGTGAGGCAGAATAACCTTCTCCTCCTGCCTCAACAAGCGGGCCAATTCTTCCGGGAGGTCTTCGTCTTCATCAATCTCATCCTCGGCTTGATAGATCGGGCAATCAAAGTCGTAGTGAGCCGTAGAGGGTCCAGAGTCGATGTTGTCTGTTACGTGGATCCTGCAATAACAAGGGGTAAGTTTAAAGCAGGAATATGCAGGGTTAGCACGAACCTCGTTGCCATTTTGATGTTTTTTTCGAAATAAACATAAAATAGGAATAACAGGGAACACAATATTTGATTACGAAGAAAACGCCTTTTATTCATTAACAAAATGCATACACATAATCCAACAAGGCCCCTGACAATAAAACCACTATGCCCCGGGCAGGACATAGGGTTGTACAAAGGTTGTAAAAAGCAAATCATTACTCTTCACTTGTCAGCTTGATAATCTCCTTGATGGTCCAATTGTGGAGGCGCTCGCCCGGCTTGCTCGGTTGAATCCAGGCGTCAAGATCACAATCACTGTCCCCACTGTCCTCCGACGCTGCGTTGATGCTCTCGAAAATTACTCCCCCCTTGGTGAATAGGATCGGCCCTTTCCCACGAGACGAGCTGCCAGAAAAAGATGAAGCTTCAGCTTCAGGAGAATACCCCAATCCAAACTTATCCTGTTTGATTGGTATATCCAAGACGTGCCCCCAGCCTGGGGTGGAACCGGCTTCGACAACGGCCCGAGCTTCCTTAAACGAGGAGAGGTTCAACTCTTGCTTCTCTGCGATGACAGGAGCCACCTCCTTCACTCTGACGGTTTCAAATGCCTGGCAAAGAGTCTCATGGATCTCACCATCCATTTCCACGTATTTAAAGGACGACAGGTGGCTTACCATGATGTCCTCCTCTCCACAGACTGTCACTATGCTGCCCCCAACAGCATATTTAAGCTTCTGATGCAGCATGGACGTTACGGCACCAGCAGAATGGATCCATGGCCGACCTAAGAGGCAACTATAGGCGGGCATGATATCCATGATATAGAAAACCGCATTGAACGTCTCTGGACCAACCTGAATTGGCAGGGTCAATTCTCCGAAGACGTGGCGGCTTGGTTCCGTCAAAGGCTTTCACGACCAGATCACTGGGCGTGCACAGTGTCCGCTACTGCGAAAAATCGCGCCGGCTGAACAGAAGAGTCGCCACCGTGCGTTATTTATCCCACGGGAGGGAAAGGAAACGCTCAGAGTAAACCTCGCACAACACGGGAAAGGTATGGTCATCGCAACCAAAACCGGGGTTCGGGAGTCGGTTACGCAAGGGGAAGGTATTAGCACCCCTCACGTCCGTCGTACTCGACGGGATCCACGCTTGTTTTCGGATATGGATTGTTATTCTATCTAAACTATAGGTCAAGGGTGAAAAAGAAAAGAGAATGAAAAAATGACTCGCAAAGTATCGCACTTTATGCCTACGTATTCCCGCCTGGAACGAGAAATCAGAGTCAACGTAGTTCGCCTACCTACGGGAAAGGAGGGGAAGGTTGCTCGCTAGGATATCGCATCCTATGCCTACGTACTTTCATACAGCATGAAAGATCAGAGCAAACGTAGTTCGGGCCACGTACGACACAAGCTTGTCTTGGTTGATTTTATTCCTTCTGAAAAAGGTTTTCTTGATTAACAGTCCCGGCGGACAAAAATGACGCTTTGATGAGTTCACATTCTTTTACGGAAGAAGTGTCTTTTATTGAGTTTGAAATCTTTACGTGTTTTTCTGTTTGTTTTGAGGAAGAAGAGACAGAACTCTAACCTACGGTTGCGAAGGGAAACAAACTAACCTAATGTTATCATGCATGGGTTAAGACCTAGTGTCTATCATGCTCCTCTCTTGCGCAGAGAGAAACAGAGATCCTACGGGATAGGCAGAAACAGAAACAATGACAGATATAATAAAGCAGTAAAATGCATGGATGCCAACAGTACAAGCGAGGCAAGGGAGTCCCACTCAACCTCGAACCTAGAAAACAATAGGCAAAAGTGAACAGGCTTCACTCTCAACCCAACAGGGTAAACAGCAAACAATACAACTCAGAAAACCAATCAATACATCAGCCAAATGAAATACAGCAAACAAGAAACAGCATCAGCAGCTCTGAATCAACATCTGACTTCAAGTAATCTCCAATCAGCTACAGCTTCAACAAGCATCAATCTCCATCTTCATGGCCTTCAGGCCAAGGGCTTTGATCATCAGTCTTCCATCTGCAATGGCTTTTTCTTCAAGTTCAAACCTCCAGGATGAGGGATTAGTCACAAGAGTGAATTGGGTGTTAAGCAATCAGCTGACTACCAAAGGTGGTGAACAGACTGCTTCTAACACAAGAGACATTTTCTCTCAAGAGTTCTATCTCATAGATACTATCACCAAGCCTTCCAAAGGAAGGGGGTGAGTGTCTTAGAGAGACTCTGAATCACAGAGAAGAATGGATGCAGACAAGGCAATCCATGTTTGAGAAACAAGCTTTTCTAATCTTGAGCTCTGCCTAGCTCCTAAACCCTAGTCTCCTCAGCATCTGCTAACAAGAATCTTCTCTTCAACTCTGGAAGTTGATCTTCAATCTCTGGGTCTCCAATGGTCTTCATCTTCACAAGTCCTCAGCTTCCCCAGGGCCCTAGACAAACCCAATACCCAAGCAAGCAAGCAATAATCCCCAGAGGGCACACCACACCAGACAACCAGATACACAGACAGTATTAATAGCAGTAGGGGAATCCTGACTTTTCTAAGGGATCTAGTAACTACCCATAGCCCCTATAGTCCCATAACTAATCTAGTTAAACCCTAAGTCCTAAGGGAAAGAATTAAACTTCCTAAGTCATCACCTAAAAAAACCCTAATTTGTTCATGATGTTCAAACCTATTTTAATCACCTAAAATTAACTCCTAAAAATGGGAACTAAAATATTTCTACAAGTTTAATGTCTAATCTAGACAATATAAAAAAAGTGAACAAAAAATATAGAAGCATGTAATAGAACAAAAATTATTAAAATGATGCATGAAATGAACTATTTAAAAATGACATTTATTTAGAAAATATGGAAAAAAATATGAAATAAAAATAACAATGCAATTTTATTTTTCTATAATTTTCTACACATCCTAAAGAAAATAGTGTAAAAAGAATGGATTAAAATGAATTTTTTATGAATTTGTTATGAATTTATGAAAATTGGTAAAAAATAGTAAGAGAAATTAAAAATAAAATGAAAGAAATAAATGGGAGAGGGGTGTAGTTAGCAGGCACGCTCAGTTGATTATCCATTGGGCCAGGCAGACAGGGGTGCAATTAGCGCTTTGGTTAAGGCCCAGAATACTCAGCAACAATGAAAAATAAAAGAAGCGCCAGGGGGGTGAGAAAAGCACAGGATATCACGTTGAAATCTGAGTTGGGCTTAAACCTGGGGGTGGGGATAACAATATCAACTCAGGCCCGCCCGTTTCAATTAATGAAACGGCGCGTTTTGGCCAACTCGCTTCCCTCCAATTCCTGAATTGAATATGAGCCATTGGATTTCCCTCTTAGTCAAAGGTCCAACATGAAATGAACCATCACGATTTCGTCTTCTTCCTTGATTCTGAAACTTAGGGTTTCAGCTCCATGAATGGCCATGCACGAGCACAATTTCTCCCAATCTGTTCTCCATCTCCAGGCCATGAATCAACATGCTATAAACATGAAAGTTGCTCAGGATCTCTCCCTCTACAATCCTATAGCACTAGATTGCTCTGAAATTCAACAAATCATTCAACCCGAGCACAACAAGATCTGGTCACCATGAACATACTTTGAGATGCATCCTCACAATTCTCCATCAAACTTACACTAACCTAATCTATGCACAATGGTTATTAACCTGCGCTATCAAGCCTAAGATTCTAATGCATTCTACTACAAGTTCTACCTCCTAACAGTTTATGGCACCTGCTAACAATGGTCTCTATTCAGCCTCAAATTCATCCTAATTACTCTACTAACCACCTAGATCATATCTAAACTAACAACAACATGCTAAACCAACTAGATCAAGCTGTGTGAATGAAAACATACCTGGTGCAAAAGCTTGAAAACAGCTATGGAAGATTGAGGATCTGAGGCTTCCAAGGCTTGGATCTTGATCAATTAACTCAATGCTCAATTCTGTATGCAATGCCTTGATGATTCTTGACCTGAATTGTGCTGTCCAATGGAAACTTCAATTTTGATGTTGATGAAGAAAGTGCTCGAAAATGGATGATTCACACTTGATTCTTGATTGAATTATGATCTATGATGATGAAACAGTATGAGAAAGTTGATTATGATGATGGTTTGGTGAAGAATTTGAGGAATTGGAATGAAATTGCCAAGAGAAAGAATGAGAAAGTTTGTGAAATTCTTGGTGAAAATGAAGCCAACCCTTGATCAATCTCCATTTCATGAATATATAGACCTCATATGAACATTCTAGATCCATCTTGCACATTCCCTTGCTTTCCAACTTTGATCCATTTTGGTCATGTTTCTTCAATTACAAGTAACCAAAGATAACTTTCTTTTTTTCCTTCTAAACTCAAAAAAGTGTTTGAACCATTGTTCTTAGAATTTCTTTTCCATTCAAAATCATATATTGGAAGTCTCCATTTGGACTCATAAATCTCCCAAACCATTTTTCACTTTGAATTTATTCACTTTATAAGCCATTTTAGTTCATATTTTGACCAATTATGCAAATTCATGTTATGAGCTTCTCCAATAATTTGTGACCTTCTTTCTAGACTTAAAATCTCATTTGGAGCAAGTTTTATGTCGTAAGTTTTTCCATTTGAGGCCTCCTTGTATGAGTTTTGGACATAGGTTAAAATGACCTGTAATTCACAAATGCCCAAAAATACCCTTTGCTTGCCAAGACCATAAGTTGAGTTCCACACATCATATGAGGGCATACTATACCATTCTAGAAAGCTAAGACAATGAGGAACAATTCTTATGTTGACCAAGAATTCATTTGAAATCTCCTTGAGGGGAAAAACTAGCTTGGAAGTCAAGTCACTTTCACAGACAAAAATTCAGATACCTCAGATGACCTGTAACTTGCAAGGACCATAACTTGAGTTCTATAAATCTCCTTGAGGTCTTCCACCACTCAAATTAAAGGTCTTGAGATCCTCTACAAGTTTCGTGTTGGCCAAGAAGCCATTTGAAACTAGCATTTTGACTTATCTTGCTTGGAAATTTGACCTAAACTAGGGGATTTTACACAGAAACCCTAATTTAGAAACTCCTCTTCTC
>OZ012741.1:479137111-479212313 GCA_963859935.3 Lathyrus sativus | reverse complement strand
AGACACCGCTTCATCTCTGGATTTGATTGCTTTGTTCAGTGCATGCTGGACACTGTACCGGGTCATCACTTCTTCCTCACACTTCTTAATGCTAGACTTCAACTTCTCTTCGAGGTCGGAGATTTGCTGCTTCAGCTTATCTTCTCTCATCTTATTGTTGGTGAGAGTAGCATTCCAAGTCTTATTGCAAGAGGAGATTTCTCGGTGTGCTGCGTCGAGCGCCTTCTTTTTGGCTTCCAACATGTCATGGGAGCTTCTGAACTCTTGCCCCAGACGTTCACGCCTTTTCTTTTCCTCAGTCAACTCAGCCCCTAACCCGTTTAACAGCTCGATTTGTTGTTGGAAAGCATATACGGCCTTGTTTTTCTCGCTGCGCACTTGAGCTAGCTCTTGCTCTAACCCTTCGTTGATCTTCAACAAGGCTTCCTTTTCCCTCACAACTTGCTCGTAGACCTCCCTAGAGACAGTAGTTGGCTCTTCTGCCGGAATAGGAGCAATGACGGGTGCAGCTGGAAACGGCATTAACAACTGACTTGCTCTTTCCTGGATCCAAACCTTGTAAGGTGCATAGGCCTGACAGTCATTCTTTCCTAACAACGGCTTCCCTCTGCGGTTAATACGCGTCCAGGCATGTTGCAACTTGGCTAATAACTTCCCCTTCACGTCACCTGTGAAGTACAGAGATTCCTGTACTTCTTCCTCCTGAGGTGGATTCTTCAGCGCATATCCGAACTGACGAATGAATAGAGAAGGGTTGTAATTGATACACCCTTTTCTTCCTATCAGCGGCACATTAGGGTACCCAGAACAACTGAAGATGAGCTCAGATCCCAACAGGTCTCGATCAAACCACACAACATCTTCGGAATATAGCCTCATCAGGCGCTCTGACCAACTGGCTGAGGTTGCACTGTCTACAAATGGTCCCTTCATGGGGAAATGACTTTTGAACCACATATTCAATAGAGGAGCACAGCAGTAAACAACTTTTCCCCTTCGGTTTTTGTTCTTATAGTGCAATGAATGGTAGAAGTCTCCGATCAACGTTGGCACTGGGTTGCCTGCAGCAAACAGATAGAAAGCGTCCAGGTCCACAAAGTTGGGCAAGTTAGGAAACAGCACAATTCCATAAATGCATAAAGCCAAAATAGCGTTGAAAACCACCCAACAACCGCTCTTGGCGTACTCTTAAGCCTTGCCAACCAGAAAATCTAGAGAGAAACCGGGAACCCCAAGCCAAGAAGTCACTAACAACTCAGCAGCATTCATATGCAAGGCTTTGGCTAAGTCCTCCAGCTTGGGCTCAGCAGCGGAGTGAATAAAGGGAACCTTGTTCTGCACGGGAAGCTCAGTAAACTCCACATACTCCTCAATGGTAGGTCCCAGAATGAAGTCAGCAAAAGTAAAGCATCTCAATGCGGGGTCATAGAACTGCATCAAGGTGTATAGCCCGTTCATCTCATCAGCCGTGGGCTTGCAGACTAATCTCAGTAATCTCCCATGACTCATTCTGAAGCTTCTCCTAACCTCCTCATCAGCAAGAGATATCAGACCAAGCAAAGAAGTAATATCAGGTGAAGGCAGCTTATACGCAACTGTCTTCCTCAAACCAGCCATAATCAATGCTCAGAAGTCTGGGCACTAGAACCGGGGAATATGCAAATGCACCTGCAGCACAGACACACGTTAGTGAAATGCAAGTGGTAATGGATATGCAGGCAATGCAATGCAAGTAACATGCGACAGGTGTTGCACCCCAAAATTTGACCAACAATTATTTATTCATTGAGTGTTTGAAAGTGGATACCTTCATCAGAAAGTTCAAGAGATCCTCAGAAGAAGTGGTTTGGAACCAGGGTTGTGTGCTTCATAGCTTGAGGGTTGTGGGTGCCCCTCATATAATTCTGAGACTTTGAGAATGAACTTTATGTTTTGAGAAAGCCTATGAGATGTCTTGATAGCCTTCATGAAGCCCAGAGAAGTCATTATGCAAGAGTTCAGAAGATTCAACCATGAATGGTAGAATTAGGGTTTTGACTGGGTCAACCCTAGGATAACTGAAGATTTGGGAAAGGTTGAGACCCAATCCAAAGGCCATGAGATCATGGAATGATGCATAGAGATGATATAAAGATGATTCCTAGGCCAACTCATCATGAGTGAGGAGTTTGAGAAGTTTCAAGTCAGGGTCCCCAAGGATTGTCAGTGAAAAAACCTAATTTGATCCCTATCTTCCAGGCAGTTTTAGCTCAAGATGTGATTGATATCTCACCTTCCCCATAACATGAATGTTGTAGATCTTGTTCTAAGCTTTAATTTGAGTGGTGGAAGTCCTTGATAGGAGTTACAGAGCTCAAGTTATGGTTTTGACAAATTACAGGTCAGCAGAGGTGTGTGAATCTGGGTCCTTGAAAGTCACCCCACTTGCAGACAACTTTTGCCCTAGTAGGATGATTCCTATGACTTCTTGGTCAAAATGAATGTTGAAGAGCATCTTCTTAGCTTTAATTTGAGTGGTATAAGTACTTGATAGGATTTGTGGAACTCAACTTATGGTTTGAACAAGACAGGGGTATTTTGGTCATTTGTCAGTTATAGGTCATTTTAGCCCATGCCTAAAACTCCTATTTCCAAGCCTCAAATGAAAAAACTCAAAACATGAAAGTTGTTCAAAATGTGATTTTAAGTCTAGAAAGAAGGTCATGAATTGTTGGAAAAGCTCATAGCATGAAGTTACATGATTGGTCAAAAATGAACTAAAAATGGCTTATAAGTTTGAAAAGTTGAAATTGGAAATTGGTTTGGAAGATCCACAAATCCAAAATAGGTCATCCAATATATCATTTTGATTGGAAACATCATTTTGAGAACATTGGTTTAGATAGAATTTTGATTTGAAGCTTTAAAATGGGGGTTGCTTTGAAAACTTGTTACTTGAAAAAGAAGGCAACTTGGGAAATCCTAACACAAGGCAAAACCAAGGCTTGTAGCTGTGCATTCCTTCTCAATATCTCATGTAAAGATATTTTAAGACCACATTGCAAGGTATAAGGCATGGGATGTGAGATTTTCAACTTGTCCCCACATGAGATTTTCAAGAACTTTCCACCATATTCTAGATGAATCTAGAAGTGTCTAATGATCATTATAAGAAGAGTGCATTAGAGAGTGATTGAGGTTGGTGATAGAAGGAGATTTCAGAGGAGAGAGAGAGAGAGAGAAATAGCCATTGAAGCACTTTCTTCAAGTTCAAGCAATTCAAGAAATCTGCATCTACAAGCCATCTCTTTCACAACAAGTGCAAACAGAAACTTGTGCATCACAAGAGGATCTCATTGCAGCCATTTCAAGCCCTGAATCATCCTCCACGAGCACCTACCATCATCACTTGACAGGTTGGTTTCTCTCCATAATTCTCCTAATTTATGCACTTTCAAGTAGTTCTTTAGGTATAGGATTAATGTACTAGGTTAGTTGATTAAACCCTAGGAGTTAGAGCAGGATTCGTGAGGTTTCATGGCAGGTGTTAGTTTCTTTAATCTTCAAGAACTAGCTGTTTAGGGAGTTTTAACTAGCATGGATTAGGTTAGATTAACTAGGGTAGCATGTAGAGCAAGTTTAGATCCTTAGGTTGAAGCTTCACCATGGTTGATCTCAGATGAACATGGTGGAACCATGATCTTAAGGTCTTCTGTTTGAATGATCTAGGGGGAGTTAATGAAAACTACACGTATGGCTGTGTTCCTCTTGATTAGTAGAAGACTTTTCGTTTTGGAATCGTGGCATTTCATCCACTGGGCAGAGAGAACGAGTGAGGAGAAGATTAGTGCATGGAGGGAGGCTTTCTGCAAAACCCTAGTTTGAGTTGGGACGATGGCCAGATGCCGTTGGATGAGTCCCCAGCTTTTGACCTTTTCCTTTCATCGTGCGGCTCGCATTCAATCTGAAAATGGGAGGGAAATTCGCAGCCAAAACACCGCGTTTTGTTAAATGAGGAGACCTGGGCCTGGGTCCAGCTTTCTATTCGCACCCCCTCTATTTCTGGCCCAACTAATTTGAACTAATGCGCCTTACTTTCCACACCCCCCTCCCCTTTAATTAATCATTTTATATTTTTAAATTCTTTTAATATTTTTCTTGTCTTTAAAAATTCATTAAAAATTGATAAATGATGATTTTTTGGTCATTCTTTTTTCTATGTTGAGTTAATTTTGTGTAGAAAAATATAAAAATAAAAATGGAATTTTATTTTTAATGTAGAATTTTTAGTGGTATTTTCTTTAATATAGTGTATTTTCTTTCTTTTAGTTGATACCTCATTTTGCAAGAATTGTTTTAGGACCTTCCTTTAGTCTTTTTAATCCATTCTTTTTTGTGCAATTAGATGATGAATCATAGTTCCCCATAGGATTTATTCTAGAATTTTAGAATTAAATTTTGATTAGTTTAATTAGGGTAGATGTAGGGTATCCTAATTAGGGTTTAGGTTGTGCTTAGGTGAAGAATTCATTTTCTTTGAATAGTTTTGTCTTGATTTTTAGGTAGAGGCCCATGTGAATGTTAGGGGTAGATGTTGAAGACCCTTGTGAATAATTGTTAGATTTTTCCCCATTGGTTTAGTATTTTTAGGTATTTTCTGAAGTTGCCTATTGATTTTGTCTGTGCTGTGGTTATCTGTTCATCTCTGGGGTTTGTTGTGGGGATTTTGTTGTGGGGTTTGTGTTGCCTTGAAGACCTTGTTGGAGAGCATCATGAAGAGAAGATTGTAGATCAAGACTCAGAGACCCAGAGCTTGGCTTGTTCCCTGTCTGTGAGGTTTGAGATCCTGAAGTTTGAAGGAAGTTCATGGTACTTTCCTGAGGAAGGCACTTTGAATGACTTTCATTCTTTCTTCTCACCTCTTTCTTAAGTGTCCAATGATGTTGGAGCCAACTTGTGAGTTTAATTTCTCCTGAGGAGGAATGTAAACTGATCACATGTTGTTGAGCCACATGGGATACAACTCCTAAGTGGAAGCCTCCTAGTACTTTCCTGAGGAAGGTCCTATGGGTCGATTCACTTAGTTCCATTAGTTTATCTAGGATTTCTCAAGTATCCAATGATGTTGGAGCCAACTTGTGAGTTTAATTTCTCCTGAGGAGGAATGTAAACTGATCACAGTTGTTGAGCCACATAGGATACAACTCCTAAGTGGAAGCCTCCTAGTACTTTCCTGAGGAAGGTCCTATGAGTCTATTCACTTAGTTCCACTAGTTCAGATAGGATTTCCTAAAAATATCCAGTGATGTTGGAGCCTGCTTGTGAGTTTAGTTTCTCCTGAGGAGGAATGTAAACTGATCACAGTGGTTGAGCCACATAGGGTATGACTCCTGAGTATACACCTCCTAGTGCTTTCCTGAGGAAGACACTATGAGTCTGCTTACTTAGCTCCCTTTCTTTGGTAAGCTTGTTCGGAAGCTTGAAGACTGGGATTGAATTCTCTTGTTTAGGGTCTTGCTTTAGTGCTTAGATTTGATCAGATTTTGGTTAGGATTAGAGAGTAGATTGTTTCTTTCTCTAGCATGTGTGTTTTGTTTGCCTGAGGGCACTTCCCTTCTTCTATCTGTTGTTGCTTGATGGCATGTTGTTTATTTTGATTACTGTTATTTCATGACTGGCTTGAGGTCAAGACGAGCTTGTGGAGGCTGAAGCCCCACACACATTTCCTCCCTCACTTGCATTGCATGCATTTTACTGTTAAAGCTGATGCTTTTGTCTGTTTTGGTGTATCATTGACATGATCCCTTAGGACTCTCATTTCCTCTGATGAGGATTTGATGATAGACTTTTAGGTTGAAACCTATGCATGACAACATCTAGGAGTTCCCTGTTCAAACCTCAACCATAGGATGAATCCATGGCATGTTAACAGTAGGACTTGATAGTCTCCCTCCTAGTTGGGCCTGTTCTCTTCTCATCTCAAAGCAGTTTAAGATACAGTAATCATGAATGATTTCCTTCGTACGCTACGAGCCTTAAGCCATCTGAGGATGGATGTTTAGTATGGTACCCCGTGGGTGACATGCGACGCATTCACTCTCAGGTCATAGTCTCTAGTGCGGTTGAGATCGCAAACACAATAAAAAGCACTTCTTTTAGGAGATAACCCGTAGTTTCCCGAACTACGTTTGCTCTGATCTTTCATACCAGATGAAAGTACGTAGGCATAGGATGCGATATCCTAGCGAGCAACCTTCAACCTTCCCCACCTTCCCCCGTAGTTAGCCGAACTACGTTGACTCTGATTTCTCATTCTCTGATGGGAATACGTAGGCATAAAGCGCGATGCTTTGCCGAGTCATTTTTTCTTTTTCTTTTTCAACCAGCCTTGATAGGTAGATAGATTGAAACCAACCCGTCCAAGTAAACACAAACCAGCGAGGATCCCGTCGAGTACGACGGACGTGAGGGGTGCTAATACCTTCCCCTTGCGTAACCGACTCCCGAACCCAGACAATGGTTGCGACGACCTTGTCTTACCCTTATTCGTCAGGTTTTTCCGATCGTTTCCTTTCCCGCTCTGAGGGATAAATAACGAAAGGTGGCGACTCTTCTGTCATGCCGGCACCTTATTTTCGCGCAAGCGACAGCTGGCGACTCTGCTGGGGATATATAGCATCTAGGGACTTTTCCCATCCCTTATGCTGGGACCGTTTCCCATCCCCTACGCGAGTCAATCCTAGCGCTTGGGTGTTTATTTGTTGGGTGTTGTGCATATTGTGTTTTACTTTTCTGCACTTTACTTTTCTGTACCTTTACCTTTCCGCATTTATTTTCCAGCATTATATTATTATGATTATTGTTGTGGGCAAAGGGAGGTTACTGTGAGTGAAAAGCCGGACCTGGGCTTGAGTACACACCTAGATATAGTTGCGGAGAAGTAGTAGATGAACCTGTCTGCTGAGCAGGCACAGTTCCCTACGAAAATCTGCGCTCAGACGAGATTCTTGCAGAGGTGCTCCTTTCCGGTCCTGAGGATCTGAGGGGAGTCCAGACGTGAGGATTGTCGACTCTGGGGACCGATCATTTGGAAGTCAGCTAAGAGAGGCCTCTTTATGACTTGATGATGCCACTCCTTCTGGGAATCGTATCGTCATTCGTGAAAGTCTGTGACGCTGATGACCGCATAGGATGCCGTACCTTTGTCCGAGGATTAGGTCCATACCTGTGAGTGGGGTTGGGATATTGCAGGAAACTTTGACCTCCAGACTACCTGGTTTTCTCGACAGTGAATCAGTTATGTTGATGTCAGGGTTCTCAATGGCAGATGTGACTGTTCTTGACAGAGCGAGGGTTTGATCAGAGGATTTTATCATCGGGTGTTTGTCTGTTCTCGATAGAGCAGGCTTTGACCAGTGTATTATCGTCAGTGGTTTGTTCTGGACGGAGCAGATTTTGAGTGGGGTCTGAAGATCTCATCGGCAGTTGTTGTTTGTTCTTGATAGGGCAGATTTTGAGTGGGGTTTGAAGATCTCATCAGCAGCTGTGTGTTTGTTCTCGACAGGGCAGATTTTTTGATTTGGGGGTCTGAAGACTTCATCAACAGATATTCCTTGATCTTGCATCCGGGGTCTTTATTATCAGGCCTTCGTTCTTGTCAGGGCAGAATTTTGATCCCGATCCTATCAGATGGTTATTCACAGCAGATCAGATCAGTGGTTTTACGCCGGGGTTTCCTTCTCATCAGTGACTGTTGACACCGAATCTCCACAGCAGCCACCGGGATATATTGTTGCATACCTGCATTTTGCATTAGCTTGCATAATCATTCCATTGGCGTGTGTCTGTGACAGGTACCGTTTCCCCGATCCAGGATCTCTCGCCTCTTATTGCGTTACTGCAGCCTTTCTCAGGAAGACTGATGCGTACGAGTTCTCGGTCCTTGTTGTGTCGAATCTGACTATTGCTGACACTATGTGTGAGATTGCTGTTTCCATGATTGGGCCTGGATTCCTCTCCTTATTATTGCCAACAGGTGCCAGGATCGGGGGATAATCTCTCAAGCACACAGACACACGCATGCATCTGCATAAAGCATTTTTGCATGACATACATTCTGTTACCTTTTCCTAACCTTTAATCTTGACAGGTTTTTCAGGTACTCAGGTTCCGAGCTGTTTTCGATCTCCAGGATTGATCAAAGATTCATCCACCGCTACGCAACTCGCGCCAATCAAACGAGAATCATGGACCAGGTACAGTCAGATGTGCAAGAGCTTCGTGAACGGATGGATCGTTTTATGGAGTTGATGCAAGTAGTTGCGAATGGGCAAGACCAGCTTCGTACTTTGGTTCAACCTCTCATCTCCAGGGTTGACAGTAATGGAATACTTCACGGCGGGGCCGTGCCCACTCCTCCTCAAGGGGATACTCCACAGAACGTTGTTCCTGCTGCCGGAGGCAACGGCAGTGCTAACGGCAATCTGATGACTAATCTCGGACTCAACGCGGCGGGCGCCGTCAACGGTAGTTTGGGAGCCAATGTTAACATGGGGCCGATCAACGGCAATGTTGGTGCAGGAAATATGGTGGTGCCTCAGCCGTGGCTGGAGGACCATCAGGATGACATATTCTCTCAGAGAGGTGCAGAGGCTGAATTGACTGCTGAAGCTCGACTCAGGTTCAAGGCGCTGGAAGACAAGATGAGAGATATAGAAAATCAGAACACATTGGGCGTTGACATGGCCAAACTCGGGTTGATTGCTGACTTTAAAGTGTCTCACAAGTTCAAGGTGCCTATCTTTGAGAAGTATAGGGGCACTACTTGTCCCCGCGTTCACCTCCGATCTTATTATAGAAAGATGTCCGCTTATTCTGACGATGAGAAGCTGCTGATGCACTTCTTTCAGGATAGTCTTTCTGGTCCATCGCTCGAATGGTATATGGGTTTGGAGCCCGCTACTGTGCGCACCTGGAAAGATCTTGCAGAAGCGTTTGTTCTCCACTATCAATATAATAGCGACTTGGCTCCCAACCGAGTTCAGCTTCAGAATCTCTCGCAGCGGAACAATGAAAGCTTCAAAGAGTACGCCCAGCGGTGGCGTGAATTGGCTGCTCGAGTCCAACCACCGATGGTTGAGCGTGAGTTGGTGCAAATGTTCGTGGCTACCCTTCCTGGAATCTATTATGAAAAGCTGGTCAGTGGCATGTCTGGAACATTCTCGGCCCTCATCACTTTGGGCGAGCATGTTGAGAACGGTATAAAGATCGGAAAAATTCAGGGCGAATCATCCTCAGCTGGAGGAGCTAGCAAGAAACCCTATACTGGCAAGCGTCGAGAGGGAGATGCCAGTGCTGTCACTAATGCTAGGAGAAAGGGCAAGGGCCCTCAGTCTCAGATCGCTAGCATAAATATCCCAGCTGCTCCGCCGCAGCCGCAGCCGCAGCAGCAGCCCCAGCAACAGAATAATCAGGGATATAAGAGATATCAGAATCGGGGTCCCCTGGCAAACCGCCATCTTGAAACTCCACCTATGTCATATGCACAGCTTCTGCAAACGTTGCTTCAGCTCCAATTGGTTCACAAGAGGACAATGGCTCCCTTAACAGGGGCACCACCACCGGAGTATGATGCTAATGCTACTTGTGAATTTCACTCTGGGGCACCTGGCCATACGGTTGAGAATTGTAAAGCTTTTAAGCACAAAGTCCAGGACTTGGTGGACGCCAAGGTTATCAACTTTTCTGACAGCGTGCCCAACGTCACCAAGAATCCGATGCCTCATCATAAGGGGGGCGGGGTGAACGCTGTCATCACCGAGGAGAGTGCAAACTTGCTGACCGATGTCAAAGATTTGAAGACGCCGTTGAGTTTTGTCAAGGCCAAGTTGCTGAAGAAGGGCTTCTTTCCTGGATGTGGAGAATTATGCATGGCTTGTGCTACGCTTCCTGATGGGTGTGAGCAGCTGATCGAAGGTATCCAAAGTCTGATGGCCGAGGGTATTTTGCAATTCAGTCGGAGCGTTGAGAATGCGTCAGGGGAAGTCGTGCTGAAGCAGGTAGACGAAGTTGCTACCATTACTATTCCTCGTCACCCTATCACTATTTCTGCGCCCCGTCCGCCTTCTATCACCATCACCAGGGCCGGACCAATCCCATTCGAGAGTACCAATGCCGTTCCATGGCATTATGGCGCCGAAGTTTATTGTAATGGTCAGAAGATAGAGCTTGAGCCATCCAGATCGACTGCACAGAATCTTACCGAAGTCAGTGGTATCACTAGAAGCGGAAGAGTGTTTGCGCCAGCAGAGGTTGCAGCGGAGAAAGTGGTCCGAGCTGACGCTGTGGATAAAGGTAAAGGTAAAGTTGTTGAAGAGGTCCCTGCAGGGGTAGAGAAAGACTTGCTGGTTAAAGATGCTGAAGAGTTCATGCGACTAATCAAGAAAAGTGACTACAAAATTGTAGATCATCTTCATCAAACTCCGTCAAAGATCTCGATTCTTAACCTGTTGCTGTGTTCTGAAGCGCACCGCAACGCATTATTGAAGGTATTGAATGCTGCATACGTGCCGCAGGAGATATCAGTGAATCAACTCGAGGAGGTGGTGGCCCATGTCAATGCTGGTAATGGGCTGGGATTTACAGATCTGGAGCTGACTCCTAAGGGAAGAGATCACAATAGCGCCTTGCACGTCTCAATAGAGTGCAGAGGCACGATTATGTCACATGTCCTGGTGGATACGGGCTCCTCGCTTAACGTGCTTCCGAAGAAGGCACTGATGAAGTTGGATACCCGTGGACTGCTGTGCACGCCCAGTGATCTGGTCGTAAAGGCCTTTGACGGAACCAAGCGCCACGTCTTCGGAGAGTTGACCCTGCCAATTCAAGTTGGTCCAGAGACGTTCAATGCAGTTTTCTATATCATGGATATCATGCCCGCCTATAGTTGCCTCTTAGGTCGGCCATGGATCCATTCTGCTGGTGCCGTAACGTCCACGCTGCATCAGAAGCTTAAATATGCTGTTGGGGGCAGCATAGTGACAGTCTGTGGAGAAGAGGACATCATGGTAAGCCACCTATCGTCCTTTAAATACGTTGAAATGGATGGTGAGATCCATGAGACTCTTTGCCAAGCATTTGAAACCGTCAGGGTGAAGGAGGTAGCTTCCGTTGTTACAGAGAAGCAAGAGTTGAACCTCTCCTCGTTTAAGGAAGCTAGGGTCGTTGTCGAAGCCGGTTCCACCTCGGGCTGGGGGCATGTCTTGGATATACCAATCAAACAGGATAAGTTTGGATTAGGGTATTCTCCTGGAGCTGAAGCTTCATCTTCTTCTGGCAGTTCGTCTCGTGGGAAAGGGCCGATCTTATTCACCAAGGGGGGAGTAATCTTCGAGAGTATCAACGCTGCGTCAGAGGACAGCGAGGACAGTGATTGCGATCTTGACGCCTGGATTCAACCGAGCAAGCCAGGCGAGCGCCTCCACAATTGGACCATCAAGGAGATTATCAAGCTGACAAGTGAAGAGTAATGATTTGCTTTTTACAATCTTTGTACAACCCTATGTCCTGCCCGGGGCATAGTGGTTTTACTGTCAGGGCCTTGTTGGATTATGTGTATGCATTTTGTTAATAAATAAAAGGCGTTTTCTTCGTAATCAAATGTTGTGTTCTCTGTTATTCATGCTTTATGTTTGTTTCGAAAAACAGCAAAATGGCAACGAGGTTCGTGCTAACCTGCATATTCTTGCTTTAAACTTAACCCTTGTTATTGCAGGATCCACGTAACAGATGACATCGACTCTGGACCCTCTACGGCTCACTACGACTTTGATGGCCCGATCTATCAAGCCGAGGATGAGATTGATGAAGACGAAGACCTTCCGGAAGAGTTGGCCCGCTTGTTGAGACAAGAGGAGAAGGTTATTCTGCCTCACGAGGAGGATATTGAGATTGTAAATCTGGGTTCTGAGGAGCTCGTCAGAAATGTCAGAGTAGGGGTTGCGCTGCAGAATGATGTCAAGCATAGACTGGTCGAGATGCTTCGAGAGTATAGTGACGTCTTTGCTTGGTCATATGAGGATATGCCCGGACTTGACACTGATATCGTGGTTCATCGCTTGCCGTTGCGAGAAGATTGCCCTCCAGTCAAGCAGAAACTCAGGAGGACGAGACCAGACATGGCTGTAAAAATCAAAGAAGAAGTCCAGAAGCAGTTGGACGCAGGATTTCTAGCCGTTACCACTTACCCTTCGTGGGTCGCCAACATAGTGCCTGTACCGAAGAAGGACGGTAAGGTACGCATGTGCGTCGATTATCGGGATTTGAACAGGGCGAGCCCTAAGGATGATTTCCCGTTGCCTCATATCGATGTGTTGGTCGACAATACAGCCCAGTTTTCCGTGTTTTCGTTCATGGATGGCTTCTCCGGTTACAATCAGATTAAGATGGCACCGGAGGACATGGAGAAAACGACGTTTATTACCCCCTAGGGCACGTTCTGCTATAAAGCAATGCCCTTCGGTCTGAAGAACGCAGGGGCCACTTACCAGCGAGCAATGGTAACTTTGTTTCATGATATGATTCATCATGAGATCGAGGTCTATGTTGATGACATGATTGCAAAGTCCCAAACGGAGGAGGAGCATCTGGTCAATTTGCTGAAGCTGTTTGAAAGGCTTAGGAAGTTCAGGCTGAGGCTGAATCCTAACAAGTGCACTTTCGGAGTGCGGTCCGGAAAGTTATTGGGGTTTATCGTTAGCGACGAGGTATTGAAGTTGATCCTGCAAAGATAAAAGCCATCCAAGAAATGCCAGCGCCGAAAACAGAAAAAGAAGTTCGTGGTTTCTTGGGCCGAATAAACTACATTGCAAGGTTTATCTCTCAGCTCACGGCCACTTGTGAACCGATTTTCAAGCTTTTAAAGAAAGACCAGGCGATTACTTGGAATGAGGATTGCCAGAAGGCATTCGATAAGATAAAGCAGTATCTTCAAGAACCTCCAATCTTGATACCCCCAGTGGCTGGACGGCCATTAATCATGTACTTGACCGTTCTGGAGAATAGTATGGGGTGTGTTCTCGGTCAGCACGACGAGACGGGCAGAAAAGAGCATGCCATTTATTATTTGAGTAAAAAGTTCACTGAGTGTGAATCTCGATACTCGATGCTGGAGAAGACGTGTTGTGCATTAGCTTGGGCTGCCAAACGTCTACGACAGTATATGCTCAATCACACCACTATGCTAATTTCGAAGATGGATCCGATCAAGTACGTCTTCGAGAAGCAGGCTCTTTCGGGCAGGATTGCCAGGTGGCAGATGGTGTTAACAGAATATGATATTCAGTACGTCTCCCAGAAAGCCATCAAGGGAAGCGTATTGTCTGACTACCTTGCCGAACAGCCAATCGAAGACTATCAGCCGATGAAGTTCGAATTCCCTGACGAGGACATTATGTTTCTCAAAGCGAAGGATTGCGATGAGCCATTGCCCGATGAGGGGCCAGATAGGAAGTCTCAGTGGAAGTTGATATTCGACGGAGCGGTTAATTCCTATGGGAGTGGTATCGGGGCTATCATCACGACTCCTCACGGATCCCACATCCCGTTTACTGCAAGACTGACGTTTCCAGTTACCAACAACGAAGCCGAGTATGAAGCATGTATTATGGGTCTAGAAGAGGCAATTGATTTGAGAATCAAGAATCTAGACATATATGGTGACTCAGCGCTTGTAATCAATCAGATCAAAAGGGAGTGGGAAACTCGTCAAGCGAATCTAGTGCCGTACATGAATTATGCCAGGAGGCTGCTTCCGTTCTTCGACCGAGTAGAACTTCATCATGTACCCCGGGCTGAAAATCAAATGGCTGATGCTTTAGCCACGCTGGCTTCAATGTATAAAGTCAATTATTGGAATGAGGCTCCAAGAATTGTACTTTCGTGTCTTGATAGACCAGCGTTTGTGTTCGCAATCGATAATGTCACCGACGGCAAGCCATGGTTCCACGACATCCAGACCTTCCTTACGACCAAGGAGTACCCTGCGGGTGCATCAACCCAGGATAAGAAGACTCTGAGGAGGTTATCTGGAAACTTTTACCTCAACCCTGATGGAGTGCTGTATAAGAGAAACCACGATCTCGTGCTACTCAGATGTGTGGATGAGAAAGAAGCAAGTATGCTCATGGAAGAAGTCCATGAGGGCACATTTGGTACGCACGCCGGCGGGCATGCCATGACGAGAAAGATCCTGAGAGCAGGATATTACTGGTTGACTATGGAGTCGGATTGCTTCAGATTCGCAAAGAAATGTCACAAATGCCAGATTTATGCTGATAAAGTTCATGTACCGCCGTGCCCATTGAATGTCATGTCCTCCCCTTGGCCGTTCTCCATGTGGGGCATCGACATGATAGGCAAGATCGAGCCCACCGCATCCAATGGTCATCGTTTCATTCTGGTAGCTATCGACTACTTCACCAAATGGGTGGAGGCAGCCTCGTACGCTAATGTGACCAAGCAGGTGGTAGCTAAATTCATAAAGAGGGACATCATCTGTCGCTACGGAATTCCCGAGCGGATCATTACTGATAATGGTTCGAATTTGAATAATAAGATGATGAAGGAGTTGTGCCAGAGCTTCAAGATTGAACACCACAACTCATCTCCTTACCGGCCGAAGATGAATGGCGCTGTCGAAGCGGCCAACAAGAACATCAAGAAGATTGTTCAGAAGATGGTTGTGACGTATAAAGATTGGCACGAGATGCTGCCGTTTGCCTTGCACGGTTATCGTACGACGGTGCGTACGTCGACCGGGGCAACTCCTTTCTCCTTGGTGTACAGTATGGAAGCTGTCCTACCGTTAGAAGTGGAGATTCCCTCTTTACGAGTTTTGGTTGATGTGAAACTTGATGAGGCAGAATGGGTTACGAATCGCTTGAACCAGCTCAGCCTGATGGACGAGAAGAGGCTAGCATCGATTGCATTTGGTCGCCTGTACCAAAGCCGAATGAAGAAAGCTTATGATAAGAAGGTGCGTCCCAGAAGCTTTCAGACGGGTGATCTCGTCCTGAAGAAGATTCTTCCGCCACACTTCGATCACCGGGGCAAGTGGACTCCGAATTACGAAGGGCCGTATGTCGTCAGCAAGGTCTTCTCGGGAGGGGCTTTGTTGTTATCCACGATGGATGGTGAAGATTTTGCATCCCCGGTGAACGCGGACGCAGTTAAAAAATACTTTGCTTGAAAGAGACCCGCTGGACAAAAAAGAAAGAGTCCAGGCAAAAAAGGGGCATCCCGGCGAACCAAAAACAGAATAAAAGGTTCGGGCAAAAATTAGGGATATATTGAAAAAATGTACACCCGCGAAGTCGAAAACCTACACTGGGCGGCTTCGGCAAAAAAGGGTATCCCGGTGAACTGAAAACCCGTGAAGGGCGGTTCACGCAAAAGTTAGGGATTTGAATAAGCAAATGACTGCGTTCCGCGTATGGACTTTCATTGTTTAGTGGTTCGGAAGACCTGAGGGCCGTTTATCTGAATCAATCTCTTCCAAAGCTGAAGCATCGGAGAAGTATCGAAGTCGAGTGGGTCTTAGAGGGATCAACTCATGGTGTTCGTCTACGCCTCGATTGCCGACATTTGTATATACTGATGTATATTTATGTTTTCTTTTTGCGCGGCTTCCTCATTCCAGGAGCTTGCCTCTGTTGTAAAACATTTTTGCCCGTTCAGGGGTTCATCATCAATAAAATGCACATTATTCAGCAATTCTGCTTGACTGCTTAGCATTTACCTGTTTTGTTTGCGAATGAGAACGCCGATGTTTTTTTGATAAAATGTGCATACATAAACCTGCGGGCCTAGGCCCATTGATTGTTGAAACAACTAATTAACTGAATATTGTCACGAGATAATAACCTGGATAGGCCCCTTTGAGGAGGGAATCTTGTCTGTTTGTTTGTGTTGTTGCAGGTATAGCACTTGCCAGAAGATGTGTCGCGCGTATCCCCGAAGCAGGATGAGTCCTCCTTCCCCAGCAGAGTTCAGTAGTCTCTCCTCCGCAGAATATAAACGCAAGATGGTGAGCATTGATATGTCTTCCCCAGGTAGAGGTGATTCTCTTCCCCTAGCAGACGCATCCTGAAGGAATGTCACCTCATCGGCTGAGCCAAGCACCGAAGAATGATGTCATCTTTCCCCAGCACCGGGTCACAAGTGCAGAGTTCATAGAAATGTTTGGGTACTGGAGCTCGTGTTTTCCCCAGTAAATTCACCGAAGCAGGTGTCTCCCCCGCACCGGGTCACAAGTGCAGGTTTCGCAGGAGGCTGTTCGTATGTCGAAGGATGCAGTAACTGATGGTGCCAGACTGAAGTCCCCAGCGGAATTGAGATTCCCCACCAGATCCGTATTCTCTCCTGAAGTTGGACGAGTCCCTCTTCCCCAATAGAGTATTGAAACGGCTGATGTTGTATTCCCCGGCAGAGTTGTACTCTCCCCCGAAGGCAGATGACCCTTTCTTCCCTGGCGAAATTGAAACTCCGCACCAGGGTCGCACTCTCCAGTGAAGTAGAATGATTTCTCTCCCCGACTGAGTCCGCAGAAAAGCAGAATCCTTGGAAGTTGATCAGATCATGATCGATTTTCCCCAGCAGAGCGTGGGGCAGCTAGTGTTGTGTTTCCCCAGAATCGCACTCTCTCCATCGAAGCAGAATGATTTCTCCTTCCCCCAGCCAAGTTTGCAGATGTCCAAGAGAGTCGAATCCTTGGAAGCTGATTAGATCATGATTGGTTTTTCCCAGTGGAGTGTTGAGCAGCTGAAGTTGGTTCCCCTCAGAGTGGTCATCCCCAGAAGAGTAGCCGAGACGGCCGCGTAGTTCATTCTCGCGATTGATATCCGCAGGTCCAAGTGCTCGTAGAGCTTCGTTCCCCTGCAGAAATCAGCTGAAGTTGTTTTCCTTGCAGCAGTCCGCGGAAGATCAATTCCCCAGACAGAGCCTGATTGATATTGGCGTGTTCACATTCTCCTCAGCAGGATGACTCCTCTACCTGAGTGGTTCTTTCTCCTTGACAGGAGGATTTCCCCTTTCGGCATTTATTTTGCTGACGGGATCGCATCGTTGTGCATGACCGCATAACATTTAACACCGCATAACATTTAACACCGCATAACATTTAACACCGCATAACATTTAACACTGCATAGCATTTAACGCTGCATACCATCTTGCATGATTGCATGGCATTTAGCATAAACGCATAGCATTCCCACCGTGTGGGGCGTAGCGCAGAAGCATACGCATCATAAGCATGATCTAGGTCATCATCATCCTTGTTGCACAGGTGTACCACCAAAAGACCGGTTGCTCAGGACGATTCTTGATATTCTCCCCAACAAGGTCGCTCTTGAGATGATTCTTAAAGACCCCGGTGTAATCCCCACGGTCGCTCGCTCAAGATGATTTTTGAGATCCCCAACGAAGTTTTCAGTTCAAGACGACCCTTGAACTCCTCAGCAGGGCCGTTTGCTTAAGGTGATACTTGAGCTCCCCAATAGCGTCCCCAGCAAGAGTTGCCCAGGAAGATTCCTGGGATACCCAACAGAATGTTTGCTCCAGAAAGGTTATTAGTTCAGGACGATTCTTGAAGATGCCCGACTGATCTGTTTGTTCAAAATGATTCTTGAAGTCCTCAGCAGCGTGATATGTATGCTTCAACAATGATGTCTAATCTGAATATGGATTTCGTAAGCGCCTGAAGGCGATATCATAAGGTTCCTGTGAGTTCAGATTTCCGGGTTGATGAATCAACGGGTGGCTGAAGACAAGGTTCCAGAGTTTGTAGATACAACGGAGTGATCCGTGTGGGTCTGAAGACCAAATCAGTTATCTTGAGGTGATGATTGATTGCGATCAAGTGAATGATATGTCTTCTGATTGAAGTCGAAGATGTTTCTCCAGCGGTGACGCAGGGTACTTCGATCGTCCGACGGTGATGTCAGATTTAGTTCTCCAGCGGTGACGCAGGGTACTTCGATCGTCCGACGGTGATGTCAGATTTAGTTCTCCAGTGGTGACGCAGGGTACTTCGATCGTCCGACGGTGATGTCAGATTTAGTTCTCCAGCGGTGACGCAGGGTACTTCGATCGTCCGACGGTGATGTCAGATTTAGTTCTCCAGTGGTGACGCAGGGTACTTCGATCGTCCGACGGTGATGTCAGGTTTAGTTCTCCAGCGGTGACGCAGGGTACTTCGATCGTCCGACGGTGATGTCAGATTTGGTTCTCCAGCTAGTTGTTGAGCAGCTAGTGTTGCAGTATTCAAAGATTTGTTCCCCGCAGAGTACTGTGTGCTCGTGCAGTTGGCAAATTTTCGGGTTTACCGATATTCAACCGTCTCGTACCTTGATTGGTCGAGAGCCGTTCGCTTCTCACCCAGTCAGGTTCAAGCCGTTTGAATAGGGGCAGCTGTTGCACCCCAAAATTTGACCAACAATTATTTATTCATTGAGTGTTTGAAAGTGGATACCTTCATCAGAAAGTTCAAGAGATCCTCAGAAGAAGTGGTTTGGAACCAGGGTTGTGTGCTTCATAGCTTGAGGGTTGTGGGTGCCCCTCAGATAATTCTGAGACTTTGAGAATGAACTTGATGTTTTGAGAAAGCCTATGAGATGTCTTGATAGCCTTCATGAAGCCCAGAGAAGTCATTATGCAAGAGTTCAGAAGATTCAACCATGAATGGTAGAATTAGGGTTTTGACTGGGTCAACCCTAGGATAACTGAAGATTTGGGAAAGGTTGAGACCCAATCCAAAGGCCATGAGATATAGAGATGATATAAAGATGATTCCTAGGCCAACTCATCATGAGTGAGGAGTTTGAGAAGTTTCAAGTCAGGGTCCCCAAGGATTGTCAGTGAAAAAACCTAATTTGATCCCTATCTTCCAGGCAGTTTTAGCTCAAGATGTGATTGATATCTCACCTTCCCCATAACATGAATGTTGTAGAGCTTGTTCTAAGCTTTAATTTGAGTGGTGGAAGTCCTTGATAGGAGTTACAGAGCTCAAGTTATGGTTTTGACAAATTACAGGTCAGCAGAGGTGTGTGAATCTGGGTCCTTGAAAGTCACCCCACTTGCAGACAACTTTTGCCCTAGTAGGATGATTCCTATGACTTCTTGGTCAACATGAATGTTGAAGAGCATCTTCTTAGCTTTAATTTGAGTGGTAGAAGTCCTTGATAGGATTTGTGGAACTCAACTTATGGTTTGAACAAGACAGGGGTATTTTGGTCATTTGTCAGTTATAGGTCATTTTAGCCCATGCCTAAAACTCCTATTTCCAAGCCTCAAATGAAAAAACTCAAAACATGAAAGTTGTTCAAAATGGGATTTTAAGTCTAGAAAGAAGGTCATGAATTGTTGGAAAAGCTCATAGCATGAAGTTACATGATTGGTCAAAAATGAACTAAAAATGGCTTATAAGTTTGAAAAGTTGAAATTGGAAATTGGTTTGGAAGATCCACAAATCCAAAATAGGTCATCCAATATATCATTTTGATTGGAAACATCATTTTGAGAACATTGGTTTAGATAGAATTTTGATTTGAAGCTTTAAAATGGGGGTTGCTTTGAAAACTTGTTACTTGAAAAAGAAGGCAACTTGGGAAATCCTAACACAAGGCAAAACCAAGGCTTGTAGCTGTGCATTCCTTCTCAATATCTCATGTAAAGATATTTTAAGACCACATTGCAAGGTATAAGGCATGGGATGTGAGATTTTCAACTTGTCCCCACATGAGATTTTCAAGAACTTTCCACCATATTCTAGATGAATCTAGAAGTGTCTAATGATCATTATAAGAAGAGTGCATTAGAGAGTGATTGAGGTTGGTGATAGAAGGAGATTTCAGAGGAGAGAGAGAGAGAGAAATAGCCATTGAAGCACTTTCTTCAAGTTCAAGCAATTCAAGAAATCTGCATCTACAAGCCATCTCTTTCACAACAAGTGCAAACAGAAACTTGTGCATCACAAGAGGATCTCATTGCAGCCATTTCAAGCCCTGAATCATCCTCCACGAGCACCTACCATCATCACTTGACAGGTTGGTTTCTCTCCATAATTCTCCTAATTTATGCACTTTCAAGTAGTTCTTTAGGTATAGGATTAATGTACTAGGTTAGTTGATTAAACCCTAGGAGTTAGAGCAGGATTCGTGAGGTTTCATGGCAGGTGTTAGTTTCTTTAATCTTCAAGAACTAGCTGTTTAGGGAGTTTTAACTAGCATGGATTAGGTTAGATTAACTAGGGTAGCATGTAGAGCAAGTTTAGATCCTTAGGTTGAAGCTTCACCATGGTTGATCTCAGATGAACATGGTGGAACCATGATCTTAAGGTCTTCTGTTTGAATGATCTAGGGGGAGTTAATGAAAACTACACGTATGGCTGTGTTCCTCTTGATTAGTAGAAGACTTTTCGTTTTGGAATCGTGGCATTTCATCCACTGGGCAGAGAGAACGAGTGAGGAGAAGATTAGTGCATGGAGGGAGGCTTTCTGCAAAACCCTAGTTTGAGTTGGGACGATGGCCAGATGCCGTTGGATGAGTCCCCAGCTTTTGACCTTTTCCTTTCATCGTGCGGCTCGCATTCAATCTGAAAATGGGAGGGAAATTCGCAGCCAAAACGCCGCGTTTTGTTAAATGAGGAGACCTGGGCCTGGGTCCAGCTTTCTATCCGCACCCCCTCTATTTCTGGCCCAACTAATTTGAACTAACGCGCCTTACTTTCCACACCCCTCCCCTTTAATTAATCATTTTATATTTTTAAATTCTTTTAATATTTTTCTTGTCTTTAAAAATTCATTAAAAATTGATAAATGATGATTTTTTGGTCATTCTTTTTTCTATGTTGAGATGATTTTGTGTAGAAAAATATAAAAATAAAAATGGAATTTTATTTTTAATGTAGAATTTTTAGTGGTATTTTCTTTAATATAGTGTATTTTCTTTCTTTTAGTTGATACCTCATTTTGCAAGAATTGTTTTAGGACCTTCCTTTAGTCTTTTTAATCCATTCTTTTTTGTGCAATTAGATGATGAATCATAGTTCCCCATAGGATTTATTCTAGAATTTTAGAATTAAATTTTGATTAGTTTAATTAGGGTAGATGTAGGGTATCCTAATTAGGGTTTAGGTTGTGCTTAGGTGAAGAATTCATTTTCTTTGAATAGTTTTGTCTTGATTTTTAGGTAGAGGCCCATGTGAATGTTAGGGGTAGATGTTGAAGACCCTTGTGAATAATTGTTAGATTTTTCCCCATTGGTTTAGTATTTTTAGGTATTTTCTGAAGTTGCCTATTGATTTTGTCTGTGCTGTGGTTATCTGTTCATCTCTGGGGTTTGTTGTGGGGATTTTGTTGTGGGGTTTGTGTTGCCTTGAAGACCTTGTTGGAGAGCATCATGAAGAGAAGATTGTAGATCAAGACTCAGAGACCCAGAGCATGGCTTGTTCCCTGTCTGTGAGGTTTGAGATCCTGAAGTTTGAAGGAAGTTCATGGTACTTTCCTGAGGAAGGCACTATGAATGACTTTCATTCTTTCTTCTCACCTCTTTCTTAAGTGTCCAATGATGTTGGAGCCAACTTGTGAGTTTAATTTCTCCTGAGGAGGAATGTAAACTGATCACATGTTGTTGAGCCACATGGGATACAACTCCTAAGTGGAAGCCTCCTAGTACTTTCCTGAGGAAGGTCCTATGGGTCTATTCACTTAGTTCCATTAGTTTATCTAGGATTTCTCAAGTATCCAATGATGTTGGAGCCAACTTGTGAGTTTAATTTCTCCTGAGGAGGAATGTAAACTGATCACAGTTGTTGAGCCACATAGGATACAACTCCTAAGTGGAAGCTTCCTAGTACTTTCCTGAGGAAGGTCCTATGAGTCTATTCACTTAGTTCCACTAGTTCAGATAGGATTTCCTAAAAATATCCAGTGATGTTGGAGCCTGCTTGTGAGTTTAGTTTCTCCTGAGGAGGAATGTAAACTGATCACAGTGGTTGAGCCACATAGGGTATGACTCCTGAGTATACACCTCCTAGTGCTTTCCTGAGGAAGACACTATGAGTCTGCTTACTTAGCTCCCTTTCTTTGGTAAGCTTGTTCGGAAGCTTGAAGACTGGGATTGAATTCTCTTGTTTAGGGTCTTGCTTTAGTGCTTAGATTTGATCAGATTTTGGTTAGGATTAGAGAGTAGATTGTTTCTTTCTCTAGCATGTGTGTTTTGTTTGCCTGAGGGCACTTCCCTTCTTCTATCTGTTGTTGCTTGATGGCATGTTGTTTATTTTGATTACTGTTATTTCATGACTGGCTTGAGGTCGAGACGAGCTTGTGGAGGCTGAAGCCCCACACACATTTCCTCCCTCACTTGCATTGCATGCATTTTACTGTTAAAGCTGATGCTTTTGTCTGTTTTGGTGTATCATTGACATGATCCCTTAGGACTCTCATTTCCTCTGATGAGGATTTGATGATAGACTTTTAGGTTGAAACCTATGCATGACAACATCTAGGAGTTCCCTGTTCAAACCTCAACCATAGAATGAATCCATGGCATGTTAACAGTAGGACTTGATAGTCTCCCTCCTAGTTGGGCCTGTTCTCTTCTCATCTCAAAGCAGTTTAAGATACAGTAATCATGAATGATTTCCTTCGTACGCTACGAGCCTTAAGCCATCTGAGGATGGATGTTTAGTATGGTACCCCGTGGGTGACATGCGACGCATTCACTCTCAGGTCATAGTCTCTAGTGCGGTTGAGATCGCAAACACAATAAAAAGCACTTCTTTTAGGAGATAACCCGTAGTTTCCCGAACTACGTTTGCTCTGATCTTTCATACCAGATGAAAGTACGTAGGCATAGGATGCGATATCCTAGCGAGCAACCTTCAACCTTCCCCACCTTCCCCCGTAGTTAGCCGAACTACGTTGACTCTGATTTCTCATTCTCTGATGGGAATACGTAGGCATAAAGCGCGATGCTTTGCCAAGTCATTTTTTCTTTTTCTTTTTCAACCAGCCTTGATAGGTAGATAGATTGAAACCAACCCGTCCAAGTAAACACAAACCAGCGAGGATCCCGTCGAGTACGACGGACGTGAGGGGTGCTAATACCTTCCCCTTGCGTAACCGACTCCCGAACCCAGACAATGGTTGCGACGACCTTGTCTTACCCTTATTCGTCAGGTTTTTCCGATCGTTTCCTTTCCCGCTCTGAGGGATAAATAACGAAAGGTGGCGACTCTTCTGTCATGCCGGCACCTTATTTTCGCGCAAGCGACAACAGGGACCAAAGCTGTAGCTGCATAGCCTGAACCCAATCAAGAAAGGTCTCAGATAGACCATCCAGAAGTCATCAAACCCTGGCCTCAGATAGACGTAAAACAAAGCTCCAATACTGGTCTCTGGCAGACCTCAAACCATAACTCTCACTGGTCTCTGGCAGACCTCAAATCACATCTCCGACTGGTCTTTGACAGACCTCAGAACTCTCCAACTGGTCTCTGACAGACCTTAGCACACATCTCGAAATGGTCTCTGACAGACCTCCTAACTCTCCATAAATACCCAGGATCTCTGATCAAGAAATAACCGGTAGTCTGAAGGTCTAGTTACCTGCATAACCCCCAAACCCTCTCACAGAAACCCTCTCACAGGTGGATGTCCTAGTAACTGACAAAGGTATGGCATCCTATGCGGTCGTCGGCGTCACAGACTTTCAGGGTTGATGATACGATTCCCAGAAGGAGTGGCATCATCAAATCCTGAAGAGGCCTCACTTAGCCAACTTCCAAATGATCGGTTCCCGGAGTCGACAATTCAGCTGACCAACAACCCCTTCGACCCAAAGGGTAGAAAAAGAAGCCAACCAGAAGAACCTCGTCCGAGTGTAGATTTCATGAGACACTAATGCAAGCAAAGCCGGCACGCGCCCACTACTTTCTACTCTAATTCTAGGTGCACTCAAGCCCAGGTCCGGCTTATCTCTCAATCATAGAACCACCCATCACACCCCAATACAGCAATAATAACAACATATATAATGCTGAAAAATAAAGGTCAGAAATATACAATAACTCCATACAAAATCCTCGACGGGAAAACAAGCGCTAGGATTGACTCTCTCAAAGGGACGTTGGATCCCAAAATGCATAAGAACTATCGCAGTCCTTAGCAGCCAGGGGACGTTGATCCCCAGCAGAGTCGCCAGCTGTCGCTACTGCGAAAATCGGCGCCGACTGAACAGAAGAGTCGCCCACCGTGCGTTATTTATCCCACGGGAGGGAAAGGAAACGCTCAGAGTAAACCTCGCAACAAGGAAGCAACTGGAAAGGTATGGTCATCGAAACCAAAACCTGGGTTCGGGAGTCGGTTACGCAAGGGGAAGGTATTAGCACCCCTCACGTCCGTCGTACTCGACGGGATCCACGCTTGTTTTCGGTATGGATTGTTATTCTATCTACTCTAAAGGTCAGGGGTTAAAAAAGAAAATAAAATGAAAAATAAAAATGACTCGGCAAAGTATCGCACTTTATGCCTACGTATTCTCGCCTGGAACGAGAAATCAGAGTCAACGTAGTTCGCCCTACCTACGGGAAAGGAGGGGAGAGTTGCTCGCTAGGATATCGCATCCTATGCCTACGTACTTTCATACAGCATGAAAGATCAGAGCAAACGTAGTTCGGGCCACGTACGACACAAGTCTGTCTTGGTTGATTTTATTCCTTCTGAAAAAGGGTTTTCTGATCAACAGTCCCAGCGGACAAAAATGACGTCTTGATGAGTTCACATTCTTTTACAGAAGAAGTGTCTTTTATTGTGTTCGAAATCTTTATGTGTTTTTCTGTTTGTTTTGAGGAAGAAGAGACAGAACTCTAACCTACGGTTGCGAAGGGAATCAAACTAACCTAATGTTATCATGCATGGGTTAAGACCTAGTGTCTATCATGCTCCTCTCTTGCACAGAGAGAAACAGAGATCCTACGGGATAGGCAGAAACAGAAACAATAACAGATATAATAAAGCGGTAAAATGCATGGATTGCAACAGTACAAGCGAGGCAAGGGAGTCCCACTCAACCTCGAACCTAGAAAACAATAGGCGAAAGTGAACAGGCTTCACTTTTCAACCCAACAGGGTAAACAGTAAACAATACAACCAGGAAATCCAAACAATACATCAACAATGAAATACAACAGCAAAAGAAACAGCATCAGCAGCTCTGACTCAACATCTAGCTTTAAGTACATCTCCATCAGCTACAGGCTTCAACAAGCATCAATCTCCATCTTCATGGCCTTCAGGCAAGGGCTTTGATCATCAGTCTTCTATAAGCAATGGCTTTTCTTCAAGTCTCCAATCTTCAGGGATGAACATCAGTCAACAAGAGGAGAGGAATGTTAAACAGTAAATTGCCTACCAAGGGTGGCTCATCAACTGTTAACATTATATAGACAGGTTTCTCTCAAAAGTTCTATCTTCCAAATACATTCACTGATCCTTCCAAAGGAAGGAGGTGGATATCTGAAAGAGACTTTGAATCATAGAGAAAGGATGGATGCAGACAAGGCATTCCATGTTTGAGAAACAAGCTTTCTAATCTAGAGCTCTGCTAGCTCCTAAACCCTAGTCTCCTCAGCAGCTGCTAGCAAGAACCTCCTTTCCAACTCTGGCAGTTGATCTTCAATCTCTGGCTCTCCAATGGTCTTCATCTCCTCAAGTCCTCAGCTCTCCCAAGTCCCCAGACAATCCCAATACCCAAGCAAGCAAGCAATAATCCCCAGAGGGCACACCACACCAGTCAATCAGATATATACAGAGTATTAATAGCAGTAGGGTGAATCCTGACTTTTTCTAAGGGATCTAATAACTACCCATAGCCCCTATAGTCCCATAACTAAACTATTCAAACCCTAAGTCCTAAGGGAAATGAATTGATTCTCCTAAGTCATCACCTAAAACCCCTAGTTTTGTTCATGTTGTTCACACCTACACTAAGCACCTAAATTTAACTTCTAAAAATGGAAACCTAAATTATTTCTACAAGTTCAATGTCTAACCTAAACAACCTAAAAAGAATGGATAAAAAATATGAAAGTATCTAATAGAACAAAAATTAACAAAATCATGTATGAAATGAAACCATTTAAAATGTTATTTATTTAGAAATATGGGAAAAATATCAAATAAAAAATAAAATGCCATTTTTATTTTTTATAATTTTCTAGACATCCTAAAGAAAAATATGCAAAAAGAATGAATTAAAAATGATGATTTTGCTATTTATTATGAATTTTAAAAGATGCATGAAAAATATAAAGAAATAAAAAGAAAATGTTAGGAATTAAAGAAAGGGGGTGAGAAAAGTAAGGAAAACACGTTCAGCGCATTGGGCTTATTAAACTGGGGGGTGCGAATAGCTCTCTGAGCCCAATCCCCCCAATTAATGAAACGCTGCGTTCCAATTTTTAAAATTTCCCTCTGTTCTCAGCTTTAAACGTGGACCGTTGGATGATATTCCCAGTCAAGAGTCAAGGCTTCATCGTGTGGCTCCTGGTTCGTCTTCTACCTCCAGCCATTTAGGGTTTCAGAAACCCTCCCCATGCACGATACTTCCATCTCCTCATGCTCTCTCCACGCGCCATGAAAACGTACGACATAAAAAGCAAAATTCATCCATTTCTTTCCCTCTACAAGTCTCTAACCATAGTTTCCATTAAAACTCAAACAACCAGCCAATTCGATAGGTGGAACAGATGGAAACCACCATTAGTGCCTGACATGAAACCTCTCCAATTCTTCACAAAACTCACCCTAAGCTAATCTACACTTCCTCATGATCACAACATGCTATTCTACTAACACTTTCATGCCTTAATCCAAGAGTTAAGAGCCTCAACAGAATTACCACCTCATGTTCAAACTTCATGAAACCTCTCTAAAATCACCACAACTAGTCATCTGCCTATGCTTAACCGTTCTATGCTATCAAAACCCTAAGATTCTACTAAATTAAGCAATTCGAACAGAATACCAACCTGGTGTAATTCTTTGATACAGATGCTAAGATCCTCAAATCAACTGCTTGTAATGAGGGGAATGTGATCAGTATGCTTGGTGATTCCTTCTGTATGCAATCAAAGATGCTCCAAAGCTTTGAATCTCCTAGTTCCAAGATTCTTGCACCTTGAATGATGATGATGAATAGCATGATTTCTTGTTCAGTTTGCCAAACAAATGTGTGGATTCTGATCCTTGTGAGATGATAATGAAGATTGAATCAAGAATGTTGAAGTTTGGTGAGAAATTGATGGAGTTGAGAAGCTTATGCAAGAATGAGAAAAATGGATCAAAATTGAAGCTTTGAACAAATGGGAGCACCAACCCTTGCATGAATCAGCTTGCATGAATATATAGGTGATGTAGGAACCTCCTAGAACATTGGAGAAATTTCCCTTACACTTTTCCTTTTCAATTTGGATTATGTTACTTTCAATTCAAGCAACCATGGATAACTCACAAATTATGACCTAAGCTCAAAATTCCACTTTAGCCAATGTTTTTAAAATGCCTTTTCCATTCAAAATGACCTATAATTTTGCATCATTTGGCCAAGATATGAAAAATACCATTTTTTAAGCCATTTTCCTTCATTAAATTCACCAATTTTGAAACCTTGTGCTATGGACATTTACAATCTCTCATGGTCACTTTTCTAGACTCAAAATGTCATTTGGAGCAAGTTTTATGTTGTAAGTTTTTCCATTTGAGGCCTCCTTGTATGAGTTTTGGACATAGGTTAAAATGACCTGTAATTCACAAATGACCAAAATACCCTTTGCTTGCCAAGACCATATGTTGAGTTCCACACATCATATGAAGGCATACTATACCATTCTAGAAAGCTAAGACAATGAGGAACAATTCTTATGTTGACCAGAAATTCATTTGAAATCTCCTTGAGGAATCTATCTTCTTCTTCCACGTTAGGAATAACTCCTTTGATCTGTCCGCGTCAGGGACTAAACTCTTCCACGTCAGGAATACTCTCTTTCTTTCCACGTCAGGGAATCAATCTTGATATGTCCGCGTGAGGACTCAATCTTTCCACGTAAGGAAACCATTTTTCCATGCAAGGAATCTCATCTTTCCACGTTAGAATAAACTCGTCTTTCCACGTAAGGAGCTGAAACCCCCCCTTTTTTTTTTTCACGTAAGGAATAAACTCGTCCACGTCAGGACCCATCTTTCGTCTTGATTTGTCCACGTCAGGACTCAGGCATCTTCGACCCGCTGGGGAAATAAAACTTGTCCACGTCAGGACTCCCATCTCCTCTGTTGAGAAAGCCAAACTCGTCCGCGTCAGGACTCACACCTTCGTCTGATCTGTCCACGTCAGGACCCATGCTTCGCCAACACGAAGAAAGATAACTGCTGAGAGTAAATGGTCCACGTCAGGACACCAACACAAAGAGTAATCAGTTTTGTCAACGTCATGACTCCACATTCCATCAATTCCGGGAACCCGATTCTGTCCACGTTAGGACTACCACATCTCATCAACCCGGGGAAATAAATCTGTCCACGTTAGGACGCCCACTTCTGAAGAAATCCCGTCAATATAGGAATAAGTTGTCCACGTCAGGACTTAGTTCTCCATTGATCCCCACCCACAAACTTCTTAACACCGACGTGACAGCGACTTTGAGGCGGACTCTACTGGGGATATCTGGGAACCAAACTACCGGATGCCTGCTCTGATGACCGGTGGTGGTCTCTGAAATTCTGATTCATGGAACCTCTTGATGACAAATAACTCTGCTTGGAAATAAGAAGAAACTTATCCTGGTAACTCTGTGGGGAATACTGCCGAAACTGACATTATCATTGAATATCTCATGCCGAGATCTTGAGTATTTGGGTAGTTCATTTGAGCAAGAGCTCCCTCTACCTGAACTGCTGTAGTACAGAAACTGCTTCAGCAAAATAAATGCTGAAGGTAACGCCGACTCCGCCGGGGATAGCCAGATGCTACAAAATTATTCCAGCAAAATAAATGCTGGAAGGGTGAAGTCGACTCAGCTGGGAAATTAGGAACTTAACCCGGACACCTTGTTGAGATAACCCCCTGCTGGGGAGTAGCAACTACGCATGGTATGATCGGACTTTCTGCTGGAGATTGAACTGATATTACACAGTATCCATGACAAAATAAATGACAGGACCCGCCACCAACTCTGCTGGGGAGTATCTTGATCTTCGAGTTCCACTGGGAGGAAAGAACAGTTGCTGAGAGGAGAAAATTCCGCTGGGGATGGGATGATTCTCTTGGGGGAAATTAACTGGCTCCACTGGGGAAGAATAAATGACCCTGCGGGGAAAGATGAACCTGTATGAATACAGCTCACAGATATTAATCTTTTAAAGCTAAACCAACTCTGCTTGAGATACAATGTTGGAATCGTCAATTCTGTTGAGGATGAACGACTTTGCAGGATAATCCTTTTGCACGAGCTTCGACTAGCTGGAGAGTTCGATCCTTCCTCAGGAAGAAACTGCATGACCTGCGTGAGGGCTGAGTCTTTCGTTATTGCAATCTTTTGATCATCTTCCTCGTACGGTTATGAAACCTGCAACAACACCAACAATACAAGACAAGCCTATGCAACCAAATCAATTCAGGTTAGTGACGTCATTTTCAGTTAATTCAAAGCTTTAGCAACTGTTGGCAAGGGCCAGTGACGTTATGCACATGCTAGTTTCATCAAACTTAGGCGTTAATCATGCACAAAACAGTAAAGAACAGTGTCAAGTACTGAATAACGTATTTTATTGATTGGGCCCCTGAATGGGCGGAGTTTTGTACACGGGACGTAACTCCTGGAACGAGGAAGCTACACAATACAAGTATACAAGTATGCACAAGAAGCATAAATATTGACAACTTAAATTTGTACACATGTCGGCAACGGGATGCAGATGAACACCACAAACTGATCCTCCCATGACTCGCCCGACCCTAATGCTTTCCCGGTATCCCCACTCCTGAAGAGATTGTATCCGATAACTGGCTCCTCAAATGTATTCTCCCGCATTGATGCTTATTGCAATTATCAAATTCGGACCGCAGTCATTTGCTTTTCAAATCCCTAACTTTTGCGTGAACCGCCCTTTACGAGTTTTCAGTTCACCGGGATACCCTTTTTTGCGAAGCCGCCCAGTGTAGGTTTTCAACTTCGCGGGTGTACATTTTTTCAATTTTATCCCTAATTTTTGCCCGAACCTTTCATTCTGTTTTTGGTTCGCCAGGATGCCCCATTTTTGCCTGGACTCTCTTTTTTCTGTCCAGCGGGTCTATTTCAAGCAAAGTATTTTTTAACTGCGTCCGAATTCACAGGCGACGTGAAGTCTTCTCCGTCCATGGTGGACAACAACAACGCTCCTCCCGAAAATACTTTCCTGACAACGTATGGCCCTTCGTAGTTGGGGGTCCACTTGCCCCTGTGATCTGCTTGCGGCGGGAGAATCCTTTTCAGCACAAGGTCGCCCGTCTGAAAGCTTCGTGGATGTATCTTCTTGTCGTACGCTTTCTTCATTCGGCTCTGGTACAAACGACCGTATGCTAGAGAAGCTAGCCTCTTCTCATCCATTAAACTCAATTGGTTCATCCTGTCTTTCACCCATTCTGCCTCGTTCAGCTGAACATCTCGCAATACCCTCAGAGAAGGGATTTCGACTTCTAACGATAGCACCGCTTCCATTCCATATACCAACGAGAACGGAGTTGCCCCGGTTGATGTGCGTACCGTCGTACGATAACCGTGCAAAGCGAAAGGTAGCATCTCATGCCAATCCTTATAGGTCACCACCATTTTCTGAACGATCTTCTTGATATTCTTATTGGCCGCCTCAACAGCGCCATTCATCTTGGGTCGGTAAGGGGAGGAGTTGTGATGTTCAATCTTGAAATTTTGACAGAGTTCCTTCATCATTTTGTTGTTCAGGTTTGAACCGTTGTCCGTGATTATCCGCTCGGAATCCCATATCGGCAAATGATATCTCTCTTGAGGAATCTGGCCACCACCTGCTTAGTTACGTTTGCGTAAGACGCCGCTTCTACCCATTTGGTGAAATAATCGATTGCTACTAGGATGAACCGGTGCCCGTTGGAAGCTGTCGGCTCGATCTTTCCAATCATATCTATTCCCCACATTGAGAATGGCCATGGAGA
Source organism: Lathyrus sativus (assembly GCA_963859935.3). Classification (NCBI taxonomy): domain Eukaryota; kingdom Viridiplantae; phylum Streptophyta; class Magnoliopsida; order Fabales; family Fabaceae; genus Lathyrus; species Lathyrus sativus. Next base: position 479,181,053 of record OZ012741.1, on the reverse strand, counting down.
TGACATCACATTCAGAGGACTCGGAGGCACATGGATCTTATCAGCGTAGATTTGGCACTTGTGGCACTTCCTCGCAAACTTGAAACAATCAGTTTCCATAGTCAGCCAAAAGTAACCTGCCCGCAGCAGCTTCCTCGTCATAGCATGCCCACCAGCATGTGTACCAAATGTACCTTCATGTATTTCCTCCATGAGCAACTTTGCCTCTTTCTCATCTACGCAACGCAACAACACCAAATCGTGGTTTCTTCTGTATAAGACGCCATCCGGTTCAAATAGAAATTGCCTGCTAATCTCCTGAGAGTCTTCTGATCTTGACTGGATGCCCCAGCCGGATACTCTTTATTCTTCAGGAAATTAAGGATATCGGAATACCATGGTTTGCCATCAGATGCTTCATCAATAGAAAATACATAAGCTGGCCTGTCAAGCCGAGAGATGACGATTTTCGGGGAGCCTCATTCCAGAAGTTGACTTTGTACATGGAAGACAGAGTGTCCAGGGCGTCAGCCATTTGATTCTCTGCCCGCGGTACATGATGCAATTCAACCTTGTCGAAGAAAGGCAACAATCTCCTTGCATAATTCATGTAATGTATCAAATTGGGCTGACGTGTCTCCCATTCCCCTTTGATCTGATTCACTACCAGAGCTGAGTCTCCGTATACGTCCAGGTGTTTGATTCGCAAATCAATGGCTTCTTCAAGCCCCATTATACAAGCTTCGTATTCGGCCTCATTATTGGTAACAGCAAAGGTCAGTCGGGCAGTAAATGGGATGTGCGACCCGTGTGGCGTAGTGATGATTGCCCCTATTCCACTACCGTAAGCATTCACAGCTCCGTCAAAAATCATCTTCCACTTGGAACCCAACTCTGGTCCTTCGTCTGGCAACGGCTCTTCACAATCTTTCATCTTTAGATACATGATATCCTCGTCAGGAAAATCAAACCTCATTGATTGGTACTCTTCAATAGGCTGCTCCGCCAGATACTCAGACAGCACACTCCCCTTTATAGCCTTCTGCGAGACGTATTGAATATCATATTCAGTCAAGACCATCTGCCAACGGGCAACTCTACCTGACAACGCCTGCTTTTCAAATACATATTTGATAGGATCCATCTTCGAGATGAGCATGGTTGTATGATTCAGCATGTACTGCCTCAACGCTTGGCGGCCCAGGCTAGCGCGCAACAAGTTTTCTCAAGCATTGAATACCGAGATTCACAATCTGTAAATTTCTTACTCAGGTAATAGATTGCATGCTCTTTTCTCCCTGTCTCGTCATGTTGACCGAGAACACAACCCATGCTTCCCTCAAGAACCGTCAAATACATTATCAAGGGTCTACCTGCTACTGGGGGTATCAAAATAGGAGGCTCCTGCAAATACTGCTTTATTTTATCGAACGCCTTTTGACAATTTTCTTTCCACGTTACAGCTTGATCTTTCTTCAACAACTTGAATAATGGTTCACACGTGGCCGTTAGGTGAGATATGAACCGAGCGATGTAATTCAACCTCCCTAAAAACCCGCGCACCTCTTTCTCTGTTTTAGGCGTCGGCATTTCTTGAATTGCTTTTATTTTTGCAGGATCGACCTCTATTCCTCTTTCGCTTACGATAAACCCCAGCAGTTTACCCGATCTCACCCCGAAGGTGCATTTGCTAGGGTTCAGTCTCAGCCTGAACTTCCTAAGCCTTTTAAATAGCTTCAGCAGATTCACCAGATGCTCTTCCTCCGTCTGGGACTTGGCAATCATATCGTCAACATAAACTTCGATCTCTTTATGCATCATGTCATGGAAAAGAGTCGTCATCGCACGCTGATATGTTGCCCCAGCATTTTTCAAACCAAAGGGCATCACTTTGTAGCAAAATGTTCCCCAAGGCGTTATGAAAATAGTCTTCTCCATATCCTCTGGCGCCATTTTAATTTGATTATAGCCTGAAAAGCCATCCATGAAGGAGAATACAGAGTATTGAGCAGTATTATCAACTAACACGTCAATATGAGGAAGTGGAAAATCGTCTTTTGGGCTTGCTTTATTCAAATCTCGATAATCCACGCACATTCGAACCTTGCCATCTTTCTTTGGCACTGGTACGATGTTGGCAACCCATGAAGGATATTTTGTCACAGCTAGGAAACCAGCGTCCCACTGTTTTTGAACTTCCTCTTTAATCTTCATTGCCATATCTGGTCGAGTTCTGCGAAGCTTTTGCTTGACCGGCGGGCAATCCTCTTTCAGTGGCAGGCGATGCACGACCATGTCTGTATCGAGCCCTGGCATATCTTCATACGACCAAGCGAATACATCACTATACTCTTGGAGCATTTCAACCAGTCTCCGCTTGATATCGCCCTGCAGCGCGGCTCCGATACGAATATTCTTCTCAACCCCTTCCGACCCCAAGTTGATAATTTCGATGACCTCGTCGTGAGGCAGAATGGCTCTTTCCTCTTGCCTCACTAACCAAGACAGTTCTTCAGGAACGTCACAATCTTCGACAACCTCTTCTTCGGCTTGAAATACCGGGTGCTCAAAGTCGGGACGAGTCATAGGTGGTTCAAGGATGTCGTCTGAAAATGTTATCCTGCAAAAGGAACGGTTAAGTGCTTCAAAATGCGTATAAAGCGAACAACCCCGTTGCCATTTTATTGAAAAAATATAAAACAAGAAAGACAGGGATTACAGTATTTGCACATGAAAAAACGCCGTTTATTTAATGATTAACACACAATGTTCATAACAACACAGCCCTAAGCAAATCCTGATGCCCCGGGCAAGACATCAGATTATTCAACAATTAATAAAGCAAAGCATTACTGTTTAAAAGTCACAGGAACAAGCTCCTGAATAGACCAGTTGCACAGTCCTTGCCCTGGCGTGCTTGGCTGAATCCAGGCATCCATATCACAGTCGCTGTCTCCTTCATCAGATTCCGAAGCAGCATTGACGGTTTCATGACACACCCCACCGGCAGAGATGGTGATAGGCTTTCTGAAACGGGTGCCCCCACGGAAGGGGTTGATGACGACGGTTGGTATCCCAGCCCGAACCGGTCCATCTTCACAGGAATGTCCAGCACTTTGCCCCAGCCCTTTGCTTCTCCTGCTTCTACCAGAGCTTGAGCTTCTTTATACGATGAGACGGCTATCTCTGGCACTTTGCTCGGCTCGGGACCCTTATCCTTGATGCGCAAACCTTCGAATGCCTGGCAGGGCGTTTCGTGGATCTCTCCGTCGACCTCCACATATTTAAATGACGACAGATGGCTGACCAGGATGTCCTCTTCTCCGCACACGGTGACTACGCTGTCTCCGACCATATATTTCAACTTCTGATGCAGGGTGGACGTGACTGCCCCTGCCCCATGAATCCAGGGTCTTCCAAGCAAGCAGCTGTACGCAGGCTGTATATCCATGATATAAAACTCAGTTGCAAACACTTCCGGCCCCACCTGCAGAGGCAATGTAATCGATCCAAAGACTGTTCTCCGCGTGCCGTCAAACGCTCTGACTACCAAATCACTGGGCGTACACAAAATTCCTCTAACATCCAGCTTCATCATCGCCTTCTTGGGTAGCACATTCAAAGACGATCCGGTGTCAACCAATACGTGTGACATTACTGATCCTCTACACTCAACAAACACATGCAGCGCCATATTATGATCTCTTCCTTTCGGGGTCAAGTCAAAATCAGTAAAGCCCAAGCTGTGGCCTGCATTCACATGTGCCAACACTCCTTCCAGCTGATTCACGGAGACGTCTTGGGGTACAAACGAAGTATCCAGGACTTTCATCAAAGCATTTTTGTGAGCTTCCGAACACAACAGCAATGACAGGATAGATATTTTGGACGGCGTCTGCTGCAGATGCTCCACAATCTTATAATCACTTTTTCGAATCAAGCGCATGAACTCTTCTACATCCTTCGATGCTGCTTCTTTTTCACTCGCTTGCCCCGGAACATTTTCAACCACTTTCCCTTTTCCTTTGCTAATCTTTCAGCCTCCACTTCAGGGATATAAAGATCCTACCACTCCTTGTCATACCTCCCGACCCAGCAACATTATCCACAGTCTCGGCTGGCTGCTTATTAACATCAATTTTTATCCCGTCACAATATACCTCCAACCCATATGACCATGGGACTGCTTTTGTGCTCTCGTACGGGATTGGCCCGGCCTTAGTTATGGTGATCGGTGGTCGCTGAGCTGGCGCTGCAATAGTGATCGTCTTCCGAGGAATCGTTACCGTGGCCACATCAGTCTGATCACATGCTACTGCCCCCGCGGGCTCTTCAGTTGCTGCTTGGTCAAACTGCAATATGCCTTCATTAATTAAGGCCTGAATGCCTTTCTTCAAATCATCACACCCTCCAGCTAGGGTCCAACAGTCTAAGCAATACTCGTTACATCCTGGGTAAACACCTCCTTGTAACAGTCGGCTCTTTATCTTGCTCAGCGGCGTCTTTAAATCTTCAACATTCACAATCAGATTCAACCTTTCCTCAGTCAGAACGGCGTTAGCCCCATGATTAGGCATGGGTTTCTGCACTATATTCGACCTGCCGTTCCGAAATTGATAGTCTTATTGTCCAAAAGATCCTGCACAACGTGCTTAAAAGCATGGCAACCTTCTATATCGTGACCTGGAGCTCCGAATGAAACTCACAGTGCCTGCTTGCATCGTAACCAAATGGGGGAGCTCCTGTTATCGGTGCCAGAGTTCTTTTCTCTACCAGGTTTAATCCCAACAATGTCTGCAACAAATCGGCGTAGGTTGAGGGAGGCTTCTCAAACACTCTTCTCGGTTACTGCCCTGGAATCTTCGTTGAGCCTGCTGTGCCCCCTGCTGGGGCTGCTGCTGCTGTGGCATTGGCTGTTGCTGAACCGGTTGTTGTTGCTGGAGTGGCTGCTGTTGATACGGGATAGTAACACTCGCCACCTGCTGCGGCTGACGATATTGACCTCGTCCCCTGCCTCGGCCTCGGCCTCGGCCTCCAAATACTGCGCTTGCCTCGCCCTGCCGGCGCCCACCGTAAGCTTTCCTATTACTGCCAGATGCAGTTGATTCCTCGGCTTGGAACTTTCCTTGCTTAATATTACGTTCAATCTTTTCCCCCATCAGAATTAGGTCTGAAAAACTGGCCAGAGACGTGTGAAACAACATGTCATGAAACAAGCCTGTGAATGTGCCGACAAACATGTCATTCATTTCCTTATCTTCTACAGGAGGACGGACCCTGGCAGCCATATCGCGCCACCTTAGCGCGTACTCTTTAAAACTCTCCCCCTTCTTTTGCGACAGCCCGGCCAGCCAACTGGACCCGATTGGGTGCCAAGTCGCTGTTATACTTGTAGTGAGCTACAAATGCCTCTGCTAATTGCTTCCACGTCTTGATATCAGTTGGCTCCAACCCCATGTACCACTCTAGGGAAGGGCCTGACAAACTATCTTGAAAGAAATGCATTAGCATTCTTTCATCAATTGAGTATGCCGACATCTTTCTGTAATAAGCTCGTACATGCACTTTTGGACATGTGTCGCCCTTATACTTATCAAACGCTGGAGCTTTGAATTTGATTGGCACCCTCAAGCCAGGTACCAGCCCCATTGTTGCCATGTCCAAACCCACAGCACTTTGGTTCAGGACTCCCCTCATCTGCTCTTCCAGCATTCTGATCTTCTGGGAGTCATCCATCGGCCCTTCGAAACCTCCGCCGGAGAAAGCGTCCTCCTGCTGATCTTCTTGCCACATACCATTTCCAGCCCCATACCCATCATATCCATTATTACGTCCAGCTCTGATCTGATTCATCCCCGGACCTCGGCCTCTGTTGCCATACCCTTGAACACCTCCAGCAGGACCAAAAGCCATAAATCCAGTACCGTTTCCATTTCCAAAACCTCCGTAACCCTGATTGGTCGCACCATAGCCATCCTGCCCAAAGCCTTGGGCATTAAAGCCATACTTCCCAGTGTTATCGAATCCCTGATCGTTGAATCCGAATCCAGTATTGACAAAACCGTTGCCGCCTAGATTATCTCCCAAATTGACATCACCCAGCCCAACATTATGGACAGCAGTCTCATTTCCAACTCCGACGTTACCATTTGCAGCAGCGGTAGCGTTATTGACATTAGCAGCGGGTATATTGACTACGGGTGGAGCCACTGGCGTGGGAGTGCCGTCTCCATGAGCAGTATCGACCCGTACGGACTGATGATCCTCGTTACCATGACCAGCGTTTCGAGCCAACAGAGGTTGGACCATGGCCTGCAAATTCTCCTGTCCTTTCGCAATAGCTTCCATGGTCTGCATAAAGAGAGCGAGCTTCTCGCGCACATCTTGCATCTCGTTCTGCATTTGATCCATGATTCTTCGACAGTTGGTGCGGGTAGAATAGCGGTGCGGGTGTTGATCTGCAATCCTGGAAAGTACCTGGTACAGAGCAGGAAATAAGACACTATTCAAAGATTACCTGTAATGCAATATGAGTATGAATGCAATGCAATGTGTCTGTGCATTAGGGAAATTCATTCTCCCAGTTCTAGTGTGAAGGTGCCAGTGCAGTGACAGTGTTGACAATAGGAATACCGGAGCTGAATCATGGAAAGCCTCATATATTGCAGGGAAAACCAGAATACAATGTCGCTGAGAGTACGATAAGAAGGCATGACCTCAACCAACAATCCTGGTGATGGTCAGCACTTATGCAAATAAAGCATACAAGTTACTACAAGTTACTACATGAAATGATCAAATCCTCCCAAAAGTCTGGTACTCTTCTATCAACTTCTTGGTCTCTGGATGACTTGGTCGATCAAGCAGCCCTTCAACAAGTTGGTTTCTCTTCTTAAGAACACGACGCACGTCTTCAGCAGTTTCTTCCATGTTGCTTCTCCGAAGCAATCTTCTAGCTTTCGCTTCTGAGTCACTGCTTCATCTCTGGATTTGATTGCTTTGTTCAGTGCATGCTGGACACTGTACCGGGTCATCACTTCTTCCTCACACTTCTTAATGCTAGACTTCAACTTCTCTTCGAGGTCGGAGATTTGCTGCTTCAGCTTATCTTCTCTCATCTTATTGTTGGTGAGAGTAGCATTCCAAGTCTTATTGCAAGAGGATATTTCTCGGTGTGCTGCGTCGAGCGCCTTCTTTTTGGCTTCCAACATGTCATGGGAGCTTCTTAACTCTTGCCCCAGACGTTCACGCCTTTTCTTTTCCTCAGTCAACTCAGCCCCTAACCCGTTTAACAGCTCGATTTGTTGTTGGAAAGCATATACGGCCTTGTTTTTCTCGCTGCGCACTTGAGCTAGCTCTTGCTCTAACCCTTCGTTGATCTTCAACAAGGCTTCCTTTTCCCTCACAACTTGCTCGTAGACCTCCCTAGAGACAGTAGTTGGCTCTTCTGCCGGAATAGGAGCAATGACGGGTGCAGCTGGAAACGGCATTAACAACTGACTTGCTCTTTCCTGGATCCAAACCTTGTAAGGTGCATAGGCCTGACAGTCATTCTTTCCTAACAACGGCTTCCCTCTGCGGTTAATACGCGTCCAGGCATGTTGCAACTTGGCTAATAACTTCCCCTTCACGTCACCTGTGAAGTACAGAGATTCCTGTACTTCTTCCTCCTGAGGTGGATTCTTCAGCGCATATCCGAACTGACGAATGAATAGAGAAGGGTTGTAATTGATACACCCTTTTCTTCCTATCAGCGGCACATTAGGGTACCCAGAACAACTGAAGATGAGCTCAGATCCCAACAGGTCTCGATCAAACCACACAACGTCTTCGGAATATAGCCTCATCAGGCGCTCTGACCAACTGGCTGAGGTTGCACTGTCTACAAATGGTCCCTTCATGGGGAAATGACTTTTGAACCACATATTCAATAGAGGAGCACAACAGTAAACAACTTTTCCCCTTCGGTTTTCGTTCTTATAGTGCAATGAATGGTAGAAGTCTCCGATCAACGTTGGCACTGGGTTGCCTGCAGCAAACAGATAGAAAGCGTCCAGGTCCACAAAGTTGGGCAAGTTAGGAAACAGCACAATTCCATAAATGCATAAAGCCAAAATAGCGTTGAAAACCACCCAACAACCGCTCTTGGCGTACTCTTGAGCCTTGCCAACCAGAAAATCTAGAGAGAAACCGGGAACCCCAAGCCAAGAAATCACTAACAACTCAGCAGCATTCATATGCAAGGCTTTGGCTAAGTCCTCCAGCTTGGGCTCAGCAGCGGAGTGAATAAAGGGAACCTTGTTCTGCACGGGAAGCTCAGTAAACTCCACATACTCCTCAATGGTAGGTCCCAGAATGAAGTCAGCAAAAGTAAAGCATCTCAATGCGGGGTCATAGAACTGCATCAAGGCGTATAGCCCGTTCATCTCATCAGCCGTGGGCTTGCAGACTAATCTCAGTAATCTCCCATGACTCATTCTGAAGCTTCTCCTAACCTCCTCATCAGCAAGAGATATCAGACCAAGCAAAGAAGTAATATCAGGTGAAGGCAGCTTATACGCAACTGTCTTCCTCAAACCAGCCATAATCAATGCTCAGAAGTCTGGGCACTAGAACCGGGGAATATGCAAATGCACCTGCAGCACAGACACACGTTAGTGAAATGCAAGTGGTAATGGATATGCAGGCAATGCAATGCAAGTAACATGCGACAGGGACCAAAGCTGTAGCTGCATAGCCTGAACCCAATCAAGAAAGGTCTCAGATAGACCATCCAAAAGTCATCAAACCCTGGCCTCAGATAGACCTAAAACAAAGCTCCAATACTGGTCTCTGGCAGACCTCAAACCATAACTCTCACTGGTCTCTGGCAGACCTCAAATCACATCTCCGACTGGTCTTTGACAGACCTCAGAACTCTCCAACTGGTCTCTGACAGACCTCAGCACACATCTCGAAATGGTCTCTGACAGACCTCCTAACTCTCCATAAATACCCAGGATCTCTGATCAAGAAATAACCGGTAGTCTGAAGGTCTAGTTACCTGCATAACCCCCAAACCCTCTCACAGGTGGATGTCCTAGTAACTGACAAAGGTATGGCATCCTATGCGGTCGTCGGCGTCACAGACTTTCAGGGTTGATGATACGATTCACAGAAGGAGTGGCATCATCAAATCCTGAAGAGGCCTCACTTAGCCAACTTCCAAATGATCGGTTCCCGGAGTCGACAATTCAGCTGACCAACAACCCCTTCGACCCAAAGGGTAGAAAAAGAAGCCAACCAGAAGAACCTCGTCCGAGTGTAGATTTCATGAGACACTAATGCAAGCAAAGCCGGCACGCGCCCACTACTTTCTACTCTAATTCTAGGTGCACTCAAGCCCAGGTCCGGCTTATCTCTCAATCATAGAACCACCCATCACACCCCAATACAGCAATAATAATAACATATATAATGCTGAAAAGTAAAGGTCAGAAATATACAATAACTCCATACAAAATCCTCGACGGGAAAACAAGCGCTAGGATTGACTCTCTCAAAGGGACGTTGGATCCCAAATGCATAAGAACTATCACAGTCCTTAGCAGCCAGGGGACGTTGGATCCCCAGCAGAGTCACCAGCTGTCGCTACTGCGAAAATCGGCGCCGGCTGAACAGAAGAGTCGCCACCGTGCGTTATTTATCCCACGGGAGGGAAAGGAAACGCTCAGAGTAAACCTCGCACAACACGGGAAAGGTATGGTCATCGCAACCAAAACCTGGGTTCGGGAGTCGGTTACGCAAGGGGAAGGTATTAGCACCCCTCACGTCCGTCGTACTCGACGGGATCCACGCTTGTTTTCGGGTATGGATTGTTATTCTATCTACTCTAAAGGTCAGGGGTTAAAAAGAAAATAAAATGAAAAATAAAAATGACTCGGCAAAGTATCGCACTTTATGCCTACGTATTCTCGCCTGGAACGAGAAATCAGAGTCAACGTAGTTCGCCTACCTACGGGAAAGGAGGGGAAGGTTGCTCGCTAGGATATCGCATCCTATGCCTACGTACTTTCATACAGCATGAAAGATCAGAGCAAACGTAGTTCGGGCCACGTACGACACAAGTCTGTCTTGGTTGATTTTATTCCTTCTGAAAAAGGTTTTCTGATCAACAGTCCCAGCGGACAAAAATGACGTCTTGATGAGTTCACATTCTTTTACGGAAGAAGTGTCTTTTATTGTGTTCGAAATCTTTATGTGTTTTTCTGTTTGTTTTGAGGAAGAAGAGACAGAACTCTAACCTACGGTTGCGAAGGGAATCAAACTAACCTAATGTTATCATGCATGGGTTAAGACCTAGTGTCTATCATGCTCCTCTCTTGCACAGAGAGAAACAGAGATCCTACGGGATAGGCAGAAACAGAAACAATAACAGATATAATAAAGTGGTAAAATGCATGGATGCAACAGTACAAGCGAGGCAAGGGAGTCCCACTCAACCTCGAACCTAGAAAACAATAGGCGAAAGTGAACAGGCTTCACTTTCAACCCAACAGGGTAAACAGTAAACAATACAACCAGGAAATCCAAACAATACATCAACAATGAAATACAACAGCAAAAGAAACAACATCAGCAGCTCTGACTCAACATCTAGCTTTAAGTAATCTCCAATCAGCTACAGGCTTCAACAAGCATCAATCTCCATCTTCATGGCCTTCAGGCAAGGGCTTTGATCATCAGTCTTCTATAAGCAATGGCTTTTCTTCAAGTCTCCAATCTTCAGGGATGAACATCAGTCAACAAGAGGAGAGGAATGTTAAACAGTAAATTGCCTACCAAGGGTGGCTCATCAACTGTTAACATTATATAGACAGGTTTCTCTCAAAAGTTCTATCTTCCAAATACATTCACTGATCCTTCCAAAGGAAGGAGGTGGATATCTGAAAGAGACTTTGAATCATAGAGAAAGGATGGATGCAGACAAGGCATTCCATGTTTGAGAAACAAGCTTTCTAATCTAGAGCTCTGCCTAGCTCCTAAACCCTAGTCTCCTCAGCAGCTGCTAGCAAGAACCTCCTTTCCAACTCTGGCAGTTGATCTTCAATCTCTGGCTCTCCAATGGTCTTCATCTCCTCAAGTCCTCAGCTCTCCCAAGTCCCCAGACAATCCCAATACCCAAGCAAGCAAGCAATAATCCCCAGAGGGCACACCACACCAGTCAATCAGATATATACAGAGTATTAATAGCAGTAGGGGAATCCTGACTTTTTCTAAGGGATCTAATAACTACCCATAGCCCCTATAGTCCCATAACTAAACTATTCAAACCCTAAGTCCTAAGGGAAATGAATTGATTCTCCTAAGTCATCACCTAAAACCCTAGTTTTGTTCATGTTGTTCACACCTACACTAAGCACCTAAATTTAACTTCTAAAAATGGAAACTAAATTATTTCTACAAGTTCAATGTCTAACCTAAACAACCTAAAAAGAATGGATAAAAAATATGAAAGTATCTAATAGAACAAAAATTAACAAAATCATGTATGAAATGAAACCATTTAAAATGTTATTTATTTAGAAAATATGGGAAAAATATCAAATAAAAAATAAAATGCCATTTTTATTTTTTATAATTTTCTAGACATCCTAAAGAAAAATATGCAAAAAGAATGAATTAAAAATGATGATTTTGCTATTTATTATGAATTTTAAAAGATGCATGAAAAATATAAAGAAATAAAAAGAAAATGTTAGGAATTAAAGAAAGGGGGTGAGAAAAGTAAGGAAAACACGTTCAGCGCATTGGGCTTATTAAACTGGGGGGTGCGAATAGCTCTCTGAGCCCAATCCCCCCAATTAATGAAACGCTGCGTTCCAATTTTTAAAATTTCCCTCTGTTCTCAGCTTTAAACGTGGACCGTTGGATGATATTCCCAGTCAAGAGTCAAGGCTTCATCGTGTGGCTCCTGGTTCGTCTTCTACCTCCAGCCATTTAGGGTTTCAGAAACCCTCCCCATGCACGATACTTCCATCTCCTCATGCTCTCTCCACGCGCCATGAAAACGTACGACATAAAAAGCAAAATTCATCCATTTCTTTCCCTCTACAAGTCTCTAACCATAGTTTCCATTAAAACTCAAACAACCAGCCAATTCGATAGGTGGAACAGATGGAAACCACCATTAGTGCCTGACATGAAACCTCTCCAATTCTTCACAAAACTCACCCTAAGCTAATCTACACTTCCTCATGATCACAACATGCTATTCTACTAACACTTTCATGCCTTAATCCAAGAGTTAAGAGCCTCAACAGAATTACCACCTCATGTTCAAACTTCATGAAACCTCTCTAAAATCACCACAACTAGTCATCTGCCTATGCTTAACCGTTCTATGCTATCAAAACCCTAAGATTCTACCTAAATTAAGCAATTCGAACAGAATACCAACCTGGTGTAATTCTTTGATACAGATGCTAAGATCCTCAAATCAACTGCTTGTAATGAGGGGAATGTGATCAGTATGCTTGGTGATTCCTTCTGTATGCAATCAAAGATGCTCCAAAGCTTTGAATCTCCTAGTTCCAAGATTCTTGCACCTTGAATGATGATGATGAATAGCACGATTTCTTGTTCAGTTTGCCAAACAAATGTGTGGATTCTGATCCTTGTGAGATGATAATGAAGATTGAATCAAGAATGTTGAAGTTTGGTGAGAAATTGATGGAGTTTGAGAAGCTTATGCAAGAATGAGAAAATGGATCAAAATTGAAGCTTTGAACAAATGGGAGCACCAACCCTTGCATGAATCAGCTTGCATGAATATATAGGTGATGTAGGAACCTCCTAGAACATTGGAGAAATTTCCCTTACACTTTTCCTTTTCAATTTGGATTATGTTACTTTCAATTCAAGCAACCATGGATAAATCACAAATTATGACCTAAGCTCAAAATTCCACTTTAGCCAATGTTTTTAAAATGCCTTTTCCATCCAAAATGACCTATAATTTTGCATCATTTGGCCAAGATATGAAAAATACCATTTTTTAAGCCATTTTCCTTCATTAAATTCACCAATTTTGAAACCTTGTGCTATGGACATTTCCAATCTCTCATGGTCACTTTTCTAGACTCAAAATGTCATTTGGAGCAAGTTTGATGTTGTAAGTTTTTCCATTTGAGGCCTCCTTGTATGAGTTTTGGACATAGGTTAAAATGACCTGTAATTCACAAATGACCAAAATACCCTTTGCTTGCCAAGACCATAAGTTGAGTTCCACACATCATATGAAGGCATACTATACCATTCTAGAAAGCTAAGACAATTAGGAACAATTCTTATGTTTACCAGAAATTCATTTGAAGTCTCCTTGAGGGTTAAAAATAGCTTGGAAGTCAAGTCACTTTCACAGACAAAATTTCAGATACCTCAGATGACCTGTAACTTGCAAGGACCATAACTTGAGTTCTATAAATCTCCTTGATGTCTTCCACAACTCAAATTAAAGGTATTGAGATCCTCTACAAGTTTCATGTTGGCCAAGGATCCATTTGAAGCTTGCATTTTGACTTATCTTGCTTGGACATTTGACCTAAACTAGGGGATTTTACATAGAAACCCTAATTTAGACCCTCCTCTTCTCCTTGATTTCTCTTGATTTCTTCTTAGCATAACAACATATCCTTATTCTCCATGTCAAATGATGAACCCCACATCTCTCCAACAGCCCTCAATGCCTTTCAATCAGTCCTTTGACCTAGGGTTGACCCAGGGTTGACCCAGATGAAACCCTAGTTGACTGTCTTCAACTGCAATACTTGTGATCATACCAACAACTTGTTTTCTTCTCCAAATGACTTTCTAAGTCCTCCAATATGTCTAGATACTCTCCATGCCTCCAATTCACAGCTCATACTTTCCTTGATGATCCCCAGATACCCTCAGCCAGGAGATAGATGAACTGCTTGACCCATTGACTTGGTAGCTTTCAAATTCTTTTCTGATGACTTGAATGAGATTGGATTAGGATAATAACCTCTGGATAGGCCTCTAGAGATGAGAATAATGATTGGCCCCTGCTGGATGACTTGCTATGCTTATGCTATGCAGATGGCTAGGCTATGTACATGACTCTATATGCAAATGCTAATGATATTGAAACATAAACCAAGTGAATAAGGTTGAGCAAATTTTAGGGTGCAACAGCTGCCCCTATTCAAGCGACTTGGACCCGATTGGGTGAAGAGCGAATGACCTTCAAACATTCGAGGTACGAGACGGTTGAATACTAAGAAACCCGGAAATTTGCCAACCGCAAAAATAAACTGCACCCCTGCTTGGGGAACGACATCCACTGCCTGGACCTGACTGTTTGCAGCCGCTCACTGATCTCGTAACGACCACGCTGGGGATAACCGATTGCTTGCTTGTCCATATTAGGACTCTGTCTGTCATCAATACGAAGAAATCTCAACTAGAACCTGTCCACGTTAGGACTCCACTTGCTGTTAACCCAGAAAAATCTCGGCAACTCCGCTGGGGGATATTCCAATAAATCGTCCACGTTAGGAATAGACTCTTCCACGTTAGGAATAACACCATCCACGTAAGGAATCATCTCTTCTGCATCTGTCCACGTCAGGACTAAACTTTCCATCTTTCCACGTCAGAAAGCGATCTTCTTTCCACATAAGGAGAACTATATCAACCTGTCCATGTAAGGACCCCAATACCACTCGACATGTCCGCGTCAGGACTCCGATCTTTCCGCGTAAGGAATACAACTTTGGTTCTGAACCTGCCCACGTTAGGACTCACCTTTCCACGTAAGGAGTACATCATTCTTCCTCGTCAGGAATCAACTTTTCTTGAATCCGTCCACGTAAGGACCCCAATCTTTACACGTAAGGAATCTATCTTCTTCTTCCACGTTAGGAATAACTCCTTTGATCTGTCCACGTCAGGACTAAACTCTTCCACGTCAGGAATACTCTCTTTCTTCCACGTCAGAATCAATCTTGATATGTCCCGCGTGAGGACTCAATCTTTCCACGTAAGGAAACCCATTTTTCCATGCAAGGAATCTCATCTTTCCACGTTAGGAATAAACTCGTCTTTCCATGTAAGGAGCTGAAACCCCCCCTTTTTTTTTCACGTAAGGAATAAACTCGTCCACGTCAGGACCATCTTTCGTCTTGATTTGTCCACGTCAGGACTCAGGCATCTTCGACCCGCTGGGAAATAAAACTTGTCCACGTCAGGACTCCCATCTCCTCTGTTGAGAAAGCCAAACTCGTCCGCGTCAGACTCACACCTTCGTCTGATCTGTCCACGTCAGGACCCATGCTTCGCCAACACGAAGAAAGATAACTGCTGAGAGTAAATGGTCCACGTCAGGACACCAACACAAAGAGTAATCAGTTTTGTCAACGTCATGACTCCACATTCCATCAATTCCGGGAACCCGATTCTGTCCACGTTAGGACTACCACATCTCATCAACCCGGGGAAATAATCTGTCCACTTTAGGACGCCCACTTCTGAAGAAATCCGTCAATATAGGAATAAGTTGTCCACGTCAGGACTTAGTTCTCCATTGATCCCCACCCACAAACTTCTTAACACCGACGTGACAGCGACTTTGAGGCGGACTCTACTGGGGATATCTGGGAACCAAACTACCGGATGCCTGCTCTGATGACCGGTGGTGGTCTCTGAAATTCTGATTCATGGAACCTCTTGATGACAAATAACTCTGCTTGAAATAAAGAGAAACTTATCCTGGTAACTCTGTGGGGAATACTGCCGAAAACTGACATTATCATTGAATATCTCATGCCGAGATCTTGAGTATTTGGGTAGTTCATTTTGAGCAAGAGCTCCCTCTACCTGAACTGCTGTAGTACAGAAACTGCTTCAGCAAAATAAATGCTGAAGGTAACGCCGACTCCGCCGGGGATAGCCAGATGCTACAAAATTATTCCAGCAAAATAAATGCTGGAAGGGTGAAGTCGACTCAGCTGGGAAATTAGGAACTTAACCCGGACACCTTGTTGAGATAACCCCCTGCTGGAGAGTAGCAACTACGCATGGTATGATCGGACTTTCTGCTGAGATTGAACTGATATTACACAGTATCCATGACAAAATAAATGACAGGACCCGCCACCAACTCTGCTGGGGAGTATCTTGATCTTCGAGTTCCACTGGGAGGAAAGAACAGTTGCTGAGAGGAGAAAATTCCGCTGGGGATGGGATGATTCTCTTGGGGAAATTAACTGGCTCCACTGGGGAAGAATAAATGACCCTGCGGGGAAAGATGAACCTGTCTGAATACAGCTCACAGATATTAATCTTTTAAAGCTAAACCAACTCTGCTTGAGATACAATGTTGGAATCGTCAATTCTGTTGAGGAGAACGACTTTGCAGGATAATCCTTTTGCACGAGCTTCGACTAGCTGGAGAGTTCGATCCTTCCTCAGGAAGAAACTGCATGACCTGCGTGAGGCTGAGTCTTTCGTTATTGCAATCTTTTGATCATCTTCCTCGTACGGTTATGAAACCTGCAACAACACAACAATACAAGACAAGCCTATGCAACCAAATCAATTCAGGTTAGTGACGTCATTTTCAGTTAATTCAAAGCTTTAGCAACTGTTGGCAAGGGCCAGTGACGTTATGCACATGCTAGTTTCATCAAACTTAGGCGTTAATCATGCACAAAACAGTAAAGAACAGTGTCAAGTACTGAATAACGTATTTTATTGATTGGGCCCCTGAATGGCGGAGTTTTGTACACGGGACGTAACTCCTGGAACGAGGAAGCTACACAATACAAGTATACAAGTATGCACAAGAAGCATAAATATTGACAACTTAAATTTGTACACATGTCGGCAACGGGATGCAGATGAACACCACGAACTGATCCTCCCATGACTCGCCCGACCCTAATGCTTTCCCGGTATCCCCACTCCTGAAGAGATTGTATCCGATAACTGGCTCCTCAAATGTATTCTCCCGCATTGATGCTTATTGCAATTATCAAATTCGGACCGCAGTCATTTGCTTTTCAAATCCCTAACTTTTGCTGTGAACCGCCCTTTACGGGTTTTCAGTTCACCGGGATACCCTTTTTTGCCGAAGCCGCCCAGTGTAGGTTTTCAACTTCGCGGGTGTACATTTTTTCAATTTTATCCCTAATTTTTGCCCGAAACCTTTCATTCTGTTTTTGGTTCGCCAGGATGCCCCATTTTTGCCTGACTCTCTTTTTTCTGTCCAGCGGGTCTATTTCAAGCAAAGTATTTTTTAACTGCGTCCGAATTCACAGGCGACGTGAAGTCTTCTCCGTCCATGGTGGACAACAACAACGCTCCTCCCGAAAATACTTTCCTGACAACGTATGGCCCTTCGTAGTTGGGGGTCCACTTGCCCCTGTGATCTGCTTGCGGCGGGAGAATCCTTTTCAGCACAAGGTCGCCCGTCTGAAAGCTTCGTGGATGTATCTTCTTGTCGTACGCTTTCTTCATTCGGCTCTGGTATAAACGACCGTATGCTAGAGAAGCTAGCCTCTTCTCATCCATTAAACTCAATTGGTTCATCCTGTCTTTCACCCATTCTGCCTCGTCCAGCTGAACATCTCGCAATACCCTCAGAGAAGGGATTTCGACTTCTAACGGTAGCACCGCTTCCATTCCATATACCAACGAGAACGGAGTTGCCCCGGTTGATGTGCGTACCGTCGTACGATAACCGTGCAAAGCGAAAGGTAGCATCTCATGCCAATCCTTATAGGTCACCACCATTTTCTGAACGATCTTCTTGATATTCTTATTGGCCGCCTCAACAGCGCCATTCATCTTGGGTCGGTAAGGGGAGGAGTTGTGATGTTCAATCTTGAAATTCTGACAGAGTTCCTTCATCATTTTGTTGTTCAGGTTTGAACCGTTGTCCGTGATTATCCGCTCGGAATCCATATCGGCAAATGATATCTCTCTTGAGGAATCTGGCCACCACCTGCTTAGTTACGTTTGCGTAAGACGCCGCTTCTACCCATTTGGTGAAATAATCGATTGCTACTAGGATGAACCGGTGCCCGTTGGAAGCTGTCGGCTCGATCTTTCCAATCATATATATTCCCCACATTGAGAATGGCCATGGAGATGACATCACATTCAGAGGACTCGGAGGCACATGGATCTTATCAGCGTAGATTTGGCACTTGTGGCACTTCCTCGCAAACTTGAAACAATCAGTTTCCATAGTCAGCCAAAAATAACCTGCCCGCAGCAGCTTCCTCGTCATAGCATGCCCACCAGCATGTGTACCAAATGTACCTTCATGTATTTCCTCCATGAGCAACTTTGCCTCTTTCTCATCTACGCAACGCAACAACACCAAATCGTGGTTTCTTCTGTATAAGACGCCATCCGGGTTCAAATAGAAATTGCCTGCTAATCTCCTGAGAGTCTTCTGATCTTGACTGGATGCCCCAGCCGGATACTCTTTATTCTTCAGGAAATTAAGGATATCGGAATACCATGGTTTGCCATCAGATGCTTCATCAATAGAAAATACATAAGCTGGCCTGTCAAGCCGAGAGATGACGATTCGGGGAGCCTCATTCCAGAAGTTGACTTTGTACATGGAAGACAGAGTGTCCAGGGCGTCAGCCATTTGATTCTCTGCCCGCGGTACATGATGCAATTCAACCTTGTCGAAGAAAGGCAACAATCTCCTTGCATAATTCATGTAATGTATCAAATTGGGCTGACGTGTCTCCCATTCCCCTTTGATCTGATTCACTACCAGAGCTGAGTCTCCGTATACGTCCAGGTGTTTGATTCGCAAATCAATGGCTTCTTCAAGCCCCATTATACAAGCTTCGTATTCGGCCTCATTATTGGTAACAGCAAAGGTCAGTCGGGCAGTAAATGGGATGTGCGACCCGTGTGGCGTAGTGATGATTGCCCTATTCCACTACCGTAAGCATTCACAGCTCCGTCAAAAATCATCTTCCACTTGGAACCCAACTCTGGTCCTTCGTGTGGCAACGGCTCTTCACAATCTTCATCTTTAGATACATGATATCCTCGTCAGGAAAATCAAACCTCATTGATTGGTACTCTTCAATAGGCTGCTCCGCCAGATACTCAGACAGCACACTCCCCTTTATAGCCTTCTGCGAGACGTATTGAATATCATATTCAGTCAAGACCATCTGCCAACGGGCAACTCTACCTGACAACGCCTGCTTTTCAAATACATATTTGATAGGATCCATCTTCGAGATGAGCATGGTTGTATGATTCAGCATGTACTGCCTCAAACGCTTGGCGGCCCAGGCTAGCGCGCAACAAGTTTTCTCAAGCATTGAATACCGAGATTCACAATCTGTAAATTTCTTACTCAGGTAATAGATTGCATGCTCTTTTCTCCCTGTCTCGTCATGTTGACCGAGAACACAACCCATGCTTCCCTCAAGAACCGTCAAATACATTATCAAGGTCTACCTGCTACTGGGGGTATCAAAATAGGAGGCTCCTGCAAATACTGCTTTATTTTATCGAACGCCTTTTGACAATTTTCTTTCCACGTTACAGCTTGATCTTTCTTCAACAACTTGAATAATGGTTCACACGTGGCCGTTAGGTGAGATATGAACCGAGCGATGTAATTCAACCTCCTAAAAACCCGCGCACCTCTTTCTCTGTTTTAGGCGTCGGCATTTCTTGAATTGCTTTTATTTTTGCAGGATCGACCTCTATTCCTCTTTCGCTTACGATAAACCCCAGCAGTTTACCCGATCTCACCCCGAAGGTGCATTTGCTAGGGTTCAGTCTCAGCCTGAACTTCCTAAGCCTTTTAAATAGCTTCAGCAGATTCACCAGATGCTCTTCCTCCGTCTGGGACTTGGCAATCATATCGTCAACATAAACTTCGATCTCTTTATGCATCATGTCATGGAAAAGAGTCGTCATCGCACGCTGATATGTTGCCCCAGCATTTTTCAAACCAAAGGGCATCACTTTGTAGCAAAATGTTCCCCAAGGCGTTATGAAAGTAGTCTTCTCCATATCCTCTGGCGCCATTTTAATTTGATTATAGCCTGAAAAGCCATCCATGAAGGAGAATACAGAGTATTGAGCAGTATTATCAACTAACACGTCAATATGAGGAAGTGGAAAATCGTCTTTTGGGCTTGCTTTATTCAAATCTCGATAGTCCACGCACATTCGAACCTTGCCATCTTTCTTTGGCACTGGTACGATGTTGGCAACCCATGAAGGATATTTTGTCACAGCCAGGAAACCAACGTCCCACTGTTTTTGAACTTCCTCTTTAATCTTCATTGCCATATCTGGTCGAGTTCTGCGAAGCTTTTGCTTGACCGGCGGGCAATCCTCTTTCAGTGGCAGGCGATGCACGACCATGTCTGTATCGAGCCCTGGCATATCTTCATACGACCAAGCGAATACATCACTATACTCTTGGAGCATTTCAACCAGTCTCCGCTTGATATCGCCCTGCAGCGCGGCTCCGATACGAATATTCTTCTCAACCCCTTCCGACCCCAAGTTGATAATTTCGATGACCTCGTCGTGAGGCAGAATGGCTCTTTCCTCTTGCCTCACTAACCAAGACAGTTCTTCAGGAACGTCACAATCTTCGACAACCTCTTCTTCGGCTTGAAATACCGGGTGCTCAAAGTCGGGACGAGTCATAGGTGGTTCAAGGATGTCGTCTGAAAATGTTATCCTGCAAAAGGAACAGTTAAGTGCTTCAAAATGCGTATAAAGCGAACAACCCCGTTGCCATTTTATTGAAAAAATATAAAACAAGAAAGACAGGGATTACAGTATTTGCACATGAAAAAACGCCGTTTATTTAATGATTAACACGCAATGTTCATAACAACACAACCCTAAGCAAATCTGATGCCCCGGGCAAGACATCAGATTATTCAACAATTAATAAAGCAAAGCATTACTGTTTAAAAGTCACAGGAACAAGCTCCTGAATAGACCAGTTGCACAGTCCTTGCCCTGGCGTGCTTGGCTGAATCCAGGCATCCATATCACAGTCGCTGTCTCCTTCATCAGATTCCGAAGCAGCATTGACGGTTTCATGACACACCCCACCGGCAGAGATGGTGATAGGCTTTCTGAAACGGGGTGCCCCCACGGAAGGGGTTGATGACGACGGTTGGTATCCCAGCCCGAACCGGTCCATCTTCACAGGAATGTCCAGCACTTTGCCCCAGCCCTTTGCTTCTCCTGCTTCTACCAGAGCTTGAGCTTCTTTATACGATGAGACGGCTATCTCTGGCACTTTGCTCGGCTCGGGACCCTTATCCTTGATGCGCAAACCTTCGAATGCCTGGCAGGGCGTTTCGTGGATCTCTCCGTCGACCTCCACATATTTAAATGACGACAGATGGCTGACCAGGATGTCCTCTTCTCCGCACACGGTGACTACGCTGTCTCCGACCATATATTTCAACTTCTGATGCAGGGTGGACGTGACTGCCCCTGCCCCATGAATCCAGGGTCTTCCAAGAAAGCAGCTGTACGCAGGCTGTATATCCATGATATAAAACTCAGTTGCAAACACTTCCGGCCCCACCTGCAGAGGCAATGTAATCGATCCAAAGACTGTTCTCCGCGTTCCGTCAAACGCTCTGACTACCAAATCACTGGGCGTACACAAAATTCCTCTAACATCCAGCTTCATCATCGCCTTCTTGGGTAGCACATTCAAAGACGATCCGGTGTCAACCAATACGTGTGACATTACTGATCCTCTACACTCAACAGACACATGCAGCGCCATATTATGATCTCTTCCTTTCGGGGTCAAGTCAAATTCGGGGTCAAGTCAAAATCAGTAAAGCCCAAGCTGTGGCCTGCATTCACATGTGCCAACACTCCTTCCAGCTGATTCACGGAGACGTCTTGGGGTACAAACGAAGTATCCAGGACTTTCATCAAAGCATTTCTGTGAGCTTCCGAACACAACAGCAATGACAGGATAGATATTTTGGACGGCGTCTGCTGCAGATGCTCCACAATCTTATAATCACTTTTTCGAATCAAGCGCATGAACTCTTCTACATCCTTCGATGCTGCTTCTTTTTCACTCGCTTGCCCCGGAACATTTTCAACCACTTTCCCTTTTCCTTTTGCTAATCTTTCAGCCTCCACTTCAGGGGATATAAAGATCCTACCACTCCTTGTCATACCTCCCGACCCAGCAACATTATCCACAGTCTCGGCTGGCTGCTTATTAACATCAATTTTTATCCCGTCACAATATACCTCCAACCCATATGACCATGGGACTGCTTTTGTGCTCTCGTACGGGATTGGCCCGGCCTTAGTTATGGTGATCGGTGGTCGCTGAGCTGGCGCTGCAATAGTGATCGTCTTCCGAGGAATCGTTACCGTGGCCACATCAGTCTGATCACATGCTACTGCCCCCGCGGGCTCTTCAGTTGCTGCTTGGTCAAACTGCAATATGCCTTCATTAATTAAGGCCTGAATGCCTTTCTTCAAATCATCACACCCTCCAGCTAGGGTCCAACAGTCTAAGCAATACTCGTTACATCCTGGGTAAACACCTCCTTGTAACAGTCGGCTCTTTATCTCGCTCAGCGGCGTCTTTAAATCTTCAACATTCACAATCAGATTCAACCTTTCCTCAGTCAGAACGGCGTTAGCCCCATGATTAGGCATGGGTTTCTGCACTATATTCGGACCTGCCGTTCCGAAATTGATAGTCTTATTGTCCAAAAGATCCTGCACAACGTGCTTAAAAGCATGGCAACCTTCTATATCGTGACCTGGAGCTCCCGAATGAAACTCACAGTGCCTGCTTGCATCGTAACCAAACGGGGGAGCTCCTGTTATCGGTGCCAGAGTTCTTTTCTCTACCAGGTTTAATCCCAACAATGTCTGCAACAAATCGGCGTAGGTTGAGGGAGGCTTCTCAAACACTCTTCTCGGTTTACTGCCCTGGAATCTTCGTTGAGCCTGCTGTGCCCCCTGTTGGGGCTGCTGCTGCTGTGGCATTGGCTGTTGCTGAACCGGTTGTTGTTGCTGGAGTGGCTGCTGTTGATACGGGATAGTAACACTCGCCACCTGCTGCGGCTGACGATATTGACCTCGTCCCCTGCCTCGGCCTCGGCCTCGGCCTCCAAATACTGCGTTTGCCTCGCCCTGCCGGTGCCCACCGTAAGCTTTCCTATTACTGCCAGATGCAGTTGATTCCTCGGCTTGGAACTTTCCTTGCTTAATATTACGTTCAATCTTTTCCCCCATCAGAATTAGGTCTGAAAAACTGGCCAGAGACGTGTGAAACAACATGTCATGAAACAAGCCTGTGAATGTGCCGACAAACATGTCATTCATTTCCTTATCTTCTACAGGAGGACGGACCCTGGCAGCCATATCGCGCCACCTTTGCGCGTACTCTTTAAAACTCTCCCCCTTCTTTTGCGACAGCCCGGCCAACTGGACCCGATTGGGTGCCAAGTCGTTGTTATACTTGTAGTGAGCTACAAATGCCTCTGCTAATTGCTTCCACGTCTTGATATCAGTTGGCTCCAACCCCATGTACCACTCTAGGGAAGGGCCTGACAAACTATCTTGAAAGAAATGCATTAGCATTCTTTCATCAGTTGAGTATGCCGACATCTTTCTGTAATAAGCTCGTACATGCACTTTTGGACATGTGTCGCCCTTATACTTATCAAACGCAGGAGCTTTGAATTTGATTGGCACCCTCAAGCCAGGTACCAGCCCCATTGTTGCCATGTCCAAACCCACAGCACTTTGGTTCAGGACTCCCCTCATCTGCTCTTCCAGCATTCTGATCTTCTGGGAGTCATCCATCGGCCCTTCGAAACCTCCGCCGGAGAAAGCGTCCTCCTGCTGATCTTCTTGCCACATACCATTTCCAGCCCCATACCCATCATATCCATTATTACGTCCAGCTCTGATCTGATTCATCCCCGGACCTCGGCCTCTGTTGCCATACCCTTGAACACCTCCAGCAGGACCAAAAGCCATAAATTCAGTACCGTTTCCATTTCCAAAACCTCCGTAACCCTGATTGGTCGCACCATAGCCATCCTGCCCAAAGCCTTGGGCATTAAAGCCATACTTCCCAGTGTTATCGAATCCTTGATCGTTGAATCCGAATCCAGTATTGACAAAACCGTTGCCGCCTAGATTATCTCCCAAATTGACATCACCCAGCCCAACATTATGGACAGCAGTCTCATTTCCAACTCCGACGTTACCATTTGCAGCAGCGGTAGCGTTATTGACATTAGCAGCGGGTATATTGACTACGGGTGGAGCCACTGGCGTGGGAGTGCCGTCTCCATGAGCAGTATCGACCCGTACGGACTGATGATCCTCGTTACCATGACCAGCGTTTCGAGCCAACAGAGGTTGGACCATGGCCTGCAAATTCTCCTGTCCTTTCGCAATAGCTTCCATGGTCTGCATAAAGAGAGCGAGCTTCTCGCGCACATCTTGCATCTCGTTCTGCATTTGATCCATGATTCTTCGACAGTTGGTGCGGGTAGAATAGCGGTGTGGGTGTTGATCTGCAATCCTGGAAAGTACCTGGTACAGAGCAGGAAATAAGACACTATTCAAAGATTACCTGTAATGCAATATGAGTATGAATGCAATGCAATGTGTCTGTGCATTAGGGAAATTCATTCTCCCAGTTCTAGTGTGAAGGTGCCAGTGCAGTGACAGTGTTGACAATAGGAATACCGGAGCTGAATCATGGAAAGCCTCATATATTGCAGGGAAAACCAGAATACAATGTCGCTGAGAGTACGATAAGAAGGCATGACCTCAACCGACAATCCTGGTGATGGTCAGCACTTATGCAAATAAAGCATACAAGTTACTACAAGTTACTACATGAAATGATCAAATCCTCCCAAAAGTCTGGTACTCTTCTATCAACTTCTTGGTCTCTGGATGACTTGGTCGATCAAGCAGCCCTTCAACAAGTTGGTTTCTCTTCTTAAGAACACGGCGCACGTCTTCAGCAGTTTCTTCCCATGTTGCTTCTCCGAAGCAATCTTCTAGCTTTCGCTTCTGAGACACCGCTTCATCTCTGGATTTGATTTCTTTGTTCAGTGCATGCTGGACACTGTACCGGGTCATCACTTCTTCCTCACACTTCTTAATGCTAGACTTCAACTTCTCTTCGAGGTCGGAGATTTGCTGCTTCAGCTTATCTTCTCTCATCTTATTGTTGGTGAGAGTAGCATTCCAAGTCTTATTGCAAGAGGAGATTTCTCGGTGTGCTGCGTCGAGCGCCTTCTTTTTGGCTTCCAACATGTCATGGGAGCTTCTGAACTCTTGCCCCAGACGTTCACGCCTTTTCTTTTCCTCAGTCAACTCAGCCCCTAACCCGTTTAACAGCTCGATTTGTTGTTGGAAAGCATATACGGCCTTGTTTTTCTCGCTGCGCACTTGAGCTAGCTCTTGCTCTAACCCTTCGTTGATCTTCAACAAGGCTTCCTTTTCCCTCACAACTTGCTCGTAGACCTCCCTAGAGACAGTAGTTGGCTCTTCTGCCGGAATAGGAGCAATGACGGGTGCAGCTGGAAACGGCATTAACAACTGACTTGCTCTTTCCTGGATCCAAACCTTGTAAGGTGCATAGGCCTGACAGTCATTCTTTCCTAACAACGGCTTCCCTCTGCGGTTAATACGCGTCCAGGCATGTTGCAACTTGGCTAATAACTTCCCCTTCACGTCACCTGTGAAGTACAGAGATTCCTGTACTTCTTCCTCCTGAGGTGGATTCTTCAGCGCATATCCGAACTGACGAATGAATAGAGAAGGGTTGTAATTGATACACCCTTTTCGTCCTATCAGCGGCACATTAGGGTACCCAGAACAACTGAAGATGAGCTCAGATCCCAACAGGTCTCGATCAAACCACACAACGTCTTCGGAATATAGCCTCATCAGGCGCTCTGACCAACTGGCTGAGGTTGCACTGTCTACAAATGGTCCCTTCATGGGGAAATGACTTTTGAACCACATATTCAATAGAGGAGCACAGCAGTAAACAACTTTTCCCCTTCGGTTTTCGTTCTTATAGTGCAATGAATGGTAGAAGTCTCCGATCAACGTTGGCACTGGGTTGCCTGCAGCAAACAGATAGAAAGCGTCCAGGTCCACAAAGTTGGGCAAGTTAGGAAATAGCACAATTCCATAAATGCATAAAGCCAAAATAGCGTTGAAAACCACCCAACAACCTCTCTTGGCGTACTCTTGAGCCTTGCCAACCAGAAAATCTAGAGAGAAACCGGGAACCCCAAGCCAAGAAGTCACTAACAACTCAGCAGCATTCATATGCAAGGCTTTGGCTAAGTCCTCCAGCTTGGGCTCAGCAGCGGAGTGAATAAAGGGAACCTTGTTCTGCACGGGAAGCTCAGTAAACTCCACATACTCCTCAATGGTAGGTCCCAGAATGAAGTCAGCAAAAGTAAAGAATCTCAATGCGGGGTCATAGAACTGCATCAAGGTGTATAGCCCGTTCATCTCATCAGCCGTGGGCTTGCAGACTAATCTCAGTAATCTCCCATGACTCATTCTGAAGCTTCTCCTAACCTCCTCATCAGCAAGAGATATCAGACCAAGCAAAGAAGTAATATCAGGTGAAGGCAGCTTATACGCAACTGTCTTCCTCAAACCAGCCATAATCAATGCTCAGAAGTCTGGGCACTAGAACCGGGGAATATGCAAATGCACCTGCAGCACAGACACACGTTAGTGAAATGCAAGTGGTAATGGATATGCAGGCAATGCAATGCAAGTAACATGCGACAGGGACCAAAGCTGTAGCTGCATAGCCTGAACCCAATCAAGAAAGGTCTCAGATAGACCATCCAGAAGTCATCAAAACCTGGCCTCAGATAGACCTAAAACAAAGCTCCAATACTGGTCTCTGGCAGACCTCAAACCATAACTCTCACTGGTCTCTGGAAGACCTCAAATCACATCTCCGACTGGTCTTTGACAGACCTCAGAACTCTCTAACTGGTCTCTGACAGACCTCAGCACACATCTCGAAATGGTCTCTGACAGACCTCCTAACTCTCCATAAATACCCAGGATCTCTGATCAAGAAATAACCGGTAGTCTGAAGGTCTAGTTACCTGCATAACCCCCAAACCCTCTCACAGGTGGATGTCCTAGTAACTGACAAAGGTATGGCATCCTATGCGGTCGTCGGCGTCACAGACTTTCAGGGTTGATGATACGATTCCCAGAAGGAGTGGCATCATCAAATCCTGAAGAGGCCTCACTTAGCCAACTTCCAAATGATCGGTTCCCGGAGTCGACAATTCAGCTGACCAACAACCCCTTCGACCCAAAGGGTAGAAAAAGAAGCCAACCAGAAGAACCTCGTCCGAGTGTAGATTTCATGAGACACTAATGCAAGCAAAGCCGGCACGCGCCCACTACTTTCTACTCTAATTCTAGGTGCACTCAAGCCCAGGTCCGGCTTATCTCTCAATCATA
Organism: Lathyrus sativus; assembly: GCA_963859935.3. Classification (NCBI taxonomy): domain Eukaryota; kingdom Viridiplantae; phylum Streptophyta; class Magnoliopsida; order Fabales; family Fabaceae; genus Lathyrus; species Lathyrus sativus. The sequence continues at coordinate 479,153,516 of OZ012741.1, read as the reverse complement.
GAACCACCCATCACACCCCAATACAGCAATAATAACAACATATATAATGCTGAAAAATAAAGGTCAGAAATATACAATAACTCCATACAAAATCCTCGACGGGAAAACAAGCGCTAGGATTGACTCTCTCAAAGGGACGTTGGATCCCAAATGCATAAGAACTATCACAGTCCTTAGCAGCCAGGGGACGTTGGATCCCCAGCAGAGTCGCCAGCTGTCGCTACTGCGAAAATCGGCGCCGGCTGAACAGAAGAGTCGCCACCGTGCGTTATTTATCCCACGGGAGGGAAAGGAAACGCTCAGAGTAAACCTCGCACAACACGGGAAAGGTATGGTCATCGCAACCAAAACCTGGGTTCGGGAGTCGGTTACGCAAGGGGAAGGTATTAGCACCCCTCACGTCCGTCGTACTCGACGGGATCCACGCTTGTTTTCGGGTATGGATTGTTATTCTATCTACTCTAAAGGTCAGGGGTTAAAAAGAAAATAAAATGAAAAATAAAAATGACTCGGCAAAGTATCGCACTTTATGCCTACGTATTCTCGCCTGGAACGAGAAATCAGAGTCAACGTAGTTCGCCTACCTACGGGAAAGGAGGGGAAGGTTGCTCGCTAGGATATCGCATCCTATGCCTACGTACTTTCATACAGCATGAAAGATCAGAGCAAACGTAGTTCGGGCCACGTACGACACAAGTCTGTCTTGGTTGATTTTATTCCTTCTGAAAAAGGTTTTCTGATCAACAGTCCCAGCGGACAAAAATGACGTCTTGATGAGTTCACATTCTTTTACGGAAGAAGTGTCTTTTATTGTGTTCGAAATCTTTATGTGTTTTTCTGTTTGTTTTGAGGAAGAAGAGACAGAACTCTAACCTACGGTTGCGAAGGGAATCAAACTAACCTAATGTTATCATGCATGGGTTAAGACCTAGTGTCTATCATGCTCCTCTCTTGCACAGAGAGAAACAGAGATCCTACGGGATAGGCAGAAACAGAAACAATAACAGATATAATAAAGCGGTAAAATGCATGGATGCAACAGTACAAGCGAGGCAAGGGAGTCCCACTCAACCTCGAACCTAGAAAACAATAGGCGAAAGTGAACAGGCTTCACTTTCAACCCAACAGGGTAAACAGTAAACAATACAACCAGGAAATCCAAACAATACATCAACAATGAAATACAACAGCAAAAGAAACAGCATCAGCAGCTCTGACTCAACATCTAGCTTTAAGTAATCTCCAATCAGCTACAGGCTTCAACAAGCATCAATCTCCATCTTCATGGCCTTCAGGCAAGGGCTTTGATCATCAGTCTTCTATAAGCAATGGCTTTTCTTCAAGTCTCCAATCTTCAGGGATGAACATCAGTCAACAAGAGGAGAGGAATGTTAAACAGTAAATTGCCTACCAAGGGTGGCTCATCAACTGTTAACATTATATAGACAGGTTTCTCTCAAAAGTTCTATCTTCCAAATACATTCACTGATCCTTCCAAAGGAAGGAGGTGGATATCTGAAAGAGACTTTGAATCATAGAGAAAGGATGGATGCAGACAAGGCATTCCATGTTTGAGAAACAAGCTTTCTAATCTAGAGCTCTGCCTAGCTCCTAAACCCTAGTCTCCTCAGCAGCTGCTAGCAAGAACCTCCTTTCCAACTCTGGCAGTTGATCTTCAATCTCTGGCTCTCCAATGGTCTTCATCTCCTCAAGTCCTCAGCTCTCCCAAGTCCCCAGACAATCCCAATACCCAAGCAAGCAAGCAATAATCCCCAGAGGGCACACCACACCAGTCAATCAGATATATACAGAGTATTAATAGCAGTAGGGGAATCCTGACTTTTTCTAAGGGATCTAATAACTACCCATAGCCCCTATAGTCCCATAACTAAACTATTCAAACCCTAAGTCCTAAGGGAAATGAATTGATTCTCCTAAGTCATCACCTAAAACCCTAGTTTTGTTCATGTTGTTCACACCTACACTAAGCACCTAAATTTAACTTCTAAAAATGGAAACTAAATTATTTCTACAAGTTCAATGTCTAACCTAAACAACCTAAAAAGAATGGATAAAAAATATGAAAGTATCTAATAGAACAAAAATTAACAAAATCATGTATGAAATGAAACCATTTAAAATGTTATTTATTTAGAAAATATGGGAAAAATATCAAATAAAAAATAAAATGCCATTTTTATTTTTTATAATTTTCTAGACATCCTAAAGAAAAATATGCAAAAAGAATGAATTAAAAATGATGATTTTGCTATTTATTATGAATTTTAAAAGATGCATGAAAAATATAAAGAAATAAAAAGAAAATGTTAGGAATTAAAGAAAGGGGGTGAGAAAAGTAAGGAAAACACGTTCAGCGCATTGGGCTTATTAAACTGGGGGGTGCGAATAGCTCTCTGAGCCCAATCCCCCCAATTAATGAAACGCTGCGTTCCAATTTTTAAAATTTTCCTCTGTTCTCAGCTTTAAACGTGGACCGTTGGATGATATTCCCAGTCAAGAGTCAAGGCTTCATCGTGTGGCTCCTGGTTCGTCTTCTACCTCCAGCCATTTAGGGTTTCAGAAACCCTCCCCATGCACGATACTTCCATCTCCTCATGCTCTCTCCACGCGCCATGAAAACGTACGACATAAAAAGCAAAATTCATCCATTTCTTTCCCTCTACAAGTCTCTAACCATAGTTTCCATTAAAACTCAAACAACCAGCCAATTCGATAGGTGGAACAGATGGAAACCACCATTAGTGCCTGACATGAAACCTCTCCAATTCTTCACAAAACTCACCCTAAGCTAATCTACACTTCCTCATGATCACAACATGCTATTCTACTAACACTTTCATGCCTTAATCCAAGAGTTAAGAGCCTCAACAGAATTACCACCTCATGTTCAAACTTCATGAAACCTCTCTAAAATCACCACAACTAGTCATCTGCCTATGCTTAACCGTTCTATGCTATCAAAACCCTAAGATTCTACCTAAATTAAGCAATTCGAACAGAATACCAACCTGGTGTAATTCTTTGATACAGATGCTAAGATCCTCAAATCAACTGCTTGTAATGAGGGGAATGTGATCAGTATGCTTGGTGATTCCTTCTGTATGCAATCAAAGATGCTCCAAAGCTTTGAATCTCCTAGTTCCAAGATTCTTGCACCTTGAATGATGATGATGAATAGCACGATTTCTTGTTCAGTTTGCCAAACAAATGTGTGGATTCTGATCCTTGTGAGATGATAATGAAGATTGAATCAAGAATGTTGAAGTTTGGTGAGAAATTGATGGAGTTTGAGAAGCTTATGCAAGAATGAGAAAATGGATGAAAATTGAAGCTTTGAACAAATGGGAGCACCAACCCTTGCATGAATCATCTTGCATGAATATATAGGTGATGTAGGAACCTCCTAGAACATTGGAGAAATTTCCCTTACACTTTTCCTTTTCAATTTGGATTATGTTACTTTCAATTCAAGCAACCATGGATAACTCACAAATTATGACCTAAGCTCAAAATTCCACTTTAGCCAATGTTTTTAAAATGCCTTTTCCATTCAAAATGACCTATAATTTTGCATCATTTGGCCAAGATATGAAAAATACCATTTTTTAAGCCATTTTCCTTCATTAAATTCACCAATTTTGAAACCTTGTGCTATGGACATTTCCAATCTCTCATGGTCACTTTTATAGACTCAAAATGTCATTTGGAGCAAGTTTGATGTTGTAAGTTTTTCCATTTGAGGCCTCCTTGTATGAGTTTTGGACATAGGTTAAAATGACCTGTAATTCACAAATGACCAAAATACCCTTTGCTTGCCAAGAGCATAAGTTGAGTTCCACACATCATATGAAGGCATACTATACCATTCTAGAAAGCTAAGACAATTAGGAACAATTCTTATGTTGACCAGAAATTCATTTGAAATCTCCTTGAGGGTTAAAAATAGCTTGGAAGTCAAGTCACTTTCACAGACAAAATTTCAGATACCTCAGATGACCTGTAACTTGCAAGGACCATAACTTGAGTTCTATAAATCTACTTGATGTCTTCCACCACTAAAATTAAAGTTCTTGAGATCCTCTACAAGTTTCATGTTGGCCAAGGATCCATTTGAAGCTTGCATTTTGACTTATCTTGCTTGGACATTTGACCTAAACTAGGGGATTTTACATAGAAACCCTAATTTAGACCCTCCTCTTCTCCTTGATTTCTCTTGATTTCTTCTTAGCATAACAACATATCCTTATTCTCCATGTCAAATGATGAACCCCACATCTCTCCAATAGCCCTCAATGCCTTTCAATCAGTCCTTTGACCTAGGGTTGACCCAGATGAAACCCTAGTTGACTGTCTTCAACTGCAATACTTGTGATCATACCAACAACTTGTTTTCTTCTCCAAATGACTTTCTAAGTCCTCCAAGATGTCTAGATACTCTCCATGCCTCCAATTCACAGCTCATACTTTCCTTGATGATCCCCAGATACCCTCAGCCAGGAGATAGATGAACTGCTTGACCCATTGACTTGGTAGCTTTCAAATTCTTTTCTGATGACTTGAATGAGATTGGATTAGGATAATAACCTCTGGATAGGCCTCTAGAGATGAGAATAATGATTGGCCCCTGCTGGATGACTTGCTATGCTTATGCTATGCAGATGGCTAGGCTATGTACATGACTCTATATGCAAATGCTAATGATATTGAAACATAAACCAAGTGAATAAGGTTGAGAAAATTTTAGGGTGCAACACAGCTCAGCTTGTACAACCTTCTGTTGAAGACCGAGGTCTACGTGAGCCGTTTGTTGTCCGAGGTGAAAGTTCTCCTTCTGTTGATATCTCAGACTACCAGGGTGTTGTTCTCCCTGTGCCAAATTCCCGAAGAGAGGTCTCGATAGCAAAGACTGAAGACCCATTAGCTCCCGTGTATGCTAAAAGGTTTCGTGCATTGGATTCAAAGCCTTGAAAGGTAAAGATGCTGTTAGCCCTAATGCTGCGGACATGTGTCTGGTTTTTGACCTAGTGTTACCTCCGAAGTTCAGAGCGCCGAGGTTTGAAAAGTACAAAGGAGATAGTTGCCCGAAGCAACATTTGGTGATGTTCTACCGAAGAATGACTTCATTTGTGCACGGCGATAAGTTGATGATTCACTGCTTTCAAGATAGTCTAACTAGGGCACCTCTGAGTTGGTATATGTAGTTAGAGGGTAATCAAATCCGATCATGGGTGGACTTAGCCAATGCTTTTCTGAAGCAGTATGACTACAATCTTGATGTAGCTCCTAGTCGCATGCAGCTGCAAGAATTGTCTCAAGGGAACAATGAACCTTTCAGGAAGTATGTTCAGAGATGGAGAGAATTTGCTGCTAGAGTGCAACCACCGCTCCTAGACCGAGAGTTAAAAGGCATGTTCGTAAACTCCTTGAAGAGCCCGTACTTCGAAAGAATGCTTGGAGTTGCACCAAATTTCTCTGAATTGGTAAGGGCAGGAGAGTGCATCGAGTATGGTGTAAAGATTGGAAGAATCCAGAATGTTTCAGGCGGTCAGGCTAGTGAAACTGAATCTCTCTATAGTTTTCAAGCTGAAGATGAAACTATGGTCAATGCAGTCCTGACAGATGTTGGGTATCCTCAAGACGAATCAGTGAAATCTGTTGGTTCTTCGTCTTCTCAGCGGTCAGTATCTTCTGTGTCTCGACGGACAATTGTGCCTGGGGCACCACATCGGGAAAATTATGTCTCTCCTCTTGCAAATCCACGAGCCCGTGGCCGAGGTTATCAGAATCAGCGTCAGAATCAGAACCGACCTCGTAACAACTTGGAACGAAGGAATGCTCCTTCTCATCCAGTGCCTGTGTCGTATAGCCAGATTCTGCCGCAGTTGATTCATAATTATTTGGTGGAACCTAAAGCTCTTAAGCCCGTGCCAGAGCCTTACCCTCCTAGGTACAATCCCCATGCTCAGTGTGGATACCATGGTGGATCTCCGGGGCATTCAACTGAAGATTGCAAAGCTTTCCAGGCAAAAGTGCAACAGTTGATCGATAAAGGGTGCATTTCCTTTCCAGAAGGAGTTTTGGTTGTGCATGACAACCTCTCAGCTGTCTGAGCTCGCAGATTCAGAGGGTTATTTCCAGAAGCCAGTGGTCCAGGCAGGCAGACGTCCTCAGCATTGGCAGTCCTCAGACTTTTATCATTTGCATTTGTAGTTTCCTTTCCGTTAGCTACTACTTGCTGTTAAACATTGGTTGTTTTGAATGGTAATATTGATAAAGTGACTATGCATTTTTCTGAATTAATCATGTCGCTGTCACTCATTTACTGCATTGCACTGACACTTGCATTTTATTCACTCCACTTTATCACTATGATTAGTAAAGATTGGAGGGGGGATGACGAAACTGAATACTCATAACTGATGATCGTATGCTTTCGGATAAAACCCTGTCGATGACGTACAAGGAATTGTTTCAAATCCCCTAAACACTGGAGATATAAGGAGTTAGTCCCTTGTTAACCACTTCGATCCGAGAAGTAGGAGTTTCTTTCGGACTTTTAAACCCTCACATCTTAACCCGGGGCAGGGTAGTTGTCAGTTAGCTTGACCGAGCGTTCAAGTCTTATGGAGGAGTGTTGTCTTTCAAGGACCAATCACATCGTATTCTTCCCCAGAGGTCGTACCTCGTCAACCACAGTGGTTAAACCTCACCAATTAGGAGTGAGACAGTTATAAACCTCTCGGATGAATCCAGACAGCCAGTGTCGCACGACTTGTTTCGAAAAAAGAAGAGAAAGAAGAAAGCCCGCTAAGTAAAAGAAAAGAAAAGCTGGAAAGCAAATACTTAGGCAAAAATCAGGGCATCTCGCTGGACTTTAAAAGAAAAATCGAAAAGAACTCTGAAGAGTCAGTCCTGGCAAAAATTAGGGAATCAAAAGAATGAAAAAGAAAGGATATGAAAAGAAAGATCCTCGAACAAGGACGAAGTCGTGTGGATACAGACACCGAAAATGAAAGAGGAGTAACTGTCACTCCAAAGCACCTTGTGAGTTCCCTAGCTATGGTTCTTACCATTCAACATACCTCTCGAAGAGGCGAGCGCTCGAGCCAAGTTAACTGAACTTTAGGATCGGAGATCATCACGTAGAAGGGGTGGGTGCAAATCATAATTTGAGCCAAATATCCTTTGTTTCACGAACCGTGAACCCGACCACGATACAATCCTTAAAAGACCTAATTAAGGCAGGGTTTATTCTGAAAGTGCATTACGATAAGGTTGAGTAACCTGACTCCTGCATGATTTGCTAATCATATCCTTGTTATGTTTTTCACTGATCAAATCAGCACTACGTTTGAACTGTTGGTTCATTCGTCACTCACTATCATGACACGTAAATGAGTATCCGGCTTCATATTTGCCATTGACGAGGCTCCCGATGGTAAACCCTGGTACTTTAACATCCAGAATTTCCTAAAGAATAAGGAGTATCCGGCTAAAGCATCCAGTCGAGATCAGAAGACTCTCAGGAGATTGGCTGGAAATTTCTATCTGAACCCGGATGATGTCCTGTATAAAAGAAACCACGACTTGGTGTTGCTGCGCTATATAGATGAGAAAGAGGCGAAGCTGCTCATGGAAGAGATACATGAGGGTACATTTGGTACACACGCTGGTGGACATGCTATGACAAGAAAGTTGCTGCGGGCAGGTTATTATTGGCTAACCATGGAAACAGATTGTTTCAAGTTTGCAAAGAGGTGTCATAAATGCCAGATTTATGCAGACAAAATCCATGTGCCTCCAAGTCCTCTGAATGTGATGTCATCACCGTGGCCTTTCTCTATGTGGGGAATTGACATGATTGGCAAGATTGAGCCTACGACATCAAACGGACACCGGTTCATTTTGGTGGCAATCGATTACTTCACCAAATGGGTGGAAGCAACATCATATGCCAATGTGACCAAACAAGTGGTAGCCAGATTTATTAAACGAGATATTATCTACAAATATGGAATCCCTGAGCGGATTATCACCGACAACGGTTCAAATTTGAATAATAAAATGATGAAAGAGCTGTGTCAGAATTTTAAGATTGAGCATCATAACTCTTCTCCTTACCAACCCAAGATGAATGGCGCTGTCGAAGCGGCCAATAAGAACATAAAGAAGATTTTTCAGAAGATGGTTGTGACGTATAAGGACTGGCACGAGATGTTACCTTTCGCTTTGCATGGTTATCGTACGACGGTACGCACATCAACCGGGGCAACCCCTTTCTCATTGGTATACGGGATGGAGGCGGTGTTACCGTTGGAGGTCGAGATTCCTTCCCTGAGGGTTTTACGTGATGTCCAACTCAACGAGGCAGAATGGATTAAAGATAGACCGAATCAGCTCAGCTTAATGGACGAAAAGAGACTAGCTTCTCTAGCATACGGTCGGTTGTATCAGAGTCGGATGAAGAAAGCTTACGACAAGAAGGTGTGCTCTCGAAGCTTTCAGACGGGCGATCTTGTTTTGAAAAAGATTCTCCCACCACAATCAGATCACAGGGGCAAGTGGACTCCCAATTACGAAGGTCCCTACGTTGTCAGAAAAGTCTTCTCTGGAGGAGCCTTGTTACTATCCACCATGGATGGTGAGGACTTTACGTCTCCTGTGAATTCGGATGCAGTTAAAAAATACTTTGCTTGAAAGCGACCCGCTGGACAGTAAAAAGAGAGTCCAGGAAAAAATGGGGCATCCCGGCGAACCATAAAAAATGAATAAAAGGTTCGGGCAAAAGTTAGGGATAAAATTGAAAAGATGTACACCCGCGAAGTCGAAAACCTGAAAAGGGCGACTTCGGCAAAAAAGGGTATCCCAGTGAATTGAAAACCCGCAAAGGGCGGTTCACGCAAAAGTTAGGGATTGAAAAAGCAAATGACTGCGGTCCGGATTTGATACAACATTGCTTAGTGGTTTGGGAGTACCTGGGGGCCGTCTATCCAAAAACAATCTCTTCCGAAGATCGAGTACCGGGAAAGCGCAGAGTCAGGCGAATCATAGGAGGATCAGCTCATGGTGTTTGTCTGTGCCACGTTGCCGACTTGTATACAAATATTTTTTTTTGTATTTTCTTTATGCTTCTTGTGCATATATTTATGTGTGTTTGTGCGTAACTTCCTCTTTTCAGGAGTTGCATCCAGTGTACAAAACTTTGCCTATTCAGAGGCCCATTATCAATAAAACATGTTATTCAATACTTGATGCTTGTTCTTTACTGTTTTGTTTGTGAAAGACGCCGATGTTTTTGATAAACTTGCACTTACATAATCTTGCTGGCCCTTTCCAATAATTGCTAAAACTTTGAATTGACTGAAGTAATGTCACAGATGCTAACCCGGATAGATTCTGTTGTATAGGCTTGTTTTGTCTCGTTTGTGTTTTGCAGGGTTCTTACCTTTAGAAGAAAATGGTCAGGAATTGTATTCCCCAGCCAAGGTCGCCTGACGTAAGACCTGACTCCCGTTGATGTCATTCCTCAGCTAGTCGCAGCTTATCCCCAGAGAGTTGAAATGACATTTATCCCTTCCCGAAAGAGGGAATTATTTTCCCCAGGAGAGTGTCCTCATGGACAGCCGTCCATAGGATTAACCCCAGCAAGTCAAAATCAATGGGAGATTCCCGCAATAGTTAACCAAATTGTTGGTTCGAGAGGTTTATATCCGCGAAGGATGGTTTTCTTGCTCCCCACAGGTCGTCTTGCCTCCGTCGGGATGATTGACCCCAGCGGAGTGGTAACTCTGAATGTGTAAACTGTGCCCAGACAGTATGCTTTGCCCAGAAGTGTCGCTTCTTCCCCAGCTAAGTTTGTTCACCAGCAGGGTGTTTGTTCTTTCCTCCTAGTGGAAATTGATGTTTAATCTCTCCCCGGAAAAGTTGGTTGTGTTTCCGACATTTATTTTACCGGAATACCTTATGATACATGTTCTCCCCAGCGGAGTTGGCTTTATCCTCAGCATTCGTGTTGTTGAGACATCATTATCAGAGTGGCCCCGGCAGCTTGAGCCTGAATTTGCATTTTCATATATCGTCATATTTGCATCTACTCAAACGCGTAGCATTTTCGTGCCGTACGGAACATTACGCCATTTTCAAACATACGTATTTTGAAACATAAATCAGGTTGGTTAACCTTTTTCTTTCAGGTGTGTTTTCTCAGCAGGAGTATGGAGTTCTAGCTCAGATCTATTACCAGGCATTTGAGGTCTCGCCGTGAGACGTGTGATGATACGGTTCATCTTACTATTTTCCCCACAGAGTGGCTTGTTGAAGTTTCTCTTATCCGGCCAGCGGATTATTTTCTTCAAATTTGCTGTTACGTCAGCGTCAAAGGGTTTCATGAATTAAATTTTCAAAGGCTGCCGCCGGTTATCGAAACAGGCGTCCGGTAGTTTGGTTTCCAAATATCCCCAGTAGAGTCCTCCTCAAAGTCGCTGTCGCATCAGCGCTAAAAGGTTTGTGGGTTGGGACCAATGGAGTTAGCTACTGTAGAGATAAGCAGAGAAACTGTATTCAGAGTATCTTCCCGTATGGATAAACAGATGTATTTTTCTACTGGTTGACAGAAGTATTTCCCCGGAAGTCGCCAAAATTTTATTGCCTATGTTGATAGGAGTTCCTCGTGGTGACGAGATATGAGTCATGACATGGACAATTTATTCATGTATTGACGGGATTTCTTCGTGTTGGCGAAGTGTGCGTCCTAACATGGACAGATTTACTTCCTCGTGTTGACGAGATGTGCTAGTCCCAACGTGGGCAGATTTGATTTCTCCGTGTTGACAGAATGTGAAGTCCTGACGTGGACAAATTGATTACTCTTCGTGTTGACGAAATAGTGTCCTGACGTGGACCATTTATCCCCAGCAAATCTCTTTCTTCGCATTGGTGAAATGCGAGTCCTGACGTACACAAGTTTATGGTTCCTCGTGTTAACGAGATGCACGAGTCCTGACGTGGACAAATTTGTCTTTCTTCGTGTTGACGAAACGGTGTCCTGACGTGGACAATTTACTCCTATGTTGATAGGATTTCCTCGTGTTGACGAGATGTGAGTCCTGACGTGGACAAATCAAGTTACCTTCCCTCGTGTTGACGAGATGCGAGTCCTGACGTGGACAACTTTACCGTTCTTCGTGTTGACGAGATGGAATCCTGACGTGGACAAATTTATTTCTCTTCATGGTGACGGGTTTATTTCCTCGTGTTGACGAGATGCGAGTCCTGACGTGGACAATTTATTCCTATGATGATAGGAGTTCCTCGTGTTGACGAGACGCAAATAAGAATTTATTCCTATGTTGATAGGATCTCCTCGTGTTGACGAGGTGCGGACAACTCATCCTCAGCGAAGTCGCCATGATTTCTCCGTGTTGACAGAATGTGGAGTCCTGATGAGGACAAATTTTATTCCATTAATGATAGGATTTCTCCGTGTTGACGGAATGTGGAGTCCTAACATGGACAAGTTTATGATGGGATTTCTTCGTGTTAACAAAGTGGGCGTCCTAACATGGTCAAAGTTTTGCTCTTGTTGAGGGGATTTCTTCGTGTTGACGAAACAAGCGTCCTAACATGGACAAAGTTCTATTCCTGTGTTATTGAGATTTCTTCGGGTTGACGAAATGTGAGTTCTGACGTGAACAGATTTGTATTTATTCGTGATTTGACGAAATTTGGGTCCAGATGTGGACAAGGTTACTCCTGTGACGACAAAATCTCTATTCGTGTTGACGAATTTGTTTCTCTTCTTGTGTTGACAAGGTTAGTCCAGTTGTGGACAGAGGCGTTTTTTGCAAAAATTGTTCAGTACCTGTGGCGTTACATAGGTGGTTGAAGTTGAAATCAGAATTATTATCATACATTGGATCAGTTGTTGCCGTAACAATCGGATTCAGATAGGGGATGTTGCTCCCAAGCAGTGCAGTTTATTTCGGCGGTTGGAAAATTTCTGGGTTCCTTGGTATTCAACTGTCTCGTACCTCGATTGTTTGAAGGCTGTTCGCTCTTCACCCAGTCGGGTCCAAGCTGTTTGAATAGGGGTAGCTGTTGCACCCCAAAATTTGCTCAACCTTTTCTTACTTGGTTTATGTTTCATTGCATTTCATTTGCATAGTTACATCATGTACATAGTTCAATCATTGGCATATCATAGCATAGCATGCCTCCAACAAGGGATCAAGGGTGTCTATCAAGAGAAGAGCCTAGCAAGAGGTGTTATCCAAGTTTGAGAGATCATCCAAGCCATCAAGAAGTGATTTGAAGTCTTGAGAAGTTTGAGTGCCTACATCTGGGTTTTGCTCCTATCTTGAGGAATATTGAGAATCATCAGTGGGATGTGAAACATGGGATGTGAATTTGAGGTGTGTATGAATCTCATGGGATGCCTAGAGGGCCCTATTGAAGTTGAGACAAGTCATTGATTCAAGTACAAGAGCCACAATTGAGGTGCAGTCAACTAGGGTTTCATCTGGGTCAATCCTAGGTCAATTGAGTAATTGAAGAGCATCAAAGCCTACTTTGAGGTCATGGGATTCATGTATTGGTATGTTGATACATGTGTGGTGTTGTGCCAAGGCAAAGCAAAGAAGAATCAAGAATGTGGGAAGTTGCTAAATTAGGGTTTCAGTGTAAAATCCCCTGTTTAGTGCCCAACTTCAAAGCCACATAAGTCAAAATACAAGTTTCAAATGGATCTTTGGCCAACATGAAACTTGTAGAGAATCTCAATAAATTTAATTTGAGTACTAGAAGTCCTCAAGGGGATTTATAGAACTCAAGTTATGGTCCTTGCAAGTTACAGGTCATCAGATGACTATGAAATTTATCTGTGAAAGTCACTTGACTTCCAAGCAAGTTTTGCCCTTCAAGGAGTTTTCAAATGGATTTTTGGTGAACATGAATATTGTTCCTTATCCTCTTAGATTTACACAGAGTACTAGAAGTCCTTGATAGGATTTGTAGAACTCAAGTTATGATCTTTGCAAGCCAGGGGTATTTTGGGTATTGGTGATTATAGGTCATTTGTGATCATAGGTCCATAACTCTAACTTGCAAGCTTCAAATGGAAAATTGTTCAACATGAAACTTGTTCAAAATGATGTTTTGAGTGCAATCAAGTGGTCATGAGAGTTTTTTTTGGCTTAGAACACAAAGTTGCTTGAAATGGCTTAAAAAGGAAGAAATTAAAGTCATTAAAAGGCCAAAAAATGGAATTTCTTGATTTAGGGTCAAACAGGTCCATATTATATGTCATTTTGATCAGAAAATGCATTTTAAGAGTGATGACATTGTTACATTTTGCATTTGGGGCCAATTTCAAGCATTTCCCTTTTGTAACTTAAGATTGAAGCAACACTTGAATTGCACACCATAAGATCAAATACAAGGAAGCTACCATCCCCATTCAATTCTAAATGTCATAAGAGGAGAAATTCAAGTGAAATTGAGAGCTAGAACAGAGCAAAACCCAACTGTGGCATATGAGTTTTTCAAGGAGCATGAGATTTTCAATTTCTCATTTGGTTAGTTACAGATCCTTCTAGAGGTTTCCAACAGCTTCTATATAACATTTGCAATGTGTTCAGATAGTTTTTTTTGGCAAGGATTGAGCAAGGAATCAGAGGAAGCAAGTGGATTTTGCAGAGCTGCATCAGAAATCGTGATTGGAGATTGGTGAAGATTCAGAGCAAATTACTTGTTGCAGAAGCTTTGGGAGTTGATATTGAGTGATTCTGGAAGAGATTGGAGGCTGAATCGAAGGAAATCATCATCTGTTCATCACTTCACACCAGGTTTGCACTTTTCAAATTTTGCTCTAGATTATAGGGAATTAGGTAGAAATGATCATGTGGATAGGTTATAGACTTTGCTAGGAAGGATTTCAGTGCAAAAGATTGAGGTTTAGAGACCAAACTAGGCAGGATACCATTTCTGTTGAGAAGGATAACTCTTGATTCGTGAGGTTTCAATCTTGTTTGGACAGCTAGTTTTGATGCCTGAGAGGTGTAGATGAGATTAAGACCAATAATTGCAAGAATCGTGACAATAAAGATTGGGTGGTTTTCTGAACATGCTATCAGTTTTTGAGTTAGGGTGAGAATCAATGATTTTGGAGTGCATATTTGAGTTCAGGGCGAAATTCTGAGTGGGATAGGATGTTTAAGTGTCAAGTTTGGTACGTTTTGGTCCCAACTCAAACCAATGGCCACAATTCCGTTTCAATTTTTGAAGAGAGTGAGTTGATGAAACTCACCGTTTCATTAAGCTGAGTTGGTTGGGCTTAGTGAATTGCTTGCTAATCACACCTCCATTTGGGCCCAGTCTGAAACTATAACGTGAAAGAGTTGCTATTCAGCACAAGTTTTTTCATTTTCTTGGCATTTTCCTGATTTTTTTAGTTGGTTTGGGCTTAGTTATTCGCTTGTTACCAACACCCCGTGTTGGGCCCAGCTTGGAGAATACACATAGAATAATTGCTAAACAACACGCAGGTTTTATCATTTTTCATCTTTTATTTTAATTTCATATTTTCATATAGGTTAGGAATAAATTCATAACAAATAGGAAAATTAACATTTTTAGGCTAGATTTTTTCCCCCTGACTCCTTAAAGAGTCTAGAATTTAATAGGATTGAGAAATTATTAATTCATGCATTTTAGAATTTAATTTCATTTTTTGAAGTTTAATTGCTTTCATTTTGAATATGGTTGATATGTGACCTTGCTGATTTTAGTATGGATGATTGGTGTTGATTTTTGGAGTGATTCTTTTTGGGCTAGTTAGCTTAGATATGCGTGTACCTCTAGAAATTTTCTCATAATTTTTTGAGATAATTTTAGGTTGTTTTTAATATTGAACATTAGGTGTTGTAGTTTTAGGGTTTTAAGATAGTACCCTTAGGTTTAGGAGATAGTTTTAGGTCTTAATTAATGGTTAACCCCCTGCTTTTTGTATGGAGTGATTCTTAAGAGGTTTAGGAACCCTTAGAATTTTTTATAGGATTTTACAATCACTTTTGACATTTTAATTAGATTTAGTTTTAAGACTAACTTTTAGGTGTTTCTAACACACTAACTTGACTAGTTTAACTCAATAGTTCTCTTTAGATTAGGGTGGTGGCTCTCTTGCTTTTGGATGAAGATGAAGACCAATTGAAGATGCTTTAGAGAGCTTGAAGAAGTTTGGACATGAAGAATTTCTCATCTTGTGGATGCTTGTCAGGAGCTTAGGAAAACTAGGGTTTTAGGAAGAGCATTAGATTAGTTTTGCTTGTTTCTTCAAACATGGAGTATATCGTTCATCTCCATTCAATCGAATGACATAAAGTCCTCTTAAAGAAGTCACATCTCTCATTTGGAGGGATGAGTGACATGCTTTAAGAGTAGAACTTTGAGGATGCCATTCTCTCATAATGTTAAGTTCTTAGTAGCTTCCTTTGGTTGTCATTAAGTTACTTAACATTTCAACCTGATTCTTGTTAATTGATTCTCCCTTGGAGGTTGCTTGTTGAAGCTTGTGGAGGATGAAGTTTGTGCTTGTTGAAGCTAGAAGCTTGTTGAAGCTAGGAGGGTGGCTTGTTGAAGCTTGATGAGGTTGAAGTTGTCTGCTTGTTGAAGCTGGTTGCTTGTTGAAGCTAGGGTTTTGCTGCTTGTTGAAGATGAAGCTAGGAGCTTGTTGAAGCTGTTCACTAGTTGAAGTCTGCTTGTTTAAGCTGATAGCTTGTTGAAGCTTGGTGCTTGTTGAAGATTGAAAGTTTATTGAAACTTGAAGATAGGAGCTTCCTGAAGATGAAGGTTGTTGTTGTCAACTTTTTGCTGTTTAATCAACCTGTTGCTGTCAGAGCTGCTGCTTGTGCTGTCAACTGTAGGAGTTTGGTGCTGTTGCTTGGGCTGCCTCCTCTGCTTTGGGTTTTGTTTTCTGTATTGTTTGTTGGCTTGTGCAGCTTGCCCCCTAGGCTTTAAGTGAATGTTGATTCACTTTGCCTGTTGTTTTTCCCAGGTTCGAGGTTGAGCAGGACTCCCTTGCCTCGCTTGTATTGCTGCATTGCATGCATTTTACTGTATTTGCTTGCTTTCTTTTCTGTTTATCCCCTAGGATCTCTGATTTCCTCTGTGCAGGAGGGAATTATGACAGACATTAGGATTCTTATCCAGGCATGACAACATTAGGTTAGTTTTTATTCCCTTTTCAACCCTAGGCTTTTTAGAGCTTCTTTCTCTTCTCATCTTAAAACAACTCAAAAATACAGTAATAAGGTTAATCGATGTCGTACGTTACGAGCCTTAAGCTATTTGAGAAAGGGTTGCTGGAGAGCTTCTTTCCAGTAGTCTGGCT